>CM053787.1:214356070-214956070 GCA_028749045.1 Cupressus sempervirens
TCTTTTTATCTTTTTGGTTTCTATGTCTTATACATTTTTTAAGGCTTCCTTTTTCTGCATTTTAATATTTCCATATAGGTTGATTTTTCTCATGTAAGTGGAAAATGGGATGGAGATATTCTTATATTTCCAACCATGTAAATTTTGTTGCTATATATATTTTCAGCAATGTAAATATTGTTGCTATTTATTTGTTGATTATTTGTTTGATATTTTTTTATTACTTATTTAATGTCATTCAAAAATTCTCTTTATTTTCCAATCACCTTCCCAATAATTCACTCCTTCCCTCTATACTTCTCGTACTCAAGTCTTTTATATGCAATCACATACCTTTCCCATAGGTTGTGTCCCATGCAGTTAACTTGTTATTTGATTGCAAATTTAATATTTTAATATTGTATTGCAATTTTTAATATTTATATATTGTGTTATTTTATTTATCATGGGAGAGTATTATTTATTAATATTTTCTTTAATAATTATAAGTAATTGTTAATCACTTAATTATTATAGCTTAGTAATTATTTTAATATTTTAATTATGATATCAACATAACTAACTATGCTTTATTTATGTAACTAGTCATTTATATAGTTGATCTCATCTTAATTGATTATATTTTTATGCTAATGATGTGTAAAATCATAAATGTATTCATTTCAATAATTTTATTTATTTTCAAGCTCTAGGAATAGGATATTACACACTTTATCTCTCTATCATATCCCACCCCCCCCCCTCTCTCTCTCTATGTCTCAAAAACACATACACACACTAACTGACTAACTAAATAACCCCTAAGATATCTCTATTACTAACTCTTAACCTCTCACATTCTTTAACTAACTCCTAAACCCCCTCTCTCCATCCTATCCCATTCTCTCCATATTTCTCACTCTCTCTGTCCATGTCGAATCCCTCTCACTCTCTCCATCCTATCCCCTAATCTCTCTCTCTCTCTCTCTCTCTCTCTCTCTCTCTCTCTCTCTCTCTCTCTCTCTCTCTCTCTCTCTCCCCTCCCCTCCCTCTACCCTACCCCCTTCTCTCTCACGCTTTCTATATCTCTTATCATATCCCCCCTACTCTCTCTCTCTCCTCACACACATTCTCTCTCTCTCTCTATCTCTCTCTCTCTCTCTCTCTCTCTCTCTCTCTCTCTCTCCCTCTCCCTCTCCCTCTCCCTCTCCCTCTCCCTCTCCCTCTCCCTCTCTCTCTCTCTCTCTCTCTCTCTCTCTCTCTCTCTCTATCTCTCTCTCTCTCTTCTAATCTCTCTCACCATCATATCCCTCTCTCTCTCCATCACTTCATCTCTCTCACTCTCTCTCTCCTTACCCATCTCTCTCTAACCCTTAATCCTTAACCCGCCTCTCTCTCCCTATCCTTTGATTCTTGAAGTGGGAGCTTTAAATAGAGAGAGAGAGAGAGAGAGAGAGAGAGAGAGAGAGAGAGAGAGAGAGAGAGAGGTGAGTTAGGGACTAGGGGTCATAGAGAGATGGGTAAGGGTTAGAAAGAGATTTGAGAGAGAGAGAGAGAGTATAGGGGATAGGAAGTGGGAGAGGGGATAAGACGAGAGAGAGAGAGAGAGAGAGAGAGAGAGAGAGAGAGAGAGAGAGAGAGAGAGAGATTAGGGGATAGGATGGAGAGAGTGATAAATATGGAGAGAATTGGATTGGATGGAGAGAGAGAGGGGGGCAATAATATGGAGAGAGAGAGAGGTGGGAGCCTTAGGGATTACTTAGAGAGAGACAATGCTTAAGGATAAGTTAGACAAAGAGAGATCGGGTTAGGAGTTAGTAAGAGAGATATATTAGAGTTATTTAGTTAGTTATTGAGTGTGTGTATGCCTTTTTGAGAGAGAGAGAGAGAGAGAGAGAGAGAGAGAGAGAGAGAGAGAGAGAATAAAATATATGTTGGCATTTGTGCTTAGCAATTGATTACGTATTTAGAAAATAATGACTACCTATTTAGATAAGATTAATACAAATTGATGGAAATAAAAAAGAATTATGGCATAACATTGATTTATCTACATCATTTTTTGATATCTTCAATATCTTTCCAACACATTTTGAACAAAGTCAATCGTACTTTGTATGTGAAAGTTATGGCCTTCAGAGTAAAGCTTACATTTAGTTCTTCAAAACTTGATCGAGTTTTGAATGCACTTTTGTATTTCATAACTTGATTAGGTTATTTGAATCGTAGAAACCTGATCGGGTTATGGCTTGATGATAGCATAGGAAAATGACCCAAAAGCTTGGGAGATTATTTTCCCTCCACGTTTTTCCTTTAGACATGTTTTCATCTTCTAAGATGAATTCTCATCTTTGCCTTCATCAGGTTTGCTAATGGTGAAGTGGTTATCTCTAAAATTGGCACCATAATCTTACACGACTTCTTATCTTTCTAACAATATAAATTTTTCTATTTTTGGACAACATTAACATGGTAAACTTTAATTACTTTTACCAATTCCTTGACATTCCTCATAGACATTTGTCTACCATTTTTTCAATAACTTTTGGTATACTTAAATTTTTTTTTAAAATATATTATTCTTCTACACTTGATTCATTTTTTTTTTTAAATCCATTTTCAATTGTTTGGTGTAAGTTATGCTCAGCACATGAATAGGTACCAAAATTTTCAAGATGTATTCAATTTAATAATTCATAAAAACTACTTATGTTAAAAAATAGAGAATAGAACTAGGTCTTTTGTGCTACACTTGAAAATTAGTTATGTTATAATTTCTAAAAAAATTAGGAACTATTTTTTGTGTGTGAAGAGTTTGACCTACCTAGTCTTAACCATTTTTAAAAAACTCTAGTAATTTGAAAAGTAAATTCAGAGCACTACAATTTATATGTTTTACACATATTGTCATTTTGAGTGGATGACCTTCAAACATCTTGTCCAAGTTTAGGTTTATCTATTTTCAGAAAAAAAAGGTGTCCACTTACACCCCCTTTTTGTACACCATCTTGGCACAGTCACCCAAAATGAACAAAGATGAGCCAGATAGCAAGGCAACCAAAGATGCTCTTGCACTAAATAATCAAGGTTGAAAGAAATGATTCTTTTTGAATCATGCAAGTGTCACAACCTAAGTTGAATCCAACTCAAATTGATAAATCCATGTAGCATCTTTAACTAGTATATTCTTCCACTTTACCAAACATTCATAGTAATTTTTTCCACTTGTCCTATTACCAACTCTCTGATCCAATGTTTATTCAACCTTTTAAATATTCTTCTTTGGATAATCATCTAGTACAACAAATTCATCATCTAACTCATGGTACTTATATAAATTAGAAACATTAAATATAGGATATATATCCATGTCATCAAGTAACTCAACTTCATAAGAATTACCACTATTAAACTTCCTCAAAATCTTATAAGGTCCAAACTTCTTCATTTTCAACTTACTATATTTTCCAACAAGAAATTTTTTCTCTTCAAATGAACCATTGCCTCATCAACAATTTCAAACATGTGATGTCTTCTAGACTTATCATCATTCTCCTTATACCTCTGATTGCTTTGTTCCAAATTCAACTTAATTTCCTCATGCAAAGACTTCATAAAACCAACAATTTCTTCCACTACAACACTTCTCTTCGCTTCACTCACAACATCCCTCAAATTTGATACTCCTCTAGGTTACATTCCAATAACAATCTCAAAAGATGTTTTTCTTGTACTCATATTCATAGAATTATTATATGCAAACTCAGCTTGTGCCAATACCATATCCCAATCACTTAGCTTATCTCCAACAAAACATCTCAACAAATTATTTAAGCTTCTATTTACAACCTATGTTTGTCCATCTGTCTGTGGAAGGAATGTAGAACTAAATTTCAACTCAGTACCCATCTTCTCCACAAAGTCCTCCAAAAATAACCAAGAAACTTACTATATCTATCAAAAATAATATTTTTTGGTAATCCATGAAATCTAACAATCTCTTTGAAGAAAATCTCAGCAATATGCATAGCATCTGATGTCTTCTTACATGTTATGAAATGTTCCATTTTAGAAAATCTATCCACAATAACAAATATGGAATCATACCCTCTTGTTGTCCTAGGCATTTGAAGAACAAAATCCATACTAATATCACTCTAAGGTTTCTTGGGAATAGAAATAGATATATACAATCTACTATTTTGACTTACTCTTTTTTGCAACTTGACAAATTCCACAACTCCTTGCAAACTTTTGAACATCCTTATACATATGTGGCCAATAATACTTATCATTAAGAAAACTCAATGTCTTATCAATTCCAAAATTTTCGGCCAAACCACAAAATTGTGTTTCCTTAAAATCAAATTAACTCTCATAGAACTTATTGGTATACACAACTAAATTCCTTTGAATAGTATACCTTCTTGAATGAAATAATCACCAAAACTAAGAACTTTAGCCTTCATCTCGATCAACAAAGAACATCTTCTACTTAATACATCTACAACTCAGTTAGTGACTCCACTCTTATGCTTTATCACAAATGTGAAACTCTAAAAATATTCAACCCACTTCATATGGCTCTATTTCAACTTATGTTGACTTCCCAAATACTGTAAAGCTTTATGATCACTATATAACACAAACTCCTTAGAAATTAAAATATAACACAAACTCCTTAGGAATTAAATAATGTCTCCACTTCTTCAAGGCTTTAACAATAGCATACAACTTTTGATCATACACAGAATACTTCCTTTTTGCACCATTCAACTTCTCACTAAAGAAACCAACAAGTTTACCTTCTTGACTCAACATAGCTCATATTGCATTGCTACTTGCATCATATTCAACTTGAAATACCTTATTGAAATTAGGCAAAGCCAATATAGGTAACTTAGCAACCTTTTGTTTCAGTCTCAAAACTCTTGTTAGCCCCATGTGTCCACTTAAAATCCTTTTTATCTCCTCTGCTTGTCTCAGTCATAACATTACAAATAGAACTGAAATTCTTTATAAACTTTCTATAGAAACTAGCCTAACCATGAAATTATCTTACCCACCTACATTCTTAAGTGTAGGCCATTCCAAAATTTCTATAACCTTCCTAGGGTCCATTCTCAAACCATCAACTAAAATCAAAAATCCAAAATACACAATCTCCTTTTGCATAAAGGAACACTTTTTCAAATTAATTAGCAACTTCTCCTCTTTCAATCTCTACAATACTTTTCTAGCATGCTCAAGATGTTTGTAATTAGTCTTACTAAATGTCATACAATCATCCGAGTAAACAATGATAGATACACCCAAAAATCTCTTGAGAACTTCATTCATCAACCTCATTAAAGTACTAGGTGCATTAGTCAAATCAAAAGGCATAACCAACCATTCATACAAACCATCTTTTGTCTTAAAAGTAGTCTTCCATTCATCACCTTATCTGATTTTGATCTAATGATAACCACTCTTCAAATTAATCTTTGTAAAATTCTTTGCTCCACTCAAACAATCCATTATGTCATCCATCGAGGAAACCTATATTTCACTATGATCTTGTTAATAGCTCTAGAATCAGTACACATCCTCCATTATCCATTATTATTAGGTGCTAATATAATAGGTACATCGCATTGACTCACACTTTCTCTAAGTAAACCTTTCTGCAACAAGTCTAGCACTTTTCTGTTAAGTTTTTCATTTTTTGTAGGTGTCAATCTATATGGTGCTTGTTCTGTCAAACTATCTCTAAGAATCAAATCCATACAATGACTTATACTCCTTACTAGCAATAGACCATTAGGTATATCTTCAGCAACAATCTCCTTGTATTCATTCATCAATCTTTCAATTTCTATTAGCACTCGGCTAAAACTGTCAATTTCTGCTATCACTTGGCATCTACTATCTTTTGTTGCTCAGTCTCTACCTATCAACTCACCTAAAATTGATAGTTTTCATCTCCTGCCATGTTTTTAAAAAAAAATCTATTCTAAACAATAGAAAAATTATACATTCTAGAAGAAGACACTCTTCTCTAGAACGTCATATAATTTTGAGATTTTTTTGATATGATTTTTTTTTTCTTTCTCAAAACTGACATCTTTTCGAGTGTTAAAATACATGCTTGTAGAATTTTTTAATTACAATATACTATATCTAATTAAAACACTATAAACTCTCTATGAGAATATTTTTGACTCTAAGCTCTATAAAATGGTATTCATCTATTATTAAAATAACATCATGAAAAATAGTAAGATCTATTTAAATGCAACTTTTCTGAAATAATTTTATTTCTTTAGTAATTGGATACAAACTAGTATAAAACATGAATTCATTAGCCATTTTCAATTGGAAAAGTGTGAAACTATATATAACTTAGCTAGAATAAATTTATCTAGATCATATGTTTTAATGAAATTGATTTTTAGATAGAAATACTCAAAATCAGTTGTTCTGATATGTTAACCTGAAAGGTGACACAACTTTGTACTTTTACCAACCAATTCCTCTAATACTGAATTTTTTGAACTACAACTACCAATAATTACTTTAAAACATTTTTCTACCATCTTACATCTATTCTTGAAAAGGCTTCTCCTCAGGATAGGTTCCTGATCAACTCTTTTATTACACAAAGTTCTTCTCACCATCAGGTTTTCTCCAACCTTAGGTCCACTTGGTGAAACCTCAAGATCTCCTTGAATTACAACATTCCTATCACTACTTTCATTCTCACTAGAGTGTCTCAACTCAAAGGATCAATGCCCTTTTTTGCCACATATAAAATAATTACCACAAAAACTTTCTCTAGAATAAGAATTTACTTCTTCCTTGGTACGAACTAGTACCTTCTTGGTAATATTCAGTCTTACCTTTTTCATCATTTTTCCACTTAGATTTTCCTTTATCTTGCATAATTTTTTTAGATATTCTATTTTCTCCATAAGATCTACCTTTGCCTCTCTAGAATCTACCACCTCTTTGTCTTTGTCTTTGTCTTTGTTCATGCTTCTTTTTCAAGATCTCCTTGGCTTTCAAGTCATACTAATGTGCTTCCTCCACATGTTCTAATTTCACAAAACATATCTCATCATGAATTCTTGATCTTAGTCCATTTAGATACATTGTAACTTTCTCAACCTCATCATCCACATGGGAAAACCTGATGTCCAATGAATAGAATTCCTCAGTATACTCTTTCACAATCATGTCCTTTTGTCTAAAATTTTGCATCTTTCTCAACAAGCTAACTTGGTAATTAGTAGGAAGGAACTTCTTCTTCACCTTCTTCACCATTTTCAGCCAAGTCCTAATCTTCCTATTTCCTCTTCTTTCTCTATTAGTTTGCAAATGCTCCCACCATAGGGAGGCATGGCCTTTCAAATTAGTGAATACAATCTTCACCTTCCTATTATCAAGAGTGCCTTCAAACTCAAAGAACTTCTCCATATCAAAGATCCAATCCAACAAAGAATTGGTGTCCAACTTTCTATCATAGGAATCAACTTCCACAACATGCTTTGAATGTGCCCTTGACAATACTCTCAATAATATTTACTCATCATAATCTTCCTTAGGTTTCATATTAGGGTTTGGTGATATTGGTTCATCATTGCTCACATCATTAAGATGTTCTCTTCTCCTTTGGATTGTGTCTACAACATCTAATCTAGCTACAATTTGTCTCAACATGTCCATAATAGAAGTGTTTTTTCCTCTACCTTAAACCATCTTTACAAATGTATTCCTACAAGATTGTAACCCTCTACAAGCTATAGGTAAAATCCAAAGATCTACCACCCTACAACTAAATTAAATTTAGGTTTATACATGATCCAATCTCAACAAGGAAGAGTTTCAAGCTCTGATACCACTTGATGCAAGGAGGGTTTTGAATAGCTAGAACCATGGGTACACCTAACTATCCAAATACCTTGTTGAGTAAACACAATAGAAGAAAACAACAAAGAGAAAAAAACCAAGGAGAGAAGAAATAGAAACAATCTATTCATCCATCCAATTATCATCATACATTCCTAGTAGTAAGGCCTTCTCGGTTATGGCCAACAAAATATAACTTCAAATTCTATTCTAGGAACATCTTCTCTCAATTCTCTAAGTTCCTTTTTGACCTAAACCTAAACACCCCTATTATACATGCCAAAATGGATTACAAAATATTCTAGATCATTACATAATAGCAAGTTCAACCTTAATACGATCTGCACACATCCCACAACAAGATCCTAACATTAAATTCACAATCCAAAGTAAATACATAAGTTGGCTCAACTAAGAACCAATCATAAAAAAACTCAATCAAAGAAGGAACTAAGCATTAATGAATATCATGTTCACTTGGTACATGGAAGAATTCTTGGCCAATTCCAGATAGCTCAACACATATAGAAACACTCAGCCAACATTGTATAACTTGCCACATATAAAAATGCTTTGCCAACATTGGTTAGCTCAAAAACCACTGGAATTCTACACTAATAGGAAAAATGAACAAAGATGAGAAAGATAACATGGCAACCCAAGATTATCCTGCATCATGATGATAGCCATAGAATTTGTGGCCTTGTTTAGTAGTCATGGCATTTTTTTGAACTAGATTTTGATGAAGTGTTATTTCATTTAATCCATCATCTCCTTCTATGGCATCATCTTGTAACCCTTTATTTGATACTCAGCAAAGACTAGTGTAGGAGCACCTATACCTCCACTCTTGCATCCACTACAATAAGCTCTTCATGAGTTTCACTCAAGAGAATTCATGCCTAAGATTTTTATACAACTTTTAGAAGTAGTTTTCATTTCAAATAAGCTTACTTGTAAGGCCTAGTCATTTTACTATGGTCCTTAGGCACATCTTAGTCCTAGGATAGGGTAGGTGTGTTCTTAGGCTTCTAAACATGCTTTAGGTCCCTTGGACACTAGAGGAAGGTCCTAGCATGATCAAAGTGTGCATGTGTACTTAGCTAATGTAGAGGATCCCTTCATTAACCAACCCAACTAGGTTAGAATAGGAGTTTTGTTGTTAACCAAGCCAACTCAGTTAGAACAAAGTTCATGTTGGCATTCCTTTGATAACTAACTAAGCTTAGTCAATATTGTCTTTGGACTTAGTTATAACTGAATGCTCAACACCTACAAGAAATTGTCTTTGATTCCCAAGTGATCTTAGTTATCACTGACTACTCAATAAAGGCTTGATAGATTGTGACAAAATTTAGCAACTTTTGCAAATAGTTGTCAACATTTTATAAGTCTCCCAATAGTCAAAACCCTTAAAAATCAATTCAACTAGTTTGGAAAGGTCTTCATATAGCCTTTCAAGTGAGTGGAAGATAGGGAATATAATAGAATGTTGAAGGCAATTTAATTTTTTTGAAGTGTTAAAAAATTCTAAGTCAAAAGATATACAAACATCTCTCTCAAGTGCACCAAAAGCCTCATTCCATTGGTAGTTTTTGGAAAAAAATGCCTTGACTTGCTTTTCCACCATGGAAATTCCATGCCACTCAAGATAATGAAAGTTAGGTTGGTGTACTATAGGATTCTAGAAGGATGGGGGATGGGGATTGTGTTTCCTATTTTTGCAACCCAACCCTAGGCCAAACATCTCTATGTGTTTGGTTTAGGACAGAAGACATTGAAGCATCAAACACACTTTGGGGATAGATCAAACATGTCTGATGGTGGATTGTGATCTCTTATAAATCCCTTCAAGTATATCAATTGGTGGTTAATCCTAGAGAATAGATTTGTGTGGACTTCCTCTACAAACCTAACCAATTAGGCCTACTAGGACTAATTGTTGTGTTTAGAGTTTGGTGATCATCTTACTATTTGGGAGTTTGAAGCTTTGAATTCTAAAAAAATTCCAAAAGGGTATCAAAATATCCACTTTTTTACTATGGCCTTTGGAGAAGTTTTAGACTAAGTCTACATTTCCTTGATTGTAGGGCTACTAGGCCTAAAAGCCAGAATTGTTGTTTGGGTTCTAGGGAATAGGATAGGTTGTCTTAATCCATCATTGGGAGATTGATGAACCTTTCCATTCCACTTTAACAAATAGGTTCCCATTTCAAGCAAATTTCCAAGTATTTTGTTGTGCTATGCTAACAGACCTAGTAGTACTCTAAAGGAGTGCCTAGTTGATGTTTTATTTGTAGGATTGTGCAAAGTTGTAGAGCCCTCTCTCAAGCCCATTTTGGGGTATAGAAGAAACTATAAGGCTACACCACATCAAATTTTCCTAATCAAGGGAGAGCTCTACATCAAGTGGTATCAAAGAAACCTAAAATCCATTAGTTTAAAAGTATACTAACACCATGGATGGAAAAGATGAAGGAAGATTTTCTACAAGAATGACCAATACAGAGATATTGAAATACCTTTGAGAGAAAAAACTAAGGCAAGATGAACAAAGGAACAAGGAGATGTGGTTGATGAGGCAAGAGATGGAAAATCTTAAGGAAGAGCTTCCTAAAAAAAGTAGTGAAAACTCTAAAGAAGTTAGACAAGGGAATGATGAAAAACCATGATGAGCCTCTAGAAGGCCATTATTTTGAGAACCTTTTATCTTGTTTTTTAATAGTTATCTTACAAGAAATAGTTTATGACTCCATGGTTTAAGAAAAATAAATTATGTTTATCTATATGTAAAGAAATTAAGATTGAAGTATAGATTGATTAGTTATTTTGTATTTGCTTGAATCTATGGTTGTTATGGTTTAATGAAGGATATTACATGCTAATAATTTTTTCCCTCATCCATGCTATGTTTGAGTAGGTTCATTCCTACCACTATAGAATTTGCAAGAGTGATAATTCGAACATTGTACATTTTCTAACATTGATGATGAAATAAATTCATGTATGTAGAATTTGTTGAGTTTAATGCTTTGCAAGTGTTGTTGCACATATTGAAGACAAGATTTCAATGCTGAAGTCAAAGTTGGCTAGATGATTGATGAATCATCACATAAGTAGGTCATGGTGCAAATTTTGTTATGGCGGTGCATGAAGATAGCTTCCTCAACCTACTATATTCCTGGGGGAGTTAAAATGAAGTTAATAGTGTTTCTATTGTAAAATTTATAATTTGTAATTGATCCTCATTGATGGAGTAATTGTAGGAGTAGGAAGTAGTTGCATCTTTTCTTTAAATAATTTCTGTTGTAACCTTGACATGGGATTTTGATCTTTTCTTGGTTTGACCAGAAGGAAATAGAGTAGATTGTTCTAATCAGCAGAGTAGAATCTTTTTTTCAAATTTAATTTCTTATTATGAATGAATAAAATAAAGAGTTCAAGTTTCCACCTTCAAACTTTATTTTTTCTATTCACTCATCTAAGGAGGCTCACTTGGTGAGTGAACTACTTTTTTAGAATAGATTTCCTTTCCTAGTTTATTTCCTTGCAAAATAGACTTCAATTGTTCCTACAACCATTGATAAAAGAATCATTGAACTGTGCCTATAGCTTAGGTTTCTAAATAGATTTACTATTCAAAACATTACTCTAAGCTTTAAGGAAAATGTCATTTCAGTTCCTAGCTTAGTTTCTTTTAGCATTTCTTTCCTATTGTAGTTGTAATGATGTAAAGAGGAATCAGAGCATATACTTTGTAGCCACTCTCTCAAGCTTACACTCTCAAGTTGAAAAATAAAATGAAGTCAATATGTTGTTTTTAGGAAAATACATAATTCTATCTAATCATGGAGACAATGTAGAAGGATGTCCAATCCTTTATTACTAAGGTATTTAGCTAACCGGCCATTTTTGGCATCATTATCGAGGAAGGTGTTAATCTAATTCAATCCTAAAGTCATTATGTTAGATTAGATTTTGCATTTTTGTATGCATAGAAGAAGAGACCCCTTTGGGATATTTCTTCCTTGTAATATTGAGGAAGACATTTTTAATCCTAAACCCGAAGAACTACATAGAGAGAATAAAGAACATTTTGAAAATTCATTCACTACTACTCAAGAATAAATACCCTCATCCTCTAATGAATCCTTGCATCTAAATGATCTCTTTTCTAAACCTAAATACTTAGATAATCCACTTTCTCTTATCATATATCAAGCACCATTAATAATACCCCCTCCAAGAATGGCTCAACCTCAACCAACATTTCGCTTTCCTATCCCTCCTCAACAAGGTAACCAAAATTTGAAAAATATACCTATTGCTATAATTCCCACGTTTTATGGCTTGATCATTGGAGATCCTGAAACCTTTCTCTTTGAGTTTGACATACTATGCAAAAGAAATGACTATACAGTCGATGCCCACAAATTGAAGTTGTTTCCTTCTACCCTCAAAGAAGCTGCTCTAAGATGGTTCATGGGGTTGGGTGCCAATGTTGTAGTAGATTTTCCTGCAATGAGCAATCTTCTTCTCACAAAGTATAAGGAATATTTTAGGGGTCAAGATTTAAAGGGGGGTGATATTTTCAAAATGTCCCAAAAAGATGATGAAACATTGGAAGATTATATTTTCTAGTTTATGCTTAACCTGTAGCGTAACACACAACATCAATTGAATGAAGAGTCAAAGAAATATCTTTTTTTGAGAGGTGTAAATGAAGGAAGCATTGAAGCTCTAGACCTTATGGAAGGAGGGGAAATTACTCAAAAGACTTGTACTGATATACAAATTATATGCCTAAACTATTCTAGAGCTACTGTGAAGAAGGGTAGGGGACTTAGAGACCTACCACATAAGTCCAATGGAAATTCAGGGGTATCCAAGATGGAGTTATCTAATTTTCTATCAAACTTCAAGCAAGAAATCATTAACAATGTAGCCACTTAGCTAGACACCATGTAAGCCAGAAAGAAGAAAGATGAAGCTGATGCAATGTTGATTGAATACTGCCCACATTGTAGAGAAAAGAAAAAGAATTGTAGATGTAAGTTTTTTGCAAGTATGGAGACACAACCAATGCCAAAGAAGTTCAAATTCATTGATGAAAGTGGAGAAGTACACTATGTCACTCAAAGAATTCCATGGGCTCAAATACAAGGTATGTCACAAGATCCTCTTCAAAGTAATTATAATAATAATCAATGGAAAAAATTTCAAAATATTGTTTTTAGTGGAAATCATAGTTGGCAACAACCTCAGCAGGGGTGGCAACAATCCCAACAGGGTTGGCAACAACCCAACCTCAAAATTGGAGTCCCCAATCCAATCAACCAACCACATTACCAAAAACTAAACAGCAAGCTCTAATGACTCCTCCTATAGCCACTAATACTCCTTCCAAGTAGACCCAACTACTAGTTCAACCTAACCCAAATCAAAACAATACTAAATAATAGACTCGACAGCAAAGCTACACTATCTCATTTAATGATATTCACTTACGATCAGGCACTACTCTTCTTGCACCCCAAGAACCCATAATAATTGAAGTTTAGGATCCTCTAATTGAGCATACCAATGAATCAAATAAGCAGACCTCTCATGTAGCCAAAGAACCTCCATTTCTCCATAGGTTGATAGAACAAGGCCAATCCAAAGAGAACCATGCAGTCATTGATTTTCTTAATCAATTGAAATAGATGACAATAAAAATACTAGTGTTGGATGCTATTAAAGAAGTCCTTGACTATACTAAAGCTATTAAGGAAACATGAAATAAGTAGTTAGGAAGGAAGAGAAAAGATCCAAAAACCATTCATGTCTTAGGAGAGTTGTCTAAATTAATGCTATAGAAATTAGATGTACCCAAATACTTTGACCCTGGAAGTCCTATAATTATAGTTACTATTCACAACATCCAAGTTCAAAATGCTTTGGTTGACCTAGGAGCATCTATTAACGCCATGAAAAAAGAGGTATTGTCTCAGTTGCATATTGTTGGCCTTAGAGAGACACCCACCATCCTTCAACTTGCTAATAGCTCTACCATTAAACCACATGGGATGATAGAAGATGTTATAGTCACCCTGAATTCCTAAGAATATCCAGTTGATTTTTTTGTTCATTCCCCAAAACTAATATGGGAGGATATCCTTTAATCCTAGGGAGACCATGGTTAGCCACTACAAATGCTTATATAGCTTGCCAATCTAGAAAGATGACAATGTCCAGTGGATTTCATACCAAGAACCTGACTTTATACTCCCCTACTCAACCATTGTTACTAGATGACCAAGTAGTTTGGCTAAAATTGGGTGATGATGATCTAGAATCCAATTCCATCCATCAACTGATGATGATAGGAAGAGAATCATTCATA
Source organism: Cupressus sempervirens (assembly GCA_028749045.1). Classification (NCBI taxonomy): domain Eukaryota; kingdom Viridiplantae; phylum Streptophyta; class Pinopsida; order Cupressales; family Cupressaceae; genus Cupressus; species Cupressus sempervirens. Next base: position 214,370,325 of record CM053787.1, read on the forward strand.
ATTGATTGAGTAGAATATTAAATAATTTCATCCATTGTTCTGAATGAATATGGAACACAATCTCTAATGTGTCCTCAAGTTGAATGCATCTTAAAAACCATTGTACCACCTTTAAATCCACTCAATAATTTAGAAGCATCACAATTTCTCCATTCATTATTACCTCATGAGATGAATTCTTCTCCTCTTGCTTAATTATTCATGGTAGGTAAGGTTATTAAGATAGAAACTAGTCTAGGTAAGGAATTGAATATAAGCAATGACTTATCACACTCCCAACAAGAAGCTATGTTGTAGTTACTATAGGAAAATTAGAATGCAATTGCTTGGGATTACATGGACGTGAAACAATTAGATCCTATGCTCTACACTCACAAAATTTATATCAGCCCTGACTTCAAACCTATTAGACAGCCTCAAAGGAGAGTTAATCTTGTCTTAAAGTATATTGTTAAGAATGAATAGTAAAAATTTGTAAATGTTGGTTTTATATACCCCATCTCTGATAGTCAGTGGGTCTCACCCTTGGTCATAGTGCCCAAGATGGGAGGAAAGTGGTGAGTTTGTGTATATTATAGGGAGCTTAATTTAGCCACTAAGAAGGACCATTTTCAATTACCATTTATAAACTAAGTCCTTGACAACCTAGCTGGTAAAAAGCATTTTTCTTTTATGGATTGTTTTAGTGGTTACAATCAAATTTAAATAGCCCTAGAAGATCAAGGGAAAACAACTTTTACATGTCCATGGGAATGTTTTCCTATTCAATATTACCTTTTAGCTTGTACAATGCTCCAGCCACATTCCAACAAGCTATCTTCAGTATTTTATTAGATATTTCTACTAATTGTATGGAGATCTATATGGATGATTTCACTGTTTATGGTGTTACTTTTGAAGAATCAAAAGAAAATTTAGAAATAGTACTTAAAATATGTTAGGACTATAACCTATCTTTAAACGATGAGAAATATTTTATGATGATGAAGGGGTAGTACTAGGCCATTTTATTTCATTAAAAGGTATCCAAGTAGATCTAGAAAAGATTGAAGTTATCAGTACCTTGCCAACACTGGAGAAGAAAAAGGATGTATGGAGTTTTTTGGGACATGCTGGATATTATAGAAGACTTATTAAAAACTTTAGTCAACTTACAACACCTCTCTACAACCTACTCAAAAAGGACTGAATTTGTTTGGGATTCTGACTATGTAGCATCCTTCTTGCAGCTTAAGGAAGTTCTTATCATAGCACCTATTTTGAGAGGACCCAATTGGGGATTACCTTTTCACATTCATATAGATGCCTTAGGCTATGCTATTAGTGTTGTGCCAAGATAGAAAGTAGACTCTATTAAACATGCTATTTATTTCATTAGTAAGAATTTAAAAGATGCAGAATTTAATTAAACTATCACTGAAAAGGAATTATTTATGGTCATTTATGCTCTCAATAAATTTAGATATTACATCATTGGATATGATATATTTTTTCACATTGACAATTTTACTATCAAATATTTGGTGAATAAACCTACAATTTCTAGAAGATTGACTCGATGCTTATTGCTCATGCAAGAATTTGACATCACCATAGTTGATAAACCTTGTAAGGACAATGCGGTAGTCAAATTTCTCTCTTAGTTGCATCTCCCTAATGATCTTGCAGCCATTGATGATAATTCTATAGATGAGAACTTTTTTTCTATTGGCCACCACACAAAACCCTTGGTATGTAGACATTGCTAACTACCTCATCATAGGAAAAATGCTAGTATAATTCTCTGCCCAAGCCAGAAAGCTACTAGTAGAGAAAATTTTTAATCATTCATGGATTGTTGGGTTTATGTTCTATACCAATCCTAATCAAGTAATGCATAGGTGTCTAAGAGAAGATGAAACATATGATTTCTTGAAGGCATGTCATGATGAACCCTTGATGTAGAGTAAGCACAAAGGAAGCAAGAGTTAATACAAACTTCAAAAAGGATTTTTCAATGGATTGGTTCACTTCCCATAGAGAATACTCTAATTAAACGCACTTTCCAATAGGTTTGTAGTCCCAAATCCTCAAGCAAGACACTAAACCCAACTACACCCAACTTGGTGCAAACAAGGCTTACTACCCCAAAATGGCAAAATGGGGATTTTGATGATTTTGGCCTTCCTATCACCAACCAAGGCTTGAAACAACTCAAAATTAACCCAAAAAAGGTAATCCATTCAACGGATCCACTCCCAACAACACATAATGCAAGATGCTAAATTTGACCTAGTAGCCTTTTAGGTCTCCTAATTTAGTTTTCCACCAATAACTCCAAAACCTACCAAAGGACCTAGTAAACCAATTTCAATTTTGAATACCCATTTACAAGTGCTAAAAAACTCCAAAGTTTCAAGGTTTCACTCCACTCTAGCATGCCTCAACCAATACCAAGCACATAGGCCTAATTAGTTACTTTAGGCATGGTTTACAAGGCAAACGATAAAGGATGGGTTGATGAAATCAAAAATCCACCACCAAGATGTTCTCCTAAATCAAAAAAGGTTATCTTATTCTTACAACAAGTCCTCAACCTCCTTCCTTCTCATTATTCAACCAAATTCATCAAAACAAGGTCAAATACATAGGGATATTTGACCTAGGGCTTGCTCTTATAATTCACTACTGCAACCTCCTATCCCAAAGATTTAGAAATATAGTAGAGCATACCCCTAAATTTCTCCATGCCAAATTGGAAAAAATTCCAATGGTGGAGATTCAAGTTAGGGCCATTCCTCTCACCAAACCCTAGTTTTGAGGGTTTCACAAGGCAGTGACCAAGAAAAAATGAATAACTTGAATACTATAATAGATAAAAACTTGAAACCAAATCCAAAATCTCAAAAATAAATAGGGCTAACTTATCAATGAAAATTTTTCACCCTCCAATCATCAGGTGTTATACTGTATGGAAAAAATCAAAGAAATTATATTGTAAAACTAGATTTTATTGATCAAAAGAGCAAGTACAATGTTTTTCTTCATACCTCATCATCCTTCAGATTTTTAGAGACTTTATAGGCCATTTGGAATAAATAGAACCACATTATGGTGGTTGTAGCCATTGGGAATGGTTTATTTGAAAAGTTGTCAACAAATTGCAAAAGTTGTTAAGCAACTTTTTTTGCAATTTTTGCCATTTTTTTCTTTGTGACCACATTTTCCTAAAAATTGAATTCTAACCACTCCTATAGGTTCTCCTAATGCTCTAAACACTTAAAGTACCCTAGAAAACATGAAATAAATCAAAAGAGACCTTATTGGACCAAATGATACCTAGGCTTATAATTGCACCATGGGGTCTTCTATCCATTACAAAAGTGGATGGTCTTAGGGAGATCATTTGATCAATCCCTAGACCTTATTACATCAAAAAAAAAAAAAAATTTATTAGGTTCTCTACACCATTCTCCTCTGCATAAAAGAAACTCCAATCTCTGGAGTGTTATGAAATGGAAGATCGAAGCCACAAGCTTTAAGAGCTTTCTCTATCATCCAAGTTGCATCTGTTGCTATTTGCCCCTTCCATTGTACTAGGTACTCATAGTATGTCTTCCTCCTAGTTTTCTTAATGATTCTTTTATCCAAAATGGCTTCCACCATGGGTTTAGGCATAGGTGGGATGGTTTTCTTCAACTCCTCCTTGAAATCTACAAGTGTACCTACATCCACATCATTTGAAATAGCACCCTTGAAATCATACAGGTCAAAAACATTAAAAATAGGAGACAAATTAATATCAGGGGGTAAATCAATTTGGTAGGCATTGTTGCCACACTTCTTAACTATCTTAAATGGGCCAATCTTCTTCATCTACAGTTTTGTATGAATCTTCTTTGGAAGCCTTTCCTTATTAAGATGGACCATTACCATATCCCCCACTTTGAATTGAAGTTCTTTTCTCCTTTTATCTACCTACTACTTGTACTTGATAGAAGTATCTTGCAATCTATCTTGTGCCTATTTATGGACTTCTTTCATAATCTTTGCAAAATCCTCAGCCTATACACTTCTCCTTTCCATGTCTTTAACATCTCTGATTCCAAGGTACCCCTAGGATGACTACCATAAACAACTTGAAAAGGAGTTAGGCCAGTACTCCTATTAATGGAATCATTAAAGGAAAACTTTGTCTGGGTTAAGACACAATCCCATGAGACTCCATGTTGCTTGGAAAGACACCTTAGCATGTTTCCTAAGGACCTATTGGCTGCCTTAGTCTATCCATCAGATTGAGGGTGATATGCAGATGAAAAATACAAGTTGGTTTCTAACTTTCTCCACAAGGTCCTCCAAAAATGCCCCAAAAAATTTGAACCCCTATTAGATATAATGGACAAAGGAAAACCATGAAGCCTAACAACTTGTTTGAAGAACAAACCTGCTACATGGGAGGCATCATGAGTGGTCTTACAAGCTATGAAATGGGCCATCTTAGAAAACTTGTCCACAACTACAAAAATGCTATCATAACCTAATATAGTCCTTGGTAGTGTAACAACAAAGTCCATACTCACTGAATCACAAGGCTTGTGAGGTATTGGAAGTGGGGTATAGAGCCCTACATTTGATGTGCCTCCCTTTGCTTATTGACAAATCAAACATTCTTCTACATATCTCCTAACATCAATCTGCAATTTTGGCCAAAAATAAAATCTCCTAACCTACTCTAAAGTTTTTTCCACTCCAAAATGCCCTACTAGACTACCACAATGTTTTTCCTAATATTCTTCCTAATAGATCCCTTGGGAACACAAAGTTGACCACCCTTGAACAAAAGGCCTTCTTGTAGAATGTACTCACCAAATTAAGTATGATACCTTTCCCCCATGGATTTGCAGACTTGGTATGCCTCCTTGAAATCCTCATCTTGCTCATACATGTCCTTCATTTCATGGATGTCAATGCTCTCCAACTGAACCTCTTGAATTGTCAAATTTCTCCTACTAAGTGCATCAACAACCTTTTTAGTTTCTCACTTTTTATGTTTAATAGTAAAGCTATAAGCTTGTAGGAATTCTATCCACTTCATATACCTATGGTTTAACTTTTCTTTCCTATTCAAGAATCCTAAGGCATTATTATCAATACATACAAAAAATTCTTTAGGCAATAATTAATGCCTCCATTTCCTAAGGGACTACACCGTAGCATAGAGTTCAAGGTCATATGTTGAATATTTTTGCTTAGCCTCATTAGTATTTTCACTAAAAAAGGCCATAGGCCTACCCTCCTAGCTTAGAACACCTCCAATTGCCTTGTTGCTAGCATCACACTCAACTATAAACAATTTATAAAAGTTAGGGAGCACCATTATAGGTTGGTCTGCAATCTTCCTTTTCAAGCATTCAAAAGAGTCATTAACCTCCTTGGTCCAAGGGAACAAACATTTCCTTCCTCCTTTTATGGTATTTATCATAGGAGCACACACACCACTGAAGTTTCTTATAAATTTTCTATAAAAACTAAACATACCATGAAAACTCTTTACCTCTGATGGAGTGGTGGGTGGTGACCAATTAAGGATGGCTTCAACCTTGGAAGGATCCATTTTTAACTCTCCTCTAGATATCACAAACCCCAAGAAGATCAGCTCTGTCTGCAAAAATGAACATTTCTCAAAGTTTATCATTATTTTCTCTTCATTAAGCCTCTTTAAAACCAAATATAGATGCCTTAAATGTGCATCCTTGTCCTTGCTGAATATCAAGATATCATCTAACTACACTGCAAAAAACTTGTTCAAGAAAGGTTTTAGGACTTCATTCATTAGCCCCATAAAGGTGCTAGGTGCATTAGATAACAAAAGGCATCACAAGCCACTCATATAAACCTTTTGAGGTCTTAAATGTTGTTTTCCACTCATCTCCACCTCTAATCCTAATTTGATGATATCCACTCTTAAGGTCCACCTTTGAATAAATACTTTCCTTCCCTAAATAGTCCAAGTGGTCTTCTATTCTTGGCATAGCATACCTATATCTAATGGTTATCCTATTGATGGCTCTAGAATCCTTACACAATCTCCAAGTTCCATCCTTTTTAGGAGCTAGGACTATAGGGACTGCACATGTGCTTATACTTTTCCTAATGAATCCCTTAGCCAACAACTTCTCAATTTTTTTTGCTATTTCTTCATTCTACTCTAGGTTCATCTTGTAGGCTGCCTTATTTGGAATTTTAGCCCCTAGGATGAAGTCTATACAATGACTAATGTCTCTTTTAGGTGGTAAGGTCTCTAGTTTTCTACCTACAACTATCCCTCTATACTTCTCCAACAAGTCTCTTAGCTCCTTGGCCCCAATATTGACAACCTTGGGTGGATCTTGTGATTACTTGATGGGATGTTTTTGAGGTCAAACTACCAATGCATAGCAAGGTGTGTCCTTCTCTTTGGTGATCCTAATAAATTATTTCTCACCTACCAACATCACCCCATTTTAAAAAGGTTTCCCATCATCAAGAAAAGGTGGCATAGTGTACTCAACCCCATCCTTGGTTATGGTATATACATTTTTCTTTCCATCATGTTTGGCACACACATCATATTATCATGGCCTCTTAAGAAGAAAATGGCATGCATCCATCTCTGCCACATCACATAAAAATTTGTCATTATATTCTCCTATCTTGAATTCCACCCACACTTGCTCATTTATGAGGGTTTATTTGTCTTTTGTCAACCATGACACCTTATAGGAGTAAGGGTGAGGTCTTGTAATTAGTTTCAACTTATCTACCATCTCCTTAGAGGCAACATTATCAGAGGAATTGGAATCTACTATAACCCTGTAGACCTTCTTATTAACCTTGCATAAAGTTTTAAACAATGACTTTCTTTGAGGTGGTTCTATAGTTCCAGGGGCTCTTATCATAGTTGTTTGCATCATCAAGGATTCATCATGTTTTAGAAGTGCAGGCTTAGAAGTGGCCGATTGGTAAGAAGTAAGACTCTGACTGTCCTCCTCTTGGGTTAATTGGATTCTCCTATCCCATTGCTTATTCTTTTCAGGGCATCTAAAGGACAAATTTCCTACTTGATTACAAGTGAAGCATTTACTTGTGAACACACTAGGCCCCCTTCCACTAGACCTTCCTCTACCATTGGATCTTCTACCCCTAAATGTTCCTCTATTTGTAGACTCCCCTTTAGCATTTGAACCACTAGATTTCTCTTAACTTTTATTGAAGGATCCCCTTCCATGGAACCTACCTCTGCCCCTATCGTTGTTTCCTCTACCCCTACTGCTTGTATCGCCTTTTCTCTTATGTTTCTCCTTAATTTTTAGAGCCATATTAAAACACTGATGTACTAAACCCAAAGTAATCAATGTTATTTCATCTTGAATGCTATACTTTAAACCATTTACATACCTTGCAAGTTTTTTCTTCTCAGTCTCATAGACCTTGGCTCTAAGGGTCAAATTGTTGAATTCTTGAGTGTAGATGCTGACATCTAAGTCCCTTTGTCTGAGATTTTGCAACCTTTTGTGTACCAACACCTCATAGTCTTCAAGTATGAATTGCTTTCTAATCTCTTCCTTCATTTTCTTCCAAGTAGCAATCTACTCCTTGTTCTCATCCAATCTTTCATTTTACAAAAAGTTCCACCAACTCAAGGCAGGGCCTTTGAGTTTGGCCTTAGCAATCCTAAACTTCTAATTTTTAGGGGAACTGTCACATTCAAAATAATTGTCTAAGGCCTCAATCCAATGCATACATTCATCAGGGTCCAACTTACCATGAAAAGTGGTTAAGTACCCATCTCCATTCTTTCCAACCCTCTCTAGTGCAGCAAGGAAGGGCCTCTCATCTACAGGGATGTTCTCTTGTTCTTCATTCCCTTATATCTCCTTAGGTTCTTATTCATCATCACTCCCTTTCCTCATCTTATTCTTGATTCTATCCAAGTCCCTCTTCATAGTCTTATTCTCTTCCTGTACTACTCTACTTTCTACCATTTGTTCTTTGACTAGCTTGGATAGTTCCACATTGGTAATCCTCCAGGTGATCTCCCTTGCAGGTTCTTCTCCTCCATCAGATATTGTGTCTCAACCAAATCAAAGTGGGTTTGATACCATTTGATGCAGAGTAAGAACAAAGGAAGCAAGAGTTAATCCAAACTTCTACACAACCTCCAAACTTCACAAAGGATTGTTCAATGTCTTGGTTCACTTCCCATAGAGTATACTCTGATTACACAAATTCTCCAATAAGTTTCTAGTCCCAACTCCTCAAGCAAGACACTAAACCCAACTACACCCAACTTGGTGCAAACAAGGCTTACTGCCCCAAAATGGAAAAATGGGGATTTTGATGTTTTTGGCCTTCCTATCACCAACCAAGGCTTGAAACAACTCAAACTCAACCCAAACAAGGTAAACTATTCAAAGGATCCACTGCCAACAACCCACAATGCAAGATGTTAAATTTGACCTAGTAGCCTATTAGGTCTCCTAATTCAATTTTCCACCAATAACTCCAAAACCTATCAAAGGACATGGTAAACCAAATGCAATTTTGAGTACCTTTTTCCAAGTGCTAACAAACTCCAAAGTTTCAAGGTTTCACTCCACTCTAGCATGTCTCAACCAATACCAAGCATAGAGACCTAATTAGCTATTTTAGGTGTGGTTTACAAGGAGAATGATAAAGGATGGGTTAATGAAATCAAACCTCCACCACCAAGATGTTCTCCTAACTCAGAAAAGGGTATCTTATTCTTCCACCAAGTCCTCAACCTCCTTCCTTCTCATTATTCAACCAAATTTCATCAAAATAAGGTCAAATACATAAGGATATTTGACCTAGGGCTTGCTCTTATAATTCACTGTTGCAACCTCCTATCCCAAAGATTTATAAATATGATAGATCATACCCCTAACTTTCTCCATTCCAAATTGGAACAAATATCAAAGGTGAAGATTCAAGTTAGGGCCATTCCTTTGACCAAACCCTAGTTTTGAGGGTTTCACATGGTAGTGACCAAGAAAAATGAATAGCTTGAATACTATGATTGATAAAAACTTGAAACCAAAACCAAAATCTCAAAAATAAATAGGGCTAACTGATCAATGAAAAATTTTCACCCTCCAATCATCAAATGTTGTACTGTATGGAAAAAATCAAAGAAACTATACTAGAACAACAAATTTTATTGATCAAAAGAGCAAGTACAATGCTTTTCTTCATACGTCATCATCCTTCAAATTTTTAGAGCCTTTATAGGCCATTTGGAATAGTTACAACCACCTTATGGTGGTTGTAGCCATTGGGAATGGTTTATTTGAAAAGTTGTCAAAAATTTGCAAAAGTTGCTAAGCAACTTTTTTTGCAATTTTTGCCATTTTTTGCTTTGTGACCACATTTTCCTAAAAATTGAATTCTATCCACTCCTATAGGTTATCCTAATGCTCTAAACACTTAAACTACCCTAGAAAACATGAAATAATTCAAAATCCACCTTATTGGACCAAATGATACCCAGGCTTATAATTGCACCATGGGGTCTTGTATCCATTACAAAAGTGGATGGTCTTAGTGAGATCATTTGATCAATCCCTAGACCTTATTACATCAAACAAAATAAATTTTGATTAGGTGCTCTACACCAACCTTGTGGAGATCACTTTATAGTCAAAAGAGTAGTCTTCAAAATTTTAACAACTAGGTATTATTGGCCAAGCCCGTAGAAGGATGCAGCCAGATATACACAAAGAAATGTGACAAGTGCCAACAAATGGGAAGACCCACTAAGATAGATGAAATTCCCCTGCATCCTCAAGTAGTTGTCACACCCTTTGACAAATGGGGGATTGACTTGGTAGGACCCATGTAGCCTACTTCATAAGGAAAATCCTACATTCTAGTGTACATTGACTATTTCACCAAATGGGCAGAAGCTAAACCCATGAAACACCCAAGAGATATCAATGTGGAATTTTTTTATATAAATCCATTTTTACATAGTTTAGTGTTTGTAAAAAATTGAGATCTAATTAAGGGACTCAATTCACATCAAATTTTATAACTACTCTTATGAAGGAGTATACCATTAGGCATGGTAGATCATCACCTTATCATCCTCAAGCTAATGGTCAAGTTAAAGTTATTAATAGGGACCTAGAATCTATTCTCACCAAGACCATATCTCTTCATAAGAAGGATTGGGCAACACACCTTCCTAAAGCTCATTGGGCTTATAGAACCACCTGGAAGTCCATAACTAGTTCACTCTATTTGAACTTGTTTATGGTAAGTTAGCCCTAATGCTTATTGAATTTGAATAAAAAACATTGAAGACTTCTTTGTAGCTTGGGATAGAACTAAATATTTCCCAATAGGACAGAATCTTAATTTTAAACAATCTTGATGAATAAAAGAAACTTCCATTAAACATATCTGAGCTCATTCAACACCAATGGAAATAGTGGCATGATAAGTTTATCAAATAGAAAATATTTTTTGTAGGCAATTGGGCACTCCTTTATGACTCAAGATACCAGCATAATCTAGGAAAGTTCCAAACACACTAGTTAGGACCATATGAGACTGTTTCTATATTTCCAAATGGTGTGGTTTAGTTATCTACCATTGATCCTATTCACTTCAAACTACTTGTCAATGGCATTGCCTCAAGCTTTACCATAAACCAGCTAGCTTTGAAGATTTCCTATAGCAATTCCAGCATAATGAGGATATCATCATTCCTATAGCCACTAAATCTAGATCTTCTACCTTGAATCCTTCTAATTCTTGACTCTAATCAAGACATTCATAATAAACACTTCTTTTTGAAGTACTTTCTTCACATCCATTCCACTTCCAATTTTCTCTCTTCTATCTTACATTCCATCCCATCATTCTGTCAATTTTGGTGATCATTTTAGAACATCTTTCCTTCAATAGTTGCCAGGTACCTTCTGCATAACTCTACATGCATTTTATTTTATTCACACTTTGTTACAATTTGGTACTGTTTATATTTGTTCACTCTTGTTTATCCTAGCCTGGTGGGACCCATGCCTTCATTTAGTTGTGGGGAGGTAAATATTTAAATGGATGTTTGATTATTCTTTTGAAAAGTGTTTTTCAAATCACATGTACCTTCAAAGTGCATTGACATGACTAGAAATAAGTATATATTTTATATCACATGTTGGTTACTTGTCCTTCTATGATTGCGTTGTTATGAAATTAAGAACATTAAAAGTGGTTATTTAACTTTTAATGATGATTTGAAACATGTTTGGGTGACATACTTGTATACACATGAAAATCATGAAATTTGATGCAAAAGGATATTATAAGATATGGTGCATTTAACTTCTCAAGTACACAGCATTTTTCTAAAGTCATTTTTTTGAAAACTAGAGCCAACGCTATAAGCCTTGATTTTCTAAGCCTTGAACATCAGAGTTTTTCTACAATTCAACTATAATTGACCATGGATGGAGGTATATAAAGGAATGAACCTATTTATCATTAAGTACTTTTGGGAGATGTAGCCAACTATGAAGTGTTTAGGAGAAGGGGATGGCTAGATTATTGCCTCAGCTTAAAAAAATTTAATGAAGAATCAACCCTTAAATTTATCACCACCTTAAGAGATGGAGTTGTAGTTTTTAAAGGTCAAAGAATTGATTTCTGAAAGGAAGTGATATTTGAAGTCACTAGGTTGCCCCAAGAGGGTAAAAAATGGGAGAAAGTGTTGGACTTGAAGATGGCTAGGGCACAATTCGGTATACACCAACCATTGGACATTGATAAGAAACAAGGAACTTTGAGGCTATCCTTTCCAATAGATTTTATTCAACCTATTGTGTTTATCATTTTATATTTCACATGTGAGGGATGTTACAAATATCTGCATGCTCTGCATCTCAAGCTGTTGGCTCACCTACGGCATGATTACAGATAGGTAAACCTTCCCAACTTCCTATTCAATATTATTAAGAAGCAAGCTTCTCTAGTTTAGTCAGGAAGTGATCAATCAATCTCCCATCATGGTTTGATAAAGTTAATTGTAGAAAGAGAATTAAATAAACAAGCAATTGGGTCATGGGAGAAAATCTTGTAGTTAAAAGAGGTAGAACCTAGGTTGGTCGGCCCTAGAAGCTAGGGTGTAGGACAAAGGAAAGAACATCCATAGGATTCTATAAAGTTGTCCCTAGAGATAAAAATACTCCTAAAGCCTCTCCCTCTAATCTTAAGCCAACTAAGAAATAAATTTAAAAGGCTAAACCCTCCACTATTAGCAAGAAGAAAAGCAAAGAGGTACAAACTACTAGTCCTCCTAAAGCCCCATCATTTGTTAGAAATAGGTCCTCCACTAAGAAGAATGAAGGTAAAATTTTAGAACCTAAAGCAAAAAGGCTAGGGAAATCAAATGAGGAGAGTAACCCTAATGAACCCTTGCACTCTCAAGAGGAGGAAGACCTACCAAAACCTCCTGAAATGCCTGTGGTAGAAACACCTGTAAGTAGGCAAAAAAAAATAGTTCCCCATGCTTGTCAACACCACCCATGAGGTGAAGTGCAAGACTCTCTGAGAGTAGGGTTCTAGAGCTCTCTATTCCCATAATTACCTTTGAAGTGTCTAAAAGTGAAAAGGATCCCTCTCCAAGGGAAAAACTACCACAAACTAAAGCTAGTAAAAATGATAGCAAAACTTAGAATCTACCACCTGAAGTAGAGTGTAGTACTAATTATATGCTTATTGATAGTGCAAGGAATCTGATGAGATTGAAATGTCTAAGGAATTTGAAGAATACCTTTCTATGCAAGACATTAGTGAAAATTATGTAGAAATCTCTTCAAAAAATTATCCATAATTTAGACTTGAAATTGTTAAAGAGGTATTGGAAAAACTGGATCAAGAATGGTTGGATACATTAGTTGTAGTAGCCACAAAATCTAGTAAGGAGGAAAAAGAGGAAACAACTATTGTCACAAGAAAAAGTGGGGGCTCCACACTATATAATGTCAACAAAACTCATCAATTGGCACCTAAATGGATAAAACTCTTTCATCATGAGCCCTTGCCACCACCAGATTTATCCACACCTTTTTCTATAGGAATTAATTTGTTTCATAAACTATTATGGGAAAGAGCTCATGGAACTTGGAGAAAAAGAAATTAAAGTGTGTTATTAATGAGAAGAGCTTCCATTTTAAATAAAGTTCAAATTAGAATGAATTTTTGAAGAGAAGAATTGAGCAAATTAGAGAGTTGGCTCTTGAGTTAATGGAATGTAGGTCACCCTCACCAGTATATGCTCTATTTCTTAAAGAACAATTTGCAAATTATAAGTTAACTATAATTGTAGAAGGTCTTAACCCATTTTTCTCTACCTTCCATGAATTTTATGATGCATTTTGATATGTTCCTATGGCCTTGAAAAATTTACTTTGTGAATTGTATCTTTACAATTAGGTGGTGCATAATGACACTAAATGTAAGGGATGTGCACCTAAGTGCAACAATGTCATGGATGCAAAATGAAATAAGAAGAGAACATCAAGCCACACCCTATAGGGAAAGTGAGATGACAGCACCCTTGTTCATGAGGCTAGAAGTCCAACATTCTAGATTAACATATCTAGATTGGATTTCTATTTTGGGCAATCCTACAGGACTTGGTAAGGTGAGTACAGTCAAAGAGCAAGATTTTATAGACTAGGAATAACATTTATCTCAGAATATTGAAATAGAAATCATTGCCTCAAGGTAGTGATGTGTTAGAATGCCACGTGATCTAAAAATTAAAAAACCCCACTCTCCACAAAATCTAACTCCTGCTATAATAAGGATTCCTTGGTATATTGACTTGGGGAGAAATCAATGCAAACATTGATTACCATTAAGGTATCAACCCCCAATTCTCCTACAACCACTACCAACAATAAGTGATAATATAGAAGATCATAACATGACTACTGAAGTTCAACATAGGAAGAGGCTCAAGTCAAATTATGGTTACTTTGACTACGTGAGTAATGAGCCAAGTGAAAGGACACCTAGTGACTAGAGAGTTCAAGCCAGGATTTTGAACTTCATGATTGTTGAAGGCCAGAAATAGTTTAGTTGGAAGAGATGATGAGCCTCTAGAAGGCCATTATTTTGATAACCTTTTATCTTATTTTTCAATAGTTATCTTGCAAGAAATAGTTTATGACTCTATGGTTTTAGAAAAAGAACTTATGTTTTATGAAAATGTTATCTATATGTTAAGACATGAAGATTGAAGTATAGATTGATAAATTATGGTGTGTTTGCTTGAACCTATGGTTTTTTATGATTTAATGAAGGATATTACATGCTGATAAGTATTTCCTCATCCATGCTATGTTTGGTTAGGTTTATTCTTGCAGCCATAGGATTTGCAAGAGTGATAATTTGAACATCATACATTTTCTAACATTAATGATGAAATAAATGCACGTATGTAGAATTTTTTGTGTTTAATTATTTGTAAGTGTTCTCATGCATATTGAAGAAACATTTTAGTGCTTATGTCAAAGCTAACTAGATGATTGATGAATCATCGCATAAGCAGGTCATGGTACAAATTCTATTATGGCAGCACATGAAGATAGCTTCCTCAACCTAATATACTCCAAAGGGAGTTAAAACATAGTTAATAGTGTTTCTATTGTAAACTTTATGATCTATAATTGATCCTCATTGATGAAGTGACTGTAGGAGTAGGAAGTAGTTGAAGCTTTCCTTTAAATAATTTTCACGGTAACCTTGAAAAGGGATTTTGATATTTTCCTTGTTTGACCAAAAAGAAATAGAGTAGATTGTTCTATTCAGTAGAGTAGAATCTTATTTTCAAATGTAATTTCTTATTATGAATGAATAGAATACAAAGTTCAAGTTTCCACCTTCAGACTTGATTATTTTCTATTTACTCATTCAAGGGGGCCCACTCGGTGAGTGGATTACTTTGTTAGAATAAATTTCCTTTCCTAGTTTATTTCCTTGAAAAATAGACTTGTTTTATTCCTCCAACCATTGATCATAGAAAAATTGAACTATTCCTACAACATAGTTGTTTAAGTAGATTTAGTATTTGTAGGATTGCTATGAGCTTTTAAGGAAACTGTTGTTTCAGTTCCTAGTTTAGCTTCCTTCATAATTTATTTCATGTTAGTTGTAATGACTTAAAGAGGAATCAGAGCATATACTTTGTAGCCACCCTCTCAAGCTTACACTCCTGGGTTGACAAATAAAATGAAGTTAGTATGTTATTCTTAGGAAAATACATGATTATGTCTAGTCACAGAGTCAATTTAGAAGGATGTACAATCCTTTATTACTAAGGTGTTTAGCTGACCAAACAAACCCCTTGAGAAGGAAGAAGAAGAATGGCCTGCTAATCAAAGGTTGCTTGTAAAGACTGAAATCTATGGAGAGGAGAACCATAGATGCTAATCTTGATTTTCCTACATACAATGGGAAGATGGACCTAGATGCTATAATGGATTTGGTAGATGTTGCAACCAATTTCTTTGATTGTGAAGACATCCCTAAGAACCAAAGGGTGAAGATTTCCAATTCTAGGCTCAAAGGCTTTGCACTCACATGGTGGAACTTCACTCAAAATGATAGGGTGAAGAACAAAAAGAATCCATTCACCACATGGAAGAAGATGGTGACCCTACTCGAAGAGACTTATGTCCCTAAAGACTATGAAATCCAACTTCATAAGAAGAGGATGAGTTTGAGATAAAAGGGGATGGATATCTCTACCTACACTAAAGAATTTCATAGATTGGTGATGAAATCTAAGCTTGTTGAACCTAAAAGTGTGAAACTTGCTAGATATATGCAAGGATTAAGGATTTCCATTCAAGATGAACTTAGTCTAAAAATCCCTACCACATTAAACTAGTGCTACCAATTGGCACTCAAGGTTGAAGAAATTTCAAGAGGAGAAATGAATAAGGTGGTAGAAACAAAGAGAAAAATGATAGAGGAAAAGGAAACTATGGAGGAAGAGGAACACAAAACAATCAGCCACAAGGAGAATTCAATAAGGAGAACACCCATGGAGAAAGTAGTTCAATAGGTGGATACAAAGAAAGGAGAGGTAATGGTAGAGGCAAAAATGGTGGAATAAATAATGGGTAGATCAAATGCTATAACTACAACTAGATAGGTCACTATACTAACAAGTGTCCTAATAAGCAGAATAACCAAGGAGAGAGAAAAAAAATCATGTGCAAGAAGATGATGATGGTATGGGGAGAGAAAATGCTAGTGAAGAAGGGGCTACCCTCATGATGAAAAGAACCTTGATCCAATCATCTCCACTAGTGGAGCCTCCTCAAAGAAAGCCTCTCTTCAAGACCAATTGCAAGAGCCATGGAAAGGTATGAAAAATATTAATTGATTCTAGTTCTACTAAAAATCTTGTATCTAAAGAAATGCTAGACAAACTAAATTTGGAGAAAACACCCCACCCAAATCCTTCCCATGTATCTTGGTTCACAAAAGGATAAGAAACCCTTATAAATGAACACACTTGGGTAGATTTTTTAATCAAAGACTATAAGGATAGAGTCCTTTGTGATGTTGTAGACATGGATGTTTGTCACCTTTTGATAGGACATCCATGGAAGTATGACCTAAAAGCCAATCATGATGGTGTCACAAATAAGTATCAAATAAATCAAGGTGGTCATAAGTATAACCTACTCCCTCTCCTTGATCTTCACCAAGAGAAACCTAGGGTATAGTTAATCATCATGGTAGGAGAAAAAGAAATGATAAAAACCATACAAGATTTTGAGATAGGGTTTTCCCTAGTCCTCAAACCAAAAATGAAAGTAGTACACAAAAAAGTACCTAAGGAAGTAGATGGTCTATTGTAGAAGTATAAGGGAATAGGTGTAGGGGACATACCAAATGAACTTCCATCATTAAGGGACATCTCACACTAGATAGACTTCATACCAAGTGCTTCTGTACCCAAAAAAGATGCTTACAAACTCACTCTTGATCACAATGCAAAGGTTTCGAAACAAATCAGTAATTTGTTGGCAAAAGGACTCATACAAAAGAGTCTTAGCTCTTGTGTAGTCCCTAGTGTTTTGGCCCCTAGAAAGGATGGAAAATGGAGGCTATGCACTAACTCTAGGTCAATAGAAAAAATAACAATCATGTATAGCTTGCCTATACCCATAATTGAAGATCTATTAGACCAACTTCTAGGAGCATGCTGCTTTTCAAAGATAAACCTTAAATTAGGCTATCATCATATTAGAATAAGGCTTTGATATGAGTGGTAAAAAACATTCAAAACCACTGAAGGATTGTATGAATGGATATATTAGGAGTTATTTAGTTAGTTATTGAGAAGAAACTAGCAATCAATCTAGAAAAATGTGTATTTATGCCGATAGAGTTGACAATTTTGGGCTTTATCATCTCAAAGATCACTTTGAAAATGGATCTTGAAAAAGTAGAGGATATCCTCAATTGGCCAACACCTAAGACCTCAAGGGAAGTTAAGAGCTTCCATAGATTGGCAACATTTTATAGAAAAAAATTCAATAATTTCAGTCACATTTGTGCACCTTTACTTGATACCATCAAAGGTGGTAAGAAAACAATATTTTAGTGGACTAAACAACCAAATGAAGCTTTTGAATACTTGAAGGGAAGAATAGCACAATACCCTATCTTAGCACTACCTACCTTCAACAAGTTGTTCACTATGGAGACTGATGCTATCAACCTAGCCATAGGAGTTGTTCTTAGTCAAGATGGAAGACCAGTGGCCTTCTCTAAAAATTTTAATGATGCCAAGAAGAAGTATAGTACCTATGACCTAGAACTATATTTTATGGTTCAGACCCTCAAGAAATGGAGGCACTACTTGCTTCCTAAGGAATGTATTATCTATATAGATAATCATGTAGTAAGCTTCCTTAATAGCCAAGACAAGTTAAGTTGTGGGCATATGAAATAAGTTGAACAACTCCAAGCCTTCACATTCTCTATAAAGCACAAGAAAGGCACTATAAATAAGGTAGTAGATGCCCTTAGCAGGAGAGTCATCTTGGTTGAAGAAGCGTAGGTATAAAGTATGGGGATTGGTGCCCTCAAACACCTATATAAAGATGATCTAGATTTTGGTGACATCCATAAGGTTTTCTCTACTCTATTTGATGCCTATAATAGTACATATTTTGAATAGTTGTTGTAGAATGACATTTTATTCAAAGGAGGTCAGCTGTATATTATAAGATGCTCCATGAGAGAAAATTTGATCATAGAAAAGCATTGTGGCACATTAGAAGGTCACTTTGGGATTGATAAGACACTAGAGCTCCTAAGAAGAAACTATCATTGGCCTAAACTACCTACTAATGTCAAAAAAATTGTGGAGACATGCACTATTTTCCAAATAGCCAAAGGAATTAGAAAAAATCAAGGTCTTTACTAGCCCTTACCAATTCCAACAAATCCATGGGATAATGTGAGTATGGATTTTTCTTGGGCCTCCCAAGAACTAAACAAGGTTTTGATATCATTTTTGTCATAGTTGACAGATTCAGCAAAATGGCTCACTTTGTTCCTTGTAAGAGCTCTAACGATGCTACACATATTGCTAACCTATTCTTTACAGAAGTGGTCAAGATTCATGGATTTCTAACATCCATTATCTTAGATAGAGACGTAAAATTCCAAGGATATTTTTGGAGAATATTATGAAAAAATTTGGGAACAAACCTCTCTTTTAGTTTTGCCTACCATCCACAAACATATGTACAAACTAGAGTGCTAAAAAGGTCTTTAGACAACCTTCTAAGGTGTCTAACCAAACAACATTAACAAACTTGGGTTTCTATCCTCCCTCAAGAAGATTTTTACTTCAATGACTCAGTGAATAGGTCAATAGGGAAGACACCATTCCAAGTGAACATTGGATTTCATCCTAGAGGGGTCATGGAATTAAGAAATCTGCCTACTAACTCTAAGGTTAGTGCACGAGCTGAAGAACTATCCACATGGATCAAGCAGATTCATGACCAAGTCAAGGAAACTTTGGATCATACTATTTCAAGGTTAGGCAGACAAGAAGAAAAGGTATGTTTCTTTCAAAGAAGGGAATCAAGTGTTGGCATATCTAAACAAAGCAAGGCTATCCAAGGGACACACCAAGTTACAGAAGAGAAAGATTGGACCCTGCCAGATATTGCACAAATTTGGGGAAAATACATATGAAATCTCATTGCCCCTAACCATTTCAATCTCTCCTATATTTAATGTTTGTGATCTCACCCCTTTCAAAGTTTATATAGGATCTAATGATTTTTTGTAGGATACTGATGATATATAGACATAATAGATCAAAGCCTTACCACCTAGCCAACCATTATAGTTGGAGAAGATTCTAGGTTCTAAGGTGGTCAAACAAACAAGGTAGAAGACCTACATAAATTAATTATTTAAATGGAAGGGTTTTCCTAATATTGATGCTACATGTTGGGATGAAAAATTGCATGCTTCATTTTTAGTCCCATTTCAAATTTTGAAACCAAGCCCTATGAATGACCATAATTGCCTATGTACCCAGCTGCCAGTCTGAGACCTAAGAGGTGTTTAATGCTTCTAGAACCTTTCATTCAATGTGTCTTAGTGTTCCATGATGATAAATTGTCATTCCGAGTCATTTGGTGAAGTCTTGTTTTGAGCCAATGCCAAATCTGCATTATACCCTAAGTGTCAAATAGTGACAGGAGACTGTGTTTGCAAGTAAATATCTTGCACCCAGAAATGTTTTGTGATAGACCACTTTAAGAGCATCTAGTATCCATACCTAAGAACCTATGTTTAAGATTTTGAGTCATTTCAAATTTTTTTGATTAGGTTTTGAATCCCTTGAAGTTGGTAGTTTACTATTTTTACACATTTGCAAATTGCACACATTTCTGGGAAGCCCTGTTTGATGTGTTGTAACTTTTGACCAGTTGACCCAAATGCTAAAATTCTTTTTGAATTGTATTATAGATGTCAGAAACTTGTTATGTTTCAAGTCTCAGCTTATGATGAATCTGTTTGATTAGTTTTCAAACGTATTTCCAAACACAATTTCTAAAGTTTTGCTGGTGTCAACAAGTGCAAATTGTTTGGTAACCCTATTTGGGATGTCATAACTTGAGATCTGTGATTTCCTAGATTGAATGGATTATACCACTATGTTTTCCTCCAAAATTTCTCCAAGTGTGTTAGTTTTTAGGACATGACGAATCCATTTGCACACTTTTCCAAGTCAATTCCATTTGCAAAAATTACTTTTCTGCCCGTTTTTCCATTTTGAAAAATCTAGGTAGCCTACTTTGAACGTTTTCCATTTGCACTCAGTTATTCATCATGAACAAAAATCGTAGATTCATAATATCCTCACTACAAAGAACTAGTGTCCCAATTTTTGTCTTCCCAAGTGTCAGTTTACCCAGTTTTCCAAGCCAATTCCAAACCCAGTTTATTGCTTTCTAACGTGTTTTTGTGCAGGTAATTCGAAAGGGGTGACTTTGACATTGAATATATTTTGACCTCAAATTTTTCATGAGATGAGATTTGACAGGGTGCAAGAGTGCATAACAGAGACTCAATGGGTCAATTTTTAGAGCTCAGCTATCTATTTAGGTCAATTTTTAAGGGCAATCAACAGACCTCCTGGCGCCAATTTGACTAGTTACAGAAAATGATAAAATGAGGTTTTAATGATCAATTAATGCTCAAAATCAGTTCTAGTGGATATTAAAAGGTAAATAGGCTAGTTTGAGGATCCAATTGTTTGAAAACAAAATTTTTTTTAGCCAGGCCCACTTTGGGGCTCGACTAAATTCATCAGAGTTGGGACAGCCGTTAAAGATTCAAGATGTTTTAAATGTTCAATATATGGATATTGTGCAGGAGTTGACTCTGAAGAATGGGATGTTTCCATATAAATCAAATTTCGAGTGTGATGTTGTACATAATGTGCCTATTATAGTTTTCACAATTGGAGTTCAAATATCAAAAATGAATTGGAGGAAAGCCTTGATGTGGTTCTCTTTGATATCTTTGGCTACCTTCACACTAACTATACTCTCATGGAAGAACTGATTGAGTGCAAGCATGTTATAAAAAGTGGGGTGTCGCCAATTGCACCTAATGAAGTTTTGCTGGTATTGGATGGTATAATTGGCCTAAGCATGCTCCCACAAGAGAAAGAATTTAATGAGGTTATAAGTGTCACTATTTTCACCTTGACCAAGTTTGATGGTAGCGCTTGAGGTGGGTGTGTGAGGCATTTGAATGAAGAGAAAAAGGGTGCAATTCGAGAAAGGTCGTAGTAGTCAAGGAAGCAAGCTATAACTTAGAAATGAGAAATGAATAAAACTCATAGTCAAAAGTCAAAGCACAACACATTGGGTAGGAAGCTCACGCAAAATAGGTAGAACAGAAGAGCTCGTTGGAAAACCAAGCAGCTAAAGAGATTACAATTTCCTCAAACTTGGTTATGATACTTTGAAATATGATTTTGAGGGATTGCAGAAGGAAAAGGACACTCTTGTCATAGATTTGGAAATCCTGAAGGGGAAACTCAGCATTGACCAAGCCGTGGGTACAATAGAAAATGCCCAAGTAAAAGAAAACTCACACCAATTTTGAATGAAGCCATCTATTGTGAATTGTTGCAGACATTTCAATAAGAACAAGTCACTAGTCAAGGAGAAGCAGGGGAGCTCAACGGATGCCAAAAATAGAGTAGGGGTCCATTCTAGCAGAGATGGCAAATCACCAAATAAAAGGAAGGAGATGTCCCATGTGAAGGAAGATGCCCGTGTCCGATGAGCAGCTAGTTGAAGCAAAGGATAAAACCAAAAAATAAAGCTAGAGATGATTTCAAACACCCACATAGTAGATTATAGGTAAGAGGAACTTGTAACAGTCAAAGCTACATGAATGTAATAGATAGAGCCTCATGTCGGCAGGAAGAATATAGGAAAAGAGCAAACATGCTAATTGCATAGGAGTTTGTGCTAAAAAGAGGAGAGTTAATGCCATTCAATCTCACACATGAAACAAGAAAAGTTGTGGTATCATCAAACATATAGAAGAGGAATATGAAATAGTGGTAGACTATGTAGACTATGCCAAATAAAAAGGAGATCATCTATTAGAATAGCAACATCTTCCATATAATAGAGAGAAGTAGATCATAGAGAAAAGAAAGTACCCAGCTAAAAATAGAGGAACACCCTGAAATAGAGGAACACCCTGCACTAAACATGAGGATGCCATTAATAAAAGGAAAGTAAATAACAAAAGATCTATGAAGTCAAAAAGAAGAGAAAAACCTACAGCTTCAGGATACAAGGGCGTTAAAATTAGTAGCAGGGGATATAAGAGAGCCAGCATCACTTTTCAAACCAATTTACATATTTTATAAGGGAAGTTGGTAGTCTTGTGAGAAATTGACATCGAAGAATGGAAGCCCTGAATTAGACAATAAAAGGTGTTTTTGAAATAAATTGATGCTAACACATGCAAGTCTTCTGTTGATTCTGTCCATACATTCCACAAATGCATGTAAAACCTGCCTAGTCATCTTATCTCTAATGGCTCCCTGCAGTCAAAATTCAACAAGAGAGCATCCAAAGTTGGATTTAGCATCCATCAGATGTCTTAAAATATTTCTAAATTGATAAAAGGGGAAATTTTTGTTTGATGATCCAACTGTGGAGATCCAATAGCGTTATCAGTGATATAATGATCAATACATCGATACAATTATGGCAAATGATATTACTTTGCTTTGTAGTGATCTATAGGCTGATCCTAGTGATGTAGTGATGATCGATCTTTTCTTGGCATATGGAAGCAGCCACAATGAAAAATAGAGAGTATCTACACCAGGAAAAGGGTGTTTACAGGGTAAAATATTCAAAATTCTTTATCCCACATTGGGTGGGTGAGGAAATATTTTATAGTTTAAATACTTTTGCCATATGTAGAGTTAATGTCTTTAAGACACATGGATTTTGTGAAAGCCATGTCCACAGGTGGGCCCATGGTTGGTCGAAAGGATAGTTAACGATGATAGTCAGCTAGACGTAGGAGTATAAATTTTGAGCAAAAATGCAAGGTAAAGGGCCAGTGATGTCAGCAGCAGCCGAAAAAGTCCACAATCTGGCAATTCGATATCTCGCCACCAGAAAGTGGTGAGAAATTCTGGCTAGCAAGATAGCAACTAGCTGAAATACTCAAGAAATCAATGAGGGGTGGATGAACCTATGGGTCCTACATGCAATGCCATTAGTGAATGATGGAATGACAAGTGGCAACCAACTAGATGACTAGGCAATGATGTGGAAAATTGACAAGTTTATTTTCTAAAGTTTAAACTTTAGAAACTTTTGAATTTTTGAAAATATTTTAAGTGCAGACTTGAACACTCATAGTAGAGGAGTGATTTTCAAACTGTGATTCAAGGAATTTTTAGAAAGAAAAATATATAATGTTATATATCGCTAGAATCGGCAAAAGATGAACTTTTCGATTCTATAGTCTAATTTTGCATAGATCACCACTCATTCATGTTACATGAGGTTTTCTATTAGGTACCTAAATTGCAACAATATTCAGGTATGGAAGTTTAGAATTGATTCCTAGTATGGTGATGACTTGAATATGGTTAAAGGGTAGTTGAAATGCAGTTTGGGTTGAATTCAAATCAGGTTCACTCAGTAAAAACCAAATTTCACTAGCATTCTCATAAGGCAGTTATGATATTC
Organism: Cupressus sempervirens; assembly: GCA_028749045.1. NCBI lineage: Eukaryota > Viridiplantae > Streptophyta > Pinopsida > Cupressales > Cupressaceae > Cupressus > Cupressus sempervirens. The sequence continues at coordinate 214,394,168 of CM053787.1, forward strand.
TAGTGACTCACATAATTTTCATCATTTAGAAAAGGATATTTTGCAAGTTTGTTACAGAAAATGATGAAACAAAAATTAGATCAAAATGGTAGAGAGAAGAGAGAGGTTTTTTAGTTGCAGGAGATTGAATTCCAAGTGGACACTTGTCATCTTCATAACAGATTTGAGAATTCATTTTGTCTATATCATTCTTTCTTTCTGTCATTTGAAGGGTTCCAATTTTTTGTGACTAAGAAACCAGTAGGTTCCAGTCTTTGGAGAAAAACAACTCACTACTGTGATACCAAGTCTTGGTTCCAGTTTTTGATGTGTTCTCATGACTATGACACCATATTTTTTAGTAGAATTCTCTTGTATGAATAGCAGTAGGAAGATAAATATAGAAAGTTCATATCTGTTAGGTGCTTTCATTTTTTCATTTCATACATTTGGTTGTATTGTTTCAAGGAAATTAATACAAAGAGCAAAAGAATTTCATTAGTTTCATTATGATACTCATCTCTAGTCTTCGTGAGTTGTAATTTTTTATGACCTTTAAACAAAGAGCCTAGGTCATTGTTGTAGTCCCTTAATGTTGTATGTTGTTTTGTTGTTGCTTATGACTCAATCAGTTATGTAAATGCTTCAGTAAATCAATAGGGTTGCAAGTTTTTTGAGAAGGATATCATGTAAGAATGAGGTTTGGATTGAGCACAAATTTTTATTTACAATGTAAATAAATAGGTCATATATCTAAATATATACATAAGTATCAGATATCCATATGCATGCATTTGATTCGTGGATTGACCCAATGGTTAGGTCACTGGTCAGTTTATAGGATCACTTATTTCTTGCTGTTGCATACTAGGGGTTTTGTTGAAATCAACATTATTAATCAAACATTCTTTGCATTTTATGTTGAAAGACCTAAGTGTTTAACCCTCACTCAGCTTGTGCATTCCATAGATTTTCATTCAGCTATTGTAGATCTCTATCATTGTATTAAGTCATTAGGAGATATAAGGGCTTTCATCTGCTTAATAGATTCAAGGATATGTTTTGCACTAGTACGATAGCATTTGAATTTGAGGTCTACCCGCCTAGATCTAGTAGAGCCTGAAGTAGAAGATGGGTTATGCCTTATAGTTGGCCCGTTGTCTGAAATGGCATGTTGAGAATGGGAGTTAGCTACCCCTAGATATGTCAATTTCTTAGCGGGATAATTGAAAACCCTCCAGTGTTTTTAGTCACCAACAAAATGGCAACTCTGCTGGGGACTGTATTAAATCAGATTTAAGACAAACCTTGTGAATTTGAAAAACGGGAGATTCAATACAGTAGGAGAAGTGCATTAAAAAGTTTCAACAGTAAGTTCTCTGATGTTCTTTCTAGTTTTCTTACTCTAAATCATACACCCTATTTAAGTTTTATTCATTACAGCAGTATTTTTTAAAGGTTGAATATAGATTGTGTTGATAAGAGTGTTCATATTTGGTCAAATCAACCAGTTGTTGCTTTCAAAATATTGTTGTAATTCAGAGTCAGAATTGTTTAAAGATGTTTTCTCTCTTTTGAGTATTTAAATATTTGCAAAGTTTTCAAAGTAAAATTTTAGTTCAGATCTATAATGATGCAAATTATGTTTCAAATCTTTCTCACATAAGTGAGTGGCGACTCTATCTAAAGGATCTCTAAACCAGTGTAGATCAGTTGTATAATTGTTTTCAAAGAGTTTTCAGTTGAAATAAGCAGATCTAAAAGTTGTGTGAATTTTCAAGCAAGAAGAGAGATCTATATAAGTTTCTGACCAGTAAGTTTCAAAGTGTTGTTTGATTTGATGTTAAAAGTTTTTGAAATGATAAATTCAAATCACTGCTTTGATTTCATTTCTCTCCTCAAGGAGATGGACAATCTGTAAGGTTATGATCAGTGGTGTAAGGTATTCATGCTAGCACCAGGCCAATCAGTAGATCGATGGTTTCATGCAACAACACTAAAGGTATTCTCATTTTCATGTATTTTCTTTTCATGAAAATTGATTGTTATACAAGTGTGTTCTCCATCTAGTGAGTTTTAGCACTGAGAAGAGGAGAATGGTTTTAAGGTTATACATTTCACTAGATTAGTTTCATTTGGTTGTTTTTAAAGTGGTGAAGTGTATTTCAGAAGTTGAAATGAGTAGAAGGGTATAGATCTGCTACAAAATATAAATTAGAAGTTTTTATAGGTGAATAAGGTTCAAATTTGTTAAGAATGTCAAGATTCAGTTCACTTAGGATGCAGCCAGTTAATGAAATGCCTAGATCCATTTCTACCAAGCGGTATATGCCATTGAATTTCAATGGTATTCATGGTTTCCTGAATGCCATTCCTAATGATGTACCAAATAAATTTCCTAAGTTTAGTGGGAACCATACTGTTTCAGCCAGTCATCATGTTGAGTTGTTCATTGATTTGATGGGTGACTACAAAATTTCTGATGAGGATGTGCACATGAAGCTACTTGTTCAAACCTTAGAAGGTGATGCTAGAGGTTGGTTTTCTTTTCTACCAGCATGTTTCATTTCATCTTGGAGTGAGTTGCATTCCTCCTTCATGGAGCAATTTGGAGAACGGGTAAGAATGTCTAATTCTTATGATAAGTTTTACAAGATCCGCATTGGGAGTGATGAACTTGTGCCTCAATTTAATATCAGATTTGCTAAAAGTCTGAATGATATCCCTGAGAGTTATAGAACTAATGATCAAATGTGTTTAGCTATTTATTTTGATGCATTTGATAAGAAAATGAATTATCTACTAAGGGATAAAGAACCACAGACATTATAAGTATGCATTGACTAGAGGTCATTTTGCCTTGAATGATTGCCGATATAATGTGTTTGAAAAAAAATGTAACATAGTGTTGATATTTCAATTTCAAAACAAGATATCAACACCCCTGTTGTAGGTTATAATCAGATTGAGAATTCAAATCAGAATGTGTGTATGAGAAAGGTTAGTCCAGTTGCAAATAGAGACACACATGTTCATGATGCTATAGCAGTGACTAATTTTTCAGACTCTGATAGGTTTCAGCAATATGTTGATTTTACAAATCAAACATTAGTTATAGTAGCAAATTCTTCTCGTGACAATTATTCCTATGATGAGGTTATTAATGTTTCCAATTTTGAAGTTGCTGAACCTAGATCTCAGTTTTGTGCAAGTGAGGAGGTTGAAAATTATTTCTCTGATAATGAGTTTGGTATTGGTGACCTGACATGCCATGGAGAGTTAACACCAAGTGAAGAGCACGAGTCACAATTATCTCAATCACAATTAGAAGAACAGAATGCACATGTGGATAATGTTTCAGTAGTAAATGGTAATGTATTCTTTTAATTAGTCGAATAGGAAAGAATTGATTTCTCTTATTGAGAGGCTGCATTATGTTAATAATGAATTAGAAAGATATCAATCTCAATGTGGGTATGAAGAAGCTGTAAGTCATGTTCCAAAGGATGACAATGAAGTTGTTCATTCGATGTACAATGAAGAAGCATCATATGAAGGAGATGATGAGAGTGGTTGCTTGAATCATAGTGAGGAAAAAGACATTGTATGTTCACCTTCATATGAATCTAATTTTGATTGGGAAGAAGAAAGAAATGATGGCAGTGAACATTCATTTGAAGCTAAAGGTATGAATTCTTCCTCTAATTTTGAAAAGGAAAGTGCATCTCAGTTTTTGTGTCATACAAATTAGTTAGCTAGTGAAGAAATTATGAGTGATTTGTCCTCAAAATATGAAGATAAGAAAATGTTGAGTCTAGTTAATGAATCTAAATTTGAAGATTCCAATGAAGAGTTGTCAAATGCTTTTACATTAGACAATAAAGATCCAACATATAGTGCAGTGTTTAGGACTGATTCACAATGTGTTCATAATGGTTATCCTAAACAAGTTGATAAAGAGGATGTAATGGTAGACACTATATGTTTGGTAGAAGAAATAGAAATGGAGTCTTCATACAATTCTAACTTTTTTTCATACCCTATAAGTTTCCATGAGGATAGGGTGGGTAGTGAGTTTCAAGTCTATAATAATGTTTTATATGATGATGCTTGTGAGGATGAGCAACCCATGTTTTGTCCTAATGTTCAAAAAGGATCATTGCATGGAGTCATTAACTCATTGTTTGAAGACGACATGGAGGTTTCAAGTTTAGTGGGGTTAGATGCAAATTATGATACATTGTCATACTATTGTAACATATCAAAATATTGTTCTTCCATTTATAATTTTGAATCTTCTAATGATGTTGTGTTTGGTGAGTGTGAAGATGAAGTGTGTGATGGAGTTGTCTTTGAAGAGAAACTGACACTTCATGGTAAGTTCTATGATGATTCAAATGAGGTAAAAGCCAATAAGCACTTCGATTATGAAGATATATAAGGTGGTTGCGAAGTGATGTCAGATCTTGATGATGATGTCATGTGTGAATATAAATTTGACTACTCTTTTGACATTCAACCGAAGATACTTGAAGAGATGCAAAGTCACAGTGAGTTGAAAATTCATGATATATATAACTTTTTCTGTGGAGTTGAGAATGAGGACTTTGCATTTCTGGTAGACAACATGCATGAATTAGTCAGTAATGATGAGTTTCAGTTTGATGTCAATATTCATGAGTATGTTGATCAGTATGTTCATAGTGAGCTAGAGGTCAAAATCATGCCCAGTTTTTATATGCACTATGGAAGTAAGAGAGATATTTTTGTTTTGCCAAGTGATTTTTTATATGATGATAATATGATTGATGAAACTGATAGGAGAAGTGATCTCAGTTTACCTCATGAAAGTTCAGATGAGAATCATGTTTATGAAAGAGGTAAATAATTTTGTTGAAGTTTGGTGGCCCAAGGCCATAGTGTATGTATAGTCTTAGTGGTAGTTTCCTTGTTTTCAATAAAGTTGTTTAAGAGAGGGTTTTACCATTTCAGGTGTGTGGTCTGCTTCTTCCAGAGATCTGAAATCTTACCATGCCCATAGGAGGCATGCATCCCTAGATAGAGCCACTATTGGGATGAAAAATTGCATGCTTCATTTTTAGTCCCATTTCAAATTTTGAGTCAAACCAAGCCCTATGAATGCCCATAATTGCCTATGTACCCAACTGCCAGTCTAAGACTTAAGAGGTGTTTAATGCTTCTAGCACCTTTCATTCAATGTGTCTAAGTGTTGCATGATGATAAATTTTCATTTTGAGTCATTTGGAGAAGTCTTTTTTTGAGCCAATGCCAAATCTGCATTATACCCTAAGTGTCAAACAGTGACAGGAGACTGTGTTTGCAAGTAAATATCTCGCACCCAGAAATGTTTTGTGACAGACTGCGTAAGAACCTATGTTATACATTTTGAGTCATTTCAAATTCGTTTGATTAGATTTTGAATCCCTTGAAGTTGGTAGTTTATTGTTTTTACACATTTACAAAGTGCACACATTTTTGGGAAGCCCTGTTTGATGTGTTGTAACTTTTGACCAGTCGACCTGAATGCTAAAATTGCTTTTGCGTTGTATTATAGATGTCAGAAACTTGCTATGTTTCTAGTATCAACTTATGAAAAATCCCTTTGATCAATTTTTAAACGTAATTCCAAACAAAATTTCTAAAGTTTTACTGGTGTCATTAAGTGCAGATTGTTTGGTACCCCTGTTTAGGACATCATAACTTGAGATCCATGATTTCCTAGATTGAATGGATTATACCACTATGTTGTCCTCTAAAAGTACTCCAAGTATGTCAATTTTTAGGACATGACGAATCCATTTGCACACTTTTCCAGGTCAATTTCATTTGCAAAAATCGCTTTTCTGCCCGTGTTTCCATATTGCAAAATCCAGGTAGCCTACTTTGAACATCTGCCATTTGTGCCCAGTTATTCATCATGAACCAAAATCATAGATTCATAATATCCTCATAACAGAGAACTAGTGTCCCAATTTTTGTCTTCCCAAGTGCTAGTTTGCCCAGTTTTCCAAGTCAATTCCAAACCCAGTTTATTGCTTTCTAATGTGTTTTTGTGCAGGTAATTCTGAAGGGGTGACTTTGACATTGAATATCTTTTGGCCCAAAATTCATCATTATATGAGATTTGATAGGGTACAAGAGTGCATAACAAAGACTCAGTGGGTCAATTTTTAGAGCTCAGTTATCTGTTCAGGTCAGTTTTTAAGGGCAGTCAACAGACCTCTTGGCACCAATTTGAGTAGTTGTAGATAACGATAAAATGAGCTTTTAATGATCAATTAATGCTCGAAATCAGTTCTAGTGGATATCAAAAGGTTAATAGGCTAGTTTGAGGATCCAGTTGTTTGAAAACAAAATTTTTTTTGGCCAAGCCCACTTTGGGGCCCAGCTAAATTCATCAGAGTTGGGACAACCGTTAAAGATTCAAGATTTTTTAAAATTTCAATATATGGATATTGTGCAGGAGGTGACTCTGAAGAGTGGGATTTTTCCATATAAATCAAATCTCGAGTGTGATGTTGTACACAATGTGCCTATTATAGTTTTCACAATTGGAGTTGAAATATCAAAATTGAATTAGAGGAAAGCCTTGATGTGGTTCTCTATGATATCTCTAGCTACCTTCACACTAACTATACTCTCATGGAAGAACTGATTGAGTGCAAGTGTGTTTTAAAAAGTGTGGTGTTTCCAATTGCACCTAATGAAGTTTTTTCGGTATTGGATGGTACAATTGGCCTAAGCATGCTCCCGCAAGAGAAATAATTTAATGAGGTTATAAGTGTCAATGTTTTCACCTTGACCAATTTTGATGGTAGTGGTTGAGGTGGGTGTGTGAGGCATTTGAATGAAGAGAAAAAGGGTGCAATTCAAGAAAGGTTGTAGTAGTCAAGGAAGCAAGCTATAACTTAGAAATGAGAAATGAATAAAACTCAAAGTCAAAAGTCAAAGTGCAGCACATTGGGCAAGAATCTCAAGCAAAATAGGTAGAACAGAAGAGCTCGTTGGAAAACCAAGCAGCTTGAAAGAGATTAAAATTTCCTCAAACTTGGTTATGATACTTTGAAATTTGATTTTGAGGCATTGCAGAAGGAAAAGGACACTCTTCTTGCAGAGTTGGAAATCCTGAAGGGGAAACTCAACATTGACCAAGCCGTGGGTACAATAGAAAACACCCAAGTAAAAGAAAACTCACACCAATTTTGAATGAAGCCATCTATTGTGAATTTCTACAGACATTTCAATAAGAACAAGTCGCTAGTCAAGGAGAAGCAGGGGAGCTCGATGCATGCAAAAAATAGAGTAGAGGTCCATGCTAGCAGAGATGGCAGATCACCAAATAAAAGGAAGGAGATGTCCCATGTGAAGGAAGATGCATGTGTCCAATGAGCAGTCGGTTGAAGCAAAGGATAAAACCAAAAAACAAAGCTAGAAATGATTTCAAACACCCACGTAGTAGATTAGAGGTAAGAGGAACTCGTAACAGTCAAAGCTGCATGAATGTAATAGATAGAGCCTCATATCAGCAGGAAGAATATAGGAAAAGAGTAGACACGCTAATTGCAAAGGAGTCTACGCTAAAAAGAGGAGAGTTAATGCCTTTCAATCTCATGCATGAACCAAGAAAAGTTGTGGTAGCATCAAACATGTAGAAGAGGAATACCAAATAGTAGTAGACTATGCAGACTATGCCAAATAAAAAGGAGATCATCTATTAGAACAGTAGCATCTTCCATATAACAGAGAGAAGCAGATCATAGAGAAAAGAAAGTAGCTAGCTAAAAATAGAGGAACACCTTGTGCTAAACATGAGGATGCCATTAATAAAAGGAAAGTAAATAACAAGAGAGACATGAAGTCAAAAAGAATAGTAGAACCCGCAGCTTCAAGATAGAGGGGCGTTGAAATTAGCAGCAGGGGGTATAAGAGAGTCAGCGCCACTTTTCAAACCCATTTACATATTTTACAAGGGAAGTTGACAGTCTTGTGAGAAATCCACATCAAAGAATGGAAGCCCTGCGTTAGACAATAAAAGGTGTTTTTGAAATAAATTGATGCCAACACATGCAAGTCTTCTGCTGATTATGTCCATATATTCCACAAATGCATGTAAAACTTGCCCAGTCGTCTTATCTCTAATGGCTCCCTATAGTTAGAATTCAATCAAAGAGCATCCAGAGTTGGATTTAGCATCCATCAGATGTCTTAAAATCTTGCTAAATTGGCAAAAGGGGGCAGTTGTGTTTGATGATCTAACTATGGAGATCCAATAGCATTATCAATTATATAAGGATCAATACATCGATACGATTATGGTAGATGATATTACTTTGCTTTGCAGTGATCTATAGGCTGATCTTGGTGATGTAGTGATGATTAATCTTTTCTTGGCATATGAAAGCAGCCACAATGCAAAATAGAGAGTATCTATGCCAGGAAATGGGTGTTTATAGGGCAAAATATTCAAAATGCTTTATCCCACATTGGGTGGGTGAGGAAATATTTTATAGTTTAAATACTTTTTCCCAATGTAGAGTTAATGTCTTTAAGACACATGGCTTTTGTGAAAGCCAAGACCATGGGTGGGCCCATGGTCGGTCAAAAGAATAGTTAAGGATGATAGTCAGCTGGACGTAGGAGTATAAATTTTGAGAAAAAGTGCAAGGTAAAGGGCCGGTGACATCAGTAGTGGCCGAAAAGGTCCACAATTCAATGATTTGCTATCTCACCACCAGAAAGTGGTGAGAAATTCTGGCTAGCAAGATAGCGACTAGCAGGAAAACTCAAGAAATTGGCAAGGGGTGGATGAGCCTGTGGGTCCTACATGTAATTCCATATGCAAATGATGGAAGGGCAAGTGGCAACCAACTGGATGACTAGGAAATGATGTGGCAAATTCAAACTAGTCACAACGAGATCGTGACACATGTCCAAATCGAAGGGTCGTTGCTAACTCGCCAAGCAAAAGATGCACGAGATTTACCATAGTGAGTTAGCGAGAAGATGACACATGTCACTGACATAGTGGCAAGGTGGACAAATCTCATGTTGAGATGTGGCAAAAGGATAGTCAAAGCCTGTTGACCTAGATGGAGGCACAAGGGAGAAATTTAAAATGTTTGAAAATGCAAAAATATTAAATGTTGTCCAAATGATACGTGCAGGATCTTTTGAATTGAAAAGTTCATTTTCTAAAGTTTAAACTTTAGAAACTTTTAAATTTTTGAAAGTAGTTTAAGTGCAGACCTGAACACTCATAGCAGAGGAGTGATTTTCAAACTGTGATTCAGGGCATTTTTGGAAAGAAAAATATATGATGTTACATATCGCCAAAATTGATAAAAGATGAACTTTCCAATTCTATAGTCTGATTTTGCACAGAACACCACTGGTTCATGTTACATGAGGTTTTCTATCAGGTACTTGAATTGCAACAATATTCAGGTATGGTAGTTTAGAATTGATTCCTAGCATGGTGATGACTTGAATATGGTTAAAGGGTAGTTGAAATGCAGTTAGGGTTGAATTGAAATCAAGTTCACTCAATAAAAACCAAATTTCACTAGCATTCTCATAAGGTAGTTAAGATATTCCAGTGACACACAATTTTCATCATTTAGAAAAGGATATTTTGCAAGTTTGTTACAGAAAATGATGAAACAAAAATTAGATCAAAATGGTAGAGAGAAGATAGAGGTTTTTCAGTTGCAAGAGATTGAATTCCAAGTGGACACTTGTCATCTTTAGAATAGATTCGGGAATTCATTTTTTCTATATCATTCTTTCTTTCTGTCATTTGAAGGGTTCCAATTTTTTGTGACTGAGAAACTAGTAGGTTCTAGTCTTTAGAGGAAAACCACTCACTACTATGATACTAGGTCTTGGTTCTTGTTTTTGATGTGTTCCCATGACTGTGACACCATATTTTTTAGCAAAATTCTCTTGTATGAACAGCAGTAGGAAGATAAATATAGCAAGTTCATATATATTAGGTGTTTTCATGTTTTCATTTCATGCATTTGGTTGTATTGTTTCAAGGAAATTAATACAAAGAGTAGAAGAATTTCATTAGTTTCATTCTGATTCTCATCTTTAGTCTCAGTGAGTTGTAATGTTTTATGACCTTTGAAAAAAGATCCTAGGTCATAGTTATAGTCCCTTAAGGTTGTAGGTTGTTTTGTTGTTGCTTATGACTCAAGTAGTTATGTAAATGCTTCAGTAAATCAATAGGGTTGCAAGTTTGTTGAGAAGGATATCATGTAAGAATGAGGTTTGCATTGAGCATAGATGTTTATTTACAATGTAAATAAATAGATCATATATCTAAATATATACATAAGTATCAGATATCCATATGCATGCATTTGATTCATGGATTGACCCAATGGTTAAGGTACTGATCAGTTTACAGGATCACTTAGTACTTGCTGATTGATACTAGGGGTTTTTTTGAAATCAACATTATTAATCAAACATTCTTTCCATTTTATGTTGAAGGACCTAAGTGTTTAACCCTCACTCAACTTGTGCATTCCATAGATTTTCATTCAACTATTGTAGATCTATGTCATTGCATTAAGTCATTAGGAGATATAAGGGGTTTTGTCTGCTTAATAGATTCAAGGATATGTTTTGCATTGGTATGATATCATTTGAATCTGAATTATATCCACCTAGGTCTAGCAGAGCCTGAAGTAGAAGAAGGGTGATGCCTTATAGTTGGCCCGTTGTCTGAAATGGCATGTTGAAAATGGGAGTTAGCTTCCCCTAGATATGTCAATTTCTTAGTGGGATAATTGAAAACCCTCCAGTGTTTTCACTCACCAACACTACATAGATGAGTGAAGAATGTATTTCAAAGCATTGCACTTTTATTAAACAACTACTCTCAAGTGGGACTTGAGTTTTTAAAACAAGGGAGTATGGTGTAGGAGTAGCTATACCTCCACTCTCCAAGGCATCCACTACAACAAGCCCTTCATGAGTTTCACTCAAGAGAATTCATGCCTATGAGTTATACAAATTTTAGATGTAGTTTTTATTTCAAATAAGCCTACTTATAAGGTCTAGTCATCATTGGTGTTTTACAAACCATTGGTTTTTTACTATGGTCATTAGGCACATCTTAGCCCTAGAATAGGGCAAGTGTTTTCTTAGAATTTTAAACATGTTTTAGGTCCCTAGGACACTAGAAGAAGGTCCTATCATGATCAAAGTGTGCATGTGTACTTGGTTAACATAGACTATCCTTTTGTTAACCAACCCAACTTGGTTAGAAAAGGAGTTCTATTGTTAACTAACCCAACTCAGTTAGTACATAGTTCATGTTGGAATTCCTTTGATAACCTACTAATCTTGGTCAATATTGTCTCCAAACTTAGTTATAAATGAACACTTGACACATACAAGAAACTATCTTCGATGCCCAAATGAGCTTAGTTATCACCGACTGCTCAGTAAAGGCTTGATAGTTTATAACAACATTGAGCAACTTCTACAAACAATTGTCAACTTTTTTCTAATAGTCTCCCTATAGTCACAACCTTTGAAAATAAGTTGGATTAGTTGGGAAAGGTCTTCATATAACCCTTTCTGGTGGGTGGAAGACAAGGAATATAATAGAATGTAATTTTTCAATTTGGAATCAATAGAACTCCCTATTTTCCTTATGAATTAATTGGTGCATGTGTGTGTATAGAATGGTAAAAATTGGAAAAAGAAAATGAATGATTGGATTAGAATCTAGTATGGTCTAAGAATCCAATGTAATTGGTTTGAAGTGTTGAAAAGGTATGAGTCAAAACATATACAAACATCTCTATCGAGTGCACCAAAACCCTAGTTTTATTGACAATTTTTTGAAAAATGCCCTAAATTTATTTTCCACCATAGAAATTTCATGTCACTTAGGAAAAACTCAAGTTAGGTTGGTGTAATATAGGATTATAGAAGGATGGGAGATGGGGATTGAATTTCCTATTTTTTCAACCCAACCCTAGGCTAAACATCTCTATGTGTTTGGTTTAGGACAGAAGACATTGAAGTGTCAAAGGAACTTTGGGGATGGATAAAACATGTTAGATGGTGGATTTTGATCTCTTATAGATCCCTCCAAGTATCTCAATTGGTGTGTAATTCCTCTACAAACCTAACCAATTAGACATACTAGGACTATTTATTGTGTTTAGGGTTTGGTGATCATCTTACTATTTGGGAGTCTAAGCTTTGGATTCTAAAATAAATTCCAAAATGGTATTAGAATATCCACTTTTTTACTAGGTCCTTTAGAGAAGTTTCAAACTAAGTCTCAATTTCCTCATTTGTAGGGCTAATAGGGCTACTATGCCTAAAAGCCAAAATCTTTGTTTGGGCTCTTGGGCATAGGATAGGTTGTCTTAATCCATCATTGTGAGATTGATATATGTTTTGGAACCTTTCCATTCTTCTTTAACACATCGGTTCCCATTTCAAGAAAATTTCCAAGTATTTGGTTGTGTTTTACTAAGAGAACTAGTAGTACTCTAAAGGAGTGCCTAGTTGATGTTTTCTTTATAGGATTTTACAAAGGTCTAGAACCCTCTCTCAAGCCTATTTTGGGGTATAGAAGAAACTATAAGGCCACACCACATCAAATTTTCCTAATCAAGGGAGATAGTTGCATCAATGACCTTCTTGATGATCAATAGTGAGTCAAAAAAGACTTGTAACTTTGTGATATTCTATTCAATTATTTTTTTTAGTCCTATGATGAGATAATTGTACTCTAAGATGTTTTTGGTGCTTGAGAATTTGAATTTGGAGGATTTAGGGATGTAATAACCTTGAGGGGTAACCAACAGTATCCCTCCTCCATATCCATGAGATGTGTAGGACCCATCAAAGAATAATTTCCATGGAGGTTTCTCTTCTATCATACAAAAAAATCATTGAGAAACTCCATGACTAAAGGATAAGCATTGACCAAGAGTGCATTAGCTAGTTGATCTATAATAACTTGTCCTTTTACCACTTTTCTAGTTACATACTGAATGTCAAACTCATTGAGTAGCATGACCCACTTAGTTAGGTGTCATATGAGTGTTGTATGTGAGAGAATGTATTTCAAAAGGTTAATCTTAGAGACAAACTTGATAATGTGACTAAGAATTTAGTGGAATTTTTTTTTAGTGGCAAAAACTACTACCAAATGCACTTTTTCTAGTGGAGTATAGTTGAGCTCATAAAAAGAAAGGGTATGGTTGATATAGTATATGGATTTCTCTTTCTCATTATCATCCACCTAGGCCAGTAGTGCCCCAAATATGTTTGAAGTAGCTGATATGTATAAGGTTAAGGGACTTCCATCTATTGGTGGGACCAAAATGGGTGGGTTGGCCATATATTGCCTGATATTTACAAAACTAGACTAAAATATGGGATCCCATTTGAAATACTAGTCCTTTTTCAGTAGATGTGTCAATGGTTGGCATTTTTCTATGAGCTCTAAAATGAACCTTCTTATTGATTGAAACTTTCTCTAGAGGTTATGAAGTGTCTCAATTTTCCTAGAAGAGGCATTTACATGATGGCTTTGACCTTTAAATGATCAATCTCAATAACTCTTTGTAATACTATGAATCCCATAAGCTTATCCAATGTAACACCAAAGATGCACTTTTTTGGGTTCTACAAGTAATATGGTCAAAGATCTTCTCTAATTCTCTAAGATGATCAAAACTGTCAATTGACTTTTCCATGACATCATCTATGTAATCCTCAAGAGTCTCGTGGATTTGATCATGGAAGATAAAAGTCAAGGCTCTCTAATAAGTCACTCCAACACTCTTCAATCTGAAAGGAATCATGTTGTAGTAGAAGGTACCCCATGGGGTTGTAAATGTTGTCTTATGTTGATCTTCCTCTACTATTTGGATCTGATTATATCCTAAGAATTATTAATTTAGAGAAAACATCTCATGCCCAGTAATGAGATCCACTATCATGTCTATCTTATGTAGTAGAAAGTGGTCCTTAGAAAAAACCCTTGTTAAGAAGTTTGTGCAAGTCCTTATGTCACCAGATAGTGTGGTGACTAGCACCATCTTTGAGATCCAATGTTAGTGGCTAGTGGGGTGAACTATATTTTCTTGGAAACTCTTCTCAAGCTCTTTCTTAACTAGTAGGGCTAACCTTGGATACATCTTTCAAAGTTTTTTCTTGACTAGTTTTTCCTTTAGGTCCACTACTAGGTGATGTATGACCAATTCTAGGTCTAATATGACCATGTGGTGATATAACCATGGGAGTTGACCAATTTTCTCTTCAAGGACTTTGATAAGAGAATCATCCTCATCTTGTGATAGTGATGCTACAATATAGTTTATTCTAGGTATCTCTACCATGCCAAGGTTGATAGGATTTGTTTCTTCAATTAATATGGACAAAACATCTATTATGTTGTCTTGTAGTAGAAGGAAGAAATCTCCATCCACTAGTTCTTTAGGGAGGTTTTCACAGTCGGATACATCCTTTATTTATTTTTATTTTTTGACTTGGTTTGATGACACTCTAGAGGAGTCTTCACCAAGGAAAGCTTTTGATTTCTTATTTTCCTTTTTATTTTATAGTTGGAGACTTCATTCTCCCCAAAATAACCCAATGGGTCTAGCTTGTAGACATAAGAAGATGGTGGATTTACTTGTTTGTGTGGTGCTTCAACTCCCATGAATCTCAAAAGCATGTCCTTTCTACAAACTTGATCAATGTGAAGTATGCTCGGTTAGCCCCAATCAATTAGTTTAGAATGTGCAAGCAGGGGGGGGGGCAATGAGGTTTATGGATATTTTGTAGAACAAAGAGTCTGCTAAGAATATATCACCATCATGGATATCATTGTAGTTTCTCTTTTCAACTTCCTCGGGGATATCATTGATCTCTATGAGTTTATTTTTTTATGTTCAATAAATCATGGTGATTTTTATAGGTGCCCCCAGTTGCAGGATTCCAAAACAAGACCTTTCTATTTTTTCAATATATCCCTGTATAGGTTTTATGATGCCCATTTTTCTTGTCCTAAGATGCCTCCTTGGTAATCTCATTTTTTATAGCAAGTCAATGTGATTTGGGGTATTTTTCTTTAAAAATAGTCAAGAATTCCTTCATCTTTGGGATATGGTTCTTTGTACAACCAGGTGTTGATATTTGGGACCATCTCTTTTCCATTTAAGATTATATTTAAGAGAAATGTGGATGGCCCAATTTGTTTGATTTGAGGCATTGTGTCTTTCTTTAGGCCCTGATGTGATGGATGCCCCTATGTATGTGGGTCAAGAGGCAAGGCTCTAATAATAAATGCATCTGACATATTATATTCACCATAGCCTCAGTGGTTGATATTAATAGTACACATAATGGAGGTGGGGATGGTATAAGGTCATGATAATTGCTAAAAGATTTGGTTATGGGAGTATCAATCTCAATATTAGGGAAATGATTATTAAGGGGATATGATGCCTCTAACACACAACAATATATGAAGGGATCTAGATCAATGTGAATGGTTATCTATGTCATTATGCCAAATTAATTTTAATGCACTAATGAAAT
This sequence comes from Cupressus sempervirens, assembly GCA_028749045.1. NCBI lineage: Eukaryota > Viridiplantae > Streptophyta > Pinopsida > Cupressales > Cupressaceae > Cupressus > Cupressus sempervirens. The sequence continues at coordinate 214,409,753 of CM053787.1, forward strand.
GAAGATGGACTAGCCTTCATCAAATGAATCCAAGGTCAGTTGAGGAGGATGTTGTATGGAAGGTTAAGGTAAACCACATGGCATATTGTCTCTTGAGTGACAAGGTTGACTTTGATAGACAACAAGATAGTGCCCTCTGATGTCCTTTCTAAGTTTTCATATTTATTTACTATGATAACCTCATCCATAATTTTTTCCTAAGTATACCCTATCTATTTGATGAACTTCAAAGTACATAGGTTTAGAGCCAACCCATTATCTATAATGATCCTTTTTATTGCAAATTTAGAAACCATAATAATGATTAAGAGTGGGAGTTTGTGATCTAGTTCTACATTGGCAATGTTAGAGTGTTTGAAGGATAGTACACATGATCAACTAGGTGTCCCACTAGGTTTTGGAATTTGGTTAAGTTGATATCTATGGGGACACGAGATTCATGGAGGGTATCATTGAGGATCTCTTGATGGAGTGGGCTACTGTGGAAGAGATCCAAGATGGAGATTTGGGCTAGTGTATTCCTAAGATGTTCTATAATGTTGTATTATACCCCTGAGGAAGCAATGACAAGTGGACCTATATAATATATCTAGGTTTTTCAAGTTGTAGTAGCACCTTGGTTTTTTGGGCCCTTGATATGTATAACATTAATGGAGGTCTCAACCTAGAATATTCACCTGATAATATTTCCATAGTCAATGTAAGTCACTGTATAATCTTGTATTTTGTCTCATAAATTTCCTTGCTTGTGTTGAGTTTTTTTGTTTGTGGTGGTGGCATTGTTATTGGTATTATATCTTGGGGTGGGTGTCTTTCTCATGTTCTTGTTGTTGATTGGTGGAAACACATTTTGATTAATCAACAACCTTACATTAGGAGAGGCTTGTACATTTTCCCCAACTTTGATTTGTTATGATCTATAAGCTATTGCATGTACTCCTTGTCTTTCATACACTTGATAGCAGTGTGTCCCTTGACCTAATGATAGGCATAAAACTCTTTTTCATTGTACCATTTGGCCTTGGGTTGACTCTCACCTAGTTGCTGGGTCTTTGGGAAGACCATGAGGTTTTTGTTCACCATTTTGTCAAGGATGATTTCAAGTGGTTCCCTCAAAGGAGTCTAGATTTAGTTTGGTTAATTCTTGATACATGGCTTTTCTCTAGTAACAACTGATATGTTTTTTATCTTATTTTTTGTTTCTTGTTGAGAGTATGTTTGTGCATTTTATTGATATAGTTTTTGTTATGTTTGTTGCTATGATTGTTGGAAAAACATGGTTTTTTGTTGATATAGTTTTTGTTGCTAGAAGTTTTGTTGGTAAAATGGGTATTTTTTGAATGGCATTGTGTCAACCACATGGACAAGTTTTGTATCCATGGCACCATTTGTTATTGTGTTTTGTTCTTATTCCAGCATCATGTTTTTTCATTAGACTGACCCTATCCTTAGGTATTTTCTTTCTATATATTTATAACTTCATCTTTGATGAGTCCTTGCTTCAGGTCCATACCCTTCTCTTTGATATCTTTGTATGTTTACAAGCGATTCATGTGCCTTTGATACAAAATATTTTTTTGTGTGTTATTGATGAACATATTGACAAGGTTTCATTCTAGTAAATTGTTAGATATTTGTGTCATAAGGTTTTGTCACCTCGGTAGGAAATCATCAACGCTATTGCCTCCTTTTTGTTTTGTGTGGACTAAATCTACCACTGATAGTTCAATTTTGACTAAATGAGAATATCGTTTGATGAAAGCTTTTGAGAGTTTCGTAAATGTGTTCATATTTTATAGGATATTTGATCAAACCAATATTCAAGGGTGGGGCCCTTGAGGCTCTTTGGGAAGAGGCACATGAGAAAAACATCCCTATAAGCCACCTCTTGGCAATGCATGTAGAATTGTTCTACATGTGTTACTGGATCACCCTTCCCTCCAAATTTGTCAAATTTTTGGATCTCAAAGTTCTTTTGGAAGGTTTTTATTGTTATAGCCATGTCAAATGGGTATGGGAATATTTTTCAAATTTAAACATTTTGGCCTCAGTCATAGTTTTTATCTCTTTGATGGTATTTCTCATTTCTTCCCACTCTGGGTTTATACGTTGAATAGGAAGTTCCCCCAAGCCTGAAGCCCCTAGTACAAGTTATGTATCAAATGAAGTCGATGAGTATGGATGATTGTAATGTGTGAATATAGGTGTTTGGAGTGATGACTGACATGTCACTTGGATAGGCATTGGTGGTTATTGTGGTGGTTGTTGGGCATACTGTTATTCTACTTGTGGAATGAATTATTGTTGGTGTTGCATATTTTTCACATGTTGTTGTGAGAATTAGTCATGGGTTTTTTGTACAAATGGATAGGTCAGTGATTTCATTTGTACAAATTTTTGGTGTTGTGGCTATTGAGATTGTGGTGAGGCTCAATACATTGGCACAATGGTTTGAAAAGCCACAATATTCCCAATGTAGGATAGGTGTGCACCCACTTGGGAAGACATTTGGGTGTTGAATGATGCCAAGTAATTTATATTAGGGGCTCCCTCTAAGAAGGCATATTAATGTCTCAAATTTGATATATTTTTTATATAGTCTGAACTTACTCTTTAAGCCTTGTGAAAAACATTTCCAATATATCTATTTTAAATGTCTTGTGAACTTATGCTAAATGGAGCTAGAACCTATTAAAACTATGGATAATGGATATGACATACCTTGCTTAATATTATATATAAATTGCAATATTTCATATAAATATTTTAAGCTATGTTCTAATATTTGAATGAGAGTATAAATTTTATTGTGCATATGTGTTCAAATGTTTCTAATTTTTTAGGAAACAAAGAAGTTGTGCAAAGAGTAGTGAGCACTATATTAAAGGAGTAATGAAGATTGGTCATAGCATGAGAAGCACAGGTCAGTTTCAAGTAATAAGTTGTGTCTATGAGAGAAGTTATTCTAGGAGACCTAACTTGTGACATTATCTACAGACTATTATTCTATTGCTCAATCAATGTTCTAAAGTCGTGGTTGACATTTCACCTTTTTCTTCTTATAATGTTTGCTCACAGTTTTTATGTTATGTTTGTAATAAGTTCCAATCCTCTATATATATGGAAGGAAAAGGGAAAAGTTAGAGTTATTTGGAAGGATTCTGAAGTTGTTTCTCTATTCTCTACAAATTATGCAGCCATGTAACAAAAGAAGAATTCTTATAAAAGAGTAATTTTGGACTACCTATTGTGTTCTTACTTAGTTGAAGCCAACCAAGAGGGCCCACTTGGGAGGTGGAATAGATTTAGGTGGAATTCTCTATTTAGATAGGCAGAGTAGAAGCAATTTCCTATTTAAGATAGATTTATTATATTAGTCCTGTAGCATAGTTACTGTGAAGTTCCTACAACACTTGTGGAAAATGATCATAGTAGATGTTTGAATTGTTAACTAGTTTAGAATTCCCTTTTCTATAGTTTTTGTAGTTCTCTGTTGATAGTTCAAGTGTGTTCATTATTCTATGTTAGTAGTATAGATTACTTTCATGCATTTTACTTTCCTACAGTATAGGTGTTAAGATTCTTAAAGGAACTTAGTACACATACCGTGCTAACCAATTTCAAGTCCTATGCCCTTGGGTTGACAAATAAATGTATTTTCATAATGGAATAGATAGTTCTTAAAATGGATATAATATCCTTGATAGAGGAATAGTGGTGTGATTAGCTTGACCTATTATGGAAGCCTACATTTTTGGCACCATTTCTAGGGATGGTGTCAAACTAGGAACCTTCATGAGGTTTTAGATTAGTTTGTTAGTTAGAAATCACAAGATTGAGTGCTTGATTCACAAGTCACCAATTCAATTACATGCATTGAAGAGGCAAACAATGAGATGAATATGGGAGATTTCTTCCATAGGAGCCTATTAATCTGAATGAAGAAATTGAAGAAGAATTTGAGTTGCCTTTTTTGGATGAAAGCCCTATTTTTCCTACATAATCACCCTCAAGAGCAGAAACTATGGATACAAGTGGTCTTCAACCTTTTTCTAAAATTTTGGCCAAGTTTCTTGATAGTACTACTCCAAATCCACCAGTTGTTAATAATTTAGTACCCAATGTTCCTTTTCAATAGCAACCTCATAATCAAATACCTCCAGTAATGGCACAACCTACTTTTCCATTTCCTATCCCAAGCCTTGTAACCAATGTTAATCTAAAAAATATACCTCCAAACACTCTTCCAAATTTTTATGGCCTTGCAACTAAAGATCTTGATACTTTCTTATTTGATTTTGACATACTCTACCATAGCTTTGACTACAATACTGATGCCTATAAGCTCAAATTGTTTCTAGCAACACTGAAAGAGTCATCTTTACGATGGTTCATGGGTTTAGGAGCCAATGCAGCATGTACTTAGGATGAAATGCAAACTCTATTTTTGGATAAATACAAAGAGTATTACATAGAAAATGACTCAAGAGAAGATGATATCTTTAAAATATCATAAAAGGAAGAAACATTAGAAGACTATGTTTCATGTTTCTTGTATACACTGCAAAAGAACCCTCTGCATGTGTTGTCTAAAGATTCACAAAAGCTAGTCTTTTTGAGAGGCATGAATGATAGTTGCTAGAAGCATTAGACTTGATGGCTAGAGGAGATGTATATCAATCTTCTTGGGATGACCTCAAGAAAATATGTTTTAATTACTCAAGGACAACAATGAAGAACGGAAAAGGACATTGGACTACAGCTACTAAAGGAATCAATCAGGGTATCTCAAAGCTTGAGATATTTAATCTTCTCTTAGATTTTAAGCAGGACATTATAAATATAAGTTGACCATGGTTAGCTATAGCTGATGCAAATATAAGTTGTAGGTCAGGGAATATGACCATATCTAATGGTCAAGCAACGAAGAAATTTGATTTGAATCCTCCAGCACAAGCACAAGCACAACCAGATTTAAGCACATTTGTATGGCCAGATTTAGGGGATGGAGAAGAGGAGTTAAACTCTATAGCATAGCTTATGATGTTACATAGACAATCTTTTCTAAAGCTGCAGGAAGAGGATTCAGTAATTCAAAGTATTCTTACTAATACTTGTGTGGTATAAAAAGATGTATCTAATAGTTTTGTGTTAGAATTAACCACATATGAGGAATGTAATGAGAGTTGTATTTTTCTCAAGGAGCCAGACATTATTAATCAACTCTTACCATGTGAATTAGATACAAGTCCAATCTCTAAAGCTTCTATAATTGAGTCTACAACTACTGTTGAACTATCAAAAGGTCATAATCTCCACGTCAACCCCAAATTATCTTCCACGCAGTTGAAATAGTTAACAGAGCTTCTTCAAAAACATGAAAAGGCTTTTGCATGGGACTATGGGGATATGAAAGGGTTGAGTCCTACATTATGTACTCATAGAATATACATCAATGAAGGGTGCCTACCACTCTGTCAACCCCACAGAAGGATCAATCCAGCCCTTAGAGAAATAGTTAAAATTGAATTGCAAAAATTGCTTGATGTTGGTTTTATCTATCCTATATCTGATTGTAGATGGGTGTCACCCCTAGTCATAGTGCCTAAAAAGGGAGGGAAATGGTAGATTTTTGTAGATTATAGAGAATTGAATAAGGTAACCAAAAAGGATCACTTTCCTTTACCATTCATTGATCAAGTTCTGGACACTCCAGCTAGAAAGAAGTATTTCTCTTTTCTAGATGGGTATAGTGGTTATAATCAAATAAGTATTGCTTTTTAAGTTCAAGATAAAACCACATTTACACATCCATGGGGTACTTTTACATATTCTATTTTACCATTGGCCTATGTAATGCCCCTATAACATTCCAACGAGTTGTGATTAGTATTTTTTCTAATATATCACATGATTGTATGGAAATATACATGGATGATTTAACAACATTTAGAGTCACCTTTGAAGAAGCCATCATGAATCTTGAAAAGGTTCTTATCCCCTATAAAGAACATAATCTAGCACTTAATAGTGAAAAATCTTTCATGCTCATGCAAGAAGGAGTGGTACTTGGTCATTTCACATCAGCTGCAGGAATACAAGTGGATCCAACTAAGATAGAGGTAATTCTAACACTACTTATACCTACAAAACCAAAAGATGTAAAATCTTTTTTAGGCCATGCTAGATATTATAGGCGTTTCATAAAAGACTTTAGCAAAATAGCTAGTCCTTGGTACACATTGTTGACTAAGGAAGCTAAATTTATTTGGACACCCGAATGTAATGAAGCCTTCCTATAGCTTAAGAAACTCCTCACCACAACACCAATTTTGAAGGGACCAAATTGGTTAGTTCCATTTCACATTCATACGGATGCATTAGACTATGTCGCAGGAGTTTTATTAGGACAAAAGCTTGCTAATCTTGAGAATGCCATCTACTATATTAGTAAAAGCCTTCATGGATCCAAGCTAAATTACATAGTAACTAAAAAAGAACTTTTAGTTGCAGTCTATGTATTGAACAAATTCAGAAATTATGTGACTAGATATCCTATTTTTGTTCATACTGATCACTCAGCTATAAGATACTTAATGAACAAACTAGCTATCACTAGTAGACTAGCAAGAGGGCTCTTGTTGTTACAAGAGTTTGATATTACTATTATTGATAAGCTGGGAAAATCCAATAGATTTGTAGATTATTTATATATATTGACCATTGTTGATGAAAATCCAACTCCAATTGAAGACACCTTTTCAAATGAGCACCTGTTCCATATAGCAACTCATACATCATGATATGCAGACATTGCAAATTATCTTGCTACAAATAGATTGCCCCCACACTTCTCTCATAAAGAAAGGAGAAAGCTAGTAGAGAAAAATTTTCAATATTCCTAGATAGATAACAATCTCTTCTATGTAGGACCAGATCAAGTCATGAGGACATGTGTCAAGGAAGATGAGATATATGATATACTGCATGCTTGTCATGATGAACCATGTGGAGGTCATTTTGTAGGGAAAAGAATAGCACTGAAGATACTTACAAATGGATATTATTGACCAACCTTACATAAGGATGTAGTGACTTATGCAACTAATTGTGACAAATGCTAGAGGATGGGTCAACCAACCAAAGCTGATGAGATGCCACACACTTTTTGATAAATGGGGCATGGACTTCATAGGTCCAATTGATTGACCATCAAGTGGAAAATCATACATATTAGTATGTACATATTATGTAACTAAATGGGTGAAAGTTAGAGGAATGAAAAATGCAAGAGATGAGAAAGTAGCTAAGTTCTTGTATGAAGAAATATTCACTCGTTATGGAGTGCCCAGAGAACTTTTCATAGATCATGGATCTCAATTTACATCAAACTTGATTACTAAGGTTATGAAGGAGTATAGCATAAGGCACCATAGATCTAGTCCTTATCACCCTCAAGAAAATGGGCAAGTAGATGTTACCAATAGAGAACTTGAAGCCATTCTAAATAAAATAGTGCACATACACAAGAATGATTGGACCAGAAAATTAACTAAATCTATTTGGGCATACCAAACCACATGGAAGACAACTTTTGAATTCACAAGTTAGGAATGAATCTTGTAGCACAACAAGAGAGACTTCTCCACTTGAATTCGCTAGATGAAATACACAAGAAAGCTTTGGAAAGAACACAAATTATTCAATAGCAACAAAAGTAGTGGCATGATACACACATTAGGAATAAACAATTCCAAGTAAGATACTAGGCTCTTCTCTATGATTCTTGCTTCAAAGAGAATCTAGGAAAATTCCAAACTCGATGGTTAGGACCTTATGAAATTCAACATGTATTTGACAATGGCACAGTACAAATGACAACCATTGATCTTGTTCAGTTTAAGTTACTTTTAAATGGCCATAGGTTTCATCTCTATCATAAGCCACAAACTAAATAATAGTTACTACAACAATTTCAACCAACCAATTCACCAGCTTGTATGACACAGTTTTTGCAGTAGAAGGTGAAAACCTTCTTCCTGCAGCCATACCATGATAGAATTTTAGGAGCCTTCATAATAAAACCTCATTTAATATGAGGTCCACTCTTCCATTCACTTTTCTCTTTCATCATATCAACTCATCTCATTTCTCTATCTACCATCTACCCACATTCCACATCACCCACATATTCTATTTTTCAGCATCTTTTTTGCGGTCATTAGACTTTGCCATCTCATCAACTTGCATGCAGATGTACACTCTAAAATTTATAGGTATAACAATTTCTTTTACTCTTTATTCACTTTTAGCATATAGGTTTTGATATTTATATCTAATACTACATTATATATATATCATATAAAAATTAAGCCAGTTTCTCCTTCCCATGCCAAAATTTATAAAGCGAGGACACTTGTCAAATTTTAGTGGGGGGCCAAGAAATTGTAGTAATTTCCAAATGTCATCTCCATGTTATCCTATTCATGTCTACATTAAAGGATGTACTTTGGTGGCAATCTGATAGTTTTAATTTCATTAATTTTTAAAATCTTTCTGTATCTGTTGTACCTTTTTATTGTGATTTTTGGGAAAAGATCTCCTATACTTGGCATGATTGAAAGGACTAAGAGTTGTTATGGGAACACCTTTAGTGAAAGCCTCAATGTCCTTCATCATTAATCTATCATTATTCTACATGCTGGAAACAAAGGAGTCTTGATTACAAGAAGTGGTAACAACATATAACATTTTCCATTTTTTATAAAGATTAGTTTTGAAGTTCTGAGAAACAGGAAATTTGCAGAGGTAAGAGGGGAAAATTTTTATCATAGTAGCAAGAGTGAAACCCAGGATTTTGAAGATAGGGGAGAAGCTAAAGAGGTATGAGCTATTTGTTCATAATGTTTTACTCATGGACATTGAAGCAATTCAACAATTTCATGTTTGTGGATGGCTCAGTTACTTCTTACAATTAACAAAATTCAATGAAGAAGTTGAAATGGAGTTCATGATAACATTTGATGAAGGGAAGCCTCAGTTTGGGGATTAAGAGTGGTTGCTACTGAGGAAAGGATAGAAGAGGTCATAAGATAACCAACAATTGGGGAACATTATCCAAATGAACATGATGCCAAGTCTTCAAAGGCATAGTTCACTCAGCTAGATTACCCTCAACTAGACAATACAAAACAAGGATGTAAGAGACTTTCTCTTCCACCTCCATATCCATAGCTAGCAACCCACATTATCAGGTATTTAACCTGTGAAGGTATGTTTTTGAACTTGTATGCTCATCATTTTAAATTGCTTAGTTACATAAGGCATAACATGCAAGTTAATATCCCCAACTTTCTCTATAATATGTTGTGTATAAGTGTTGAGGAAACTCAAAAAGGAAATGAAAATTTTGTTTCCCATCATGCCCTCATTAAGCTTCTAGTTGAAAGATCTCTTAGGTATTCCTTCCCTATTTCATGGGTAGAATTTCTTGAATCCAAGATCTTACAACTGCAAGCCAACCCTATTCCTCAAAACTTAGGAAATGAGGAAGAAACCATAGAGCCAATTCAAAATCTAGCTGAGATGGAAAAAGAACCCTCTCCTGATAAGTCTACTAAGCCTAATTTAGAGTATGATATGTTGAGCTCTTCTAGGGGTAAAGGCAAGCATAAGGTTAGCCCTAACCTTGAAAAGGAAGTACAAAATCCCTTTGTTAAGGTAACAAAAAGGAGGTATGTTCCTGCAGCATCTACTTCAGTCATGCCTAAACCAAAATAGACCCACAAAGTGGTTGAAGTTGAAGAGGTTACTATGTGTAGAAGCCCTCGTATGTGAGGTCAAATATCTCTAACTTCTATTGAAAAACCAAATGCCCCAATTGCAAAGTCTCATATAGATTCAGTAGTTGAAAATGTCCCAGATGATTCTCCTATGCAATTGGAGCCCCAGAATGTAGAAACACATGAAAATGACCCTGTCAAGGAGACATAGCAAGATAATCAAGAAATGCACAAATCAAATCCTACTATAGTTCTAGAAAAGGCACCTAGCAATGATCAATCTTCCATTCCATCAGTCCCTGAATATTCCAATGTTTCTCTTATACCTTATAAATATTCATGGTACACTTAGCATTTCCAACAAGTGGCCAGAGAGAAAAAGATGAAATCTAAAACTCAAGAATTTTTGACATCAACAATTCAGTCAATATTGTTTGGTCTATACAATCATTTTATTTTTTAGAAAGCCTTGTGGAAGCAAGAGAAAGATCAAATGCAAAAGGAAATACAAAAGGAAATATTTGATATATATGAGGAAATTGAATCTTTAAAGAAGCAACTAGAAAAATAGAACCAACAAATAAATAAAGCTTTGAAGCTAGTTGATCATGCTATGGTCTGTACACCACCTCCAAGGGTGTATGCTATGTGTTTGAAAGAACAGTTTATGTTATTCCAATTGATGATGACAATGAGAAATATTGATTGTGAATTTAAGAATGCTTGAGATTTTAAATGTGTATCAAACTTTACCCTCATTGCAAAAGAACTTGTTGTGTGAGCTCTATTTGCATAATTTCATAATTTCAAAAGAAATGAAGTGGAATCCCATGCTTTACATAGGGAATGTTCACTCAAGAGCTCTAATGTCATGGATGCACAATGAAACAAATTATGATAGATAGTTGGATACCTATAGAGACCTTGAAAAGTCTAAACCACTACCACTCTAGCTTGAATCCCATAAGCCTTATGACCTCTTGAGAGATTGGTTTAGATTAACTTGTGGAGGGCCAAAACCAAAAATCAGAGAGAAATTCTTTAAAGAAAGGGAAAAAATTTACAGAGAGTATCAGGCACTTCCTAATTTCATACAACAAAGAACAATTGTAGGGCCTAGAAATAGACAGAGTCGACTGCCAAAATCTTTCGAGAAGGCTAAACCACATAGCCCTATCAATTTTGAGGCACCATTGAATAGAGTGGCTAAATATATGCAATTGGGAAGGAAAATTAGGAAAGAGTTATGGATGCCACTAACTTTCCAACCTCCTACCCTTCTCTGGCCCCTGTATGAAAGCAATACTGCTAGGTTCAACCCATTAGTTGAAGAACACTTAGGTGAGCATTGGAGACAAACCAAAGGATATTTCTACACCTTCAAAAGTGAGAAATAGGGGAAGATAGTAGTGGGATATTTCAAAGCAATAGCAAAGAAGTACAATGTTTGAGGACAAGCATTTGCATAGTGGGGGGCAGATGATGAGGCATATTAATGTCTCAAATTTGATATAGTCTTTATATAGTCTAAACTTACTCTTTGAGCCTTGTGGAAAAACATTTATAATATATCTATTTTAAATGTCTTATGTACTTATGTTGAATGCAGCTAGAACCTATTAAACCTATGGATAGTGGATATAATATACCTTTCTTAATATTATATATAAAGTGTAGTATTTCATATAAATATTTTAAGCTATGTTCTAATATTTGAATGAGAGTAGAAATGTTGTTGTGCATATGTGTTCAAATTTATCTAATTTTTAGGAAATAGAGAAGTGGCACAAAGAGTGGTGAGCATTGTATTAAAGAAGGAGTAATGAACACTAGTCATAGCATGAGAAGCATAGGTCAATTCTAGGTAATAAGTCATGCCTCTAAGAGGAGTTATTCTAGGAAACTTGACTTGTTACATTATCTATGGATCATTATTCTGTTTCTCAATCAATGTTCTAAAGTTATGGTTGACATTTTTCCTTTTTCTTCTGACAATTTTTGCTCATGGTTTTTATGTTATGTTTTTAATAAGTTCCAATCCTCTATATATATGGAAGGAAAATGGAAAAGTTAGAGTTAGTTGGGAGGATTCTAAATTTTTTTCTTTATTCTCTATGAATTATGCGATCATGTTATAAAAGAAGACTTCTAATGAGAGAGCAATTTTGGACTACCTATTGTGTTCTTAGTTAGTTGAAGCCAACCAAGGGGGCCCACTTGGGAGGTGGAATAGATTTAGGTAGAGTAGATTCATTTCTTGCAATTTCTTGTTTAAGATAGATTTACTATATTAGCCCTGTAGCATAGTTACTGTGAAGTTCCTATGGCATTTGTGGAAAATGATCATAGTGGATGTTTGAATTGTTAACTAGTTTAGAATTCCCTTTTCTATAGTTTCTGTAGTTCTTTATAGATAGTTCAAGTGTGTTCACTATTCTGTGTCAATAGTATAGATTACTTTCATGCATTTTACTTTGCTATAGCATAGATGTTAAGACTCTTAAAGGAACTTAGTGCACATATTATGCTGACCCATTTCAAGTCCTACATCCCTAGGTTGACAATTTAAATGTATTTTCATAATGGAATAGATAGTTCTTAAAATGGATATAGTATCCTTGATATAGGAATAGTGATGTGATTATCTTGACCTATTATGGAAGCCTGCACCCTCCATTTATATTTTTTATAGTGGTGGAAAAGTTTGCTAGAGGTGGTGGTGGTGGTGGTTGTTTCTACAATGCATGGAAGGTTCATATGTAAGGGTTTCTAGTTGGAATGCTCAAGACTTGCATTTGTGATTGTGTTAACCCACATGGGCCAAGTGGAAATAGATAAAATATGCCTTACATGGGAGAAAATAGATTTATATGAGCACTAGATGGGATAAGGGGTTGATTTTTATGCCCTATTGATGAAATTGTTGTAATACATTATGGCATTGATTGCACATTTTGTTTTAATGGGTTGGAAGCACTACTAGTTGGTATGTGTGATGTGGAGGATTGCAACATTGAGATACTAGTGAGAACACTTTTTTGGAGGATGAAAAGCCCTAAAATGTTGAATGGAGTGGATGCACATTGCATGGTGGTGAAAAAGGTGATGGAAACTCTTAGGAATGTTTATTTCATCATGGTGAGATGTTGAGTTATGGCATGAACTAGTGGTCGTGTCATGGATGGTTAATTGTTTTGTGGGATGGGGTCACTAAGTTGTGTAGCCCTATATTTAGGTCTATGACCTATTGTATTATTGGTTCATAACCTCCCCTTTAGCTAAAAAGGAGTCATTGTGATCCACAAGTGGTGGGGACATGTAATATAGAGGATGTCAGGGATCTTCCCTTCTTATTGGTGGTAGTGTTCTTCCAAAGCCAAAGGCATCAACATTGTCTATCTATAAATTTTCCATGATTGTATCTTTTTCCCCATCAATGATGTCTTTGAAAAATATACTATTTTTGGGTTGGTTCAAAAATGCCTCTAAGGTGGACATAGTAGGTCTCAAATCTTCAAAATTTTGGGGAGGTGGATCGTACATGACCATGGAGGCCTTTGGATCAGGATGTGTGCTAAGTGAGACACTGCTAGGATTAGGATCCATGTCTTTCTACCACTTTTTTTTTTTTGACATGTGTGGTGGTGGCAGGAAATGATAGTGAACCTAAGTAAAGAATGAAAGATGATGTGATGGTGAATGTTAAATTTCATGGTGTGTTCTAAGACCCTCTAAAGATGGGATAATGTCTAACCTATGTTGCCAATATTTCTTAGGATCTAATGATGGATGATCAATGCAAAAGGGATAATGTGTGTGATGATGCAAAAAGGATAATGATGTAGGATTTACCCTATGGACATGATTCCTAGTGTACCTAAAGGATAAAAAAATAGTGTCAATAGTGTTGGAAATGTAATGCAAGCTAGGTAACTAAGGGTGGGGAGGTAAATTAGGAACCACCTAAAATTATTCAAATAAACCATTTTGTTAAGTTGTCTAATCTACTAATTGCATGTATGAAACATAAAATAGTCAAGTAACAACACCATAATACAATATTAGTAACCTAGAAACCCTCCAAGTAGAAGGTAAAAATAGGGTGGGGATGACACCCACAATGCTTCACTACTACAATAATAAAGTTGGCTTATTAAAGCTTACAAATGATCACTTCTAATAATCTTACTCAGTTAAGAGAAACAAGGATTGTTAGGTGCACCTTGTGAAAGGATTTATACAATACAGTTAAATATGTACTCTATTAGGTGTTTCTACAAAGGACTATTAGGATGAGTGAGTTTGATCTCTAAAATGAAAATATGATTGCTAATGAAGATCCTTTGAAGTAAATTGATCACCTAATTGTAATAAATGAGTCTTCTTTTCATTGGATTTATTGTAGCCTTCAAATAATATGCTCTTCCATATTCGCTTAATGATTGAATGATAATAAAATTGAATTATCTCATTTGGGTAAAAGAAATGCCTTATACTTATATCTGTCCAAATAATTTCATCATATTTCAATTACAACATAGTTGATTCCAAAAATAATTACCAAGTTGGATTAGTGCAATAACTTAGGTCCAATGGCTTACTTGGGTGATGCTAAAGATACTCACGCAACACTATCACCTTGGCTAACTCTCGCACTTGATTGATATTGGATACTCAGTTCATGCTAATCACTTGTGATATAGTGCAAGACAAGGGAATCCCAAAAGGAGATGCCCAAACCCTCAGGAAATTACTACATAGCAAAAACACAACAAAAAGTAGCAATAATGAAAGATTTAATACCAAGTCACAACTTTTTATTAAAAAAAATTTGATTACATTAGTATACCTAGTTGTAAGGCCTTTTGAGTTAGGGCCAAATACAAATATCAATTATAGTATCATTTCTAGAAGATCCCACAAGATCCAACTTACAATCCCAACCCCAGCTAGTCAAGATCCACAACTAGATAAGAACACCAAGAAGAATCCACACTCGTACGCTTAGGTCTACCAATAAATCCTCTAGTTCTCAAGCCAAAACTACTATCCCTTCAAAGTTCTCATCTACCCTTCATTCTCTTCCCCAAGCTAGATGATTGTAATCACAATTTTATTGTAAGCTACCTCACATTCAGCACTCTATCCACAAACTTAAGAAAAAATTTCCCTTTAGCTACTCTCCAGACTCACTCCTCCAAATGAAATGAATGAATAAAGACTCCACAAAACCCCTTACTTATACCCAACTAAGATACAATTCATTCTATTGGTTACAAACTAAAATAAATCCCTTACATTAAATATATGTTAAGTCATAAGTCAAATACAACACAAATTAAATACCCCCACACAAATTAAATGCCAAAGTCAGCTCACAGACAACTCAACACCAATAGAAACCAAAACCAAGTTGAGTGCTAGAGAAACCAAGTTGAGCATTGGCAAAACCACAAGTAATGTCAAGCTCCTAAACCATGTCAAGCTCCAAGACCATGCCAAGCTCCATAGTGTATGTTGAGCTCCCTTCAAAGACTGAGCTACTCAGCCAACACTAAACCCAAAAGAGACCAAGCACCACTCCTTCAATTGAGTACTAGTCCAATAAACCTCCAAAGAAAGTACTAAGCCTACTCCCATGAACTTAAAATTAGTCACTGAGGAAACCCAAGATGCTCCTGCATCAGACTCCCTAGGTAAATAGAAAAGTATGTCCCACATTTTGATGCCCAAAGAAAGATCAAAAACCATCTTCATCTTCACCAAAGTCTTTCACTCCAACAGGTATAGGAAAACCAATATGCACATCATCCACATATGCACCATTATGTCAAACACCAAAATCTCAACCATCCAATCATCCTACTTAATCCTAGGAATAAACTAGCCATAATGCTTCATCAATAAATCATCATCCATAATAGTAACTACTGAATCTACACTAGCAAAAAAAAACTCCATATCAGTAGAAATATGTAAATCTCCATCAATACATGCCAAACTCACAACACTAGAAATCTCATTACTCGCAACAAGATGCTCTGCAACACACAATTCACCACTAATAGAAACTGGATCATCCACATCCAAGTACTCTGCAATCTCCATGTAAGTCTCAACTGACTAATCATGAAAAGAAATCTCCATCCCAGCATCAACAAGGTTAGGAATATCCTCAACAATAACCTCAAGATTCTCTATAGGTTCTATATTAGACTCCACAAATTGATCAACAAAACCATCATCTTCCACCTTGACCTTATTATGCCATCTCCTCTCTTGAACAAGTCTCTTAACCAACCAAACAAATGTCTTATGGATTGGTAGACTCTAGCTCCACAAACATCTATAGAATTCCTTCCTCACCCCATCCTCAACTTGATCAACCAAAAAATATTCAAACCAAGAAGAAATCTCATAAAACCTCCTCTCTACCATATCTTGAAGATTCACAATCATCTTAGGGTCCAATCCTCTCAGAGCCATCTCCCAAGATTTTTGCAAACCCTCTTCAAAAAATATTTCCCATGCTCCTTTTGACAACCCAAGTTGGTTTTAAGTTAGATTGCAACTTGCCACCTTGCACAAATAATCAAGAAATAAATCACAATTCTAGGAACATAGATTTGCAATACACAAACTCTTTGTGATTATGGCCCAATAAGATCAATCTTCCATCTATACATCCATTGATCCATCTGAAAGTCCTCCACAATTTTAAGAACCATGATCTACCACCTTACAACCAATACATCTAGGACACTAGAAAGAACAATCCACCACCAAATGAAGATCTTCTCAAATTAACTTCTCCAACCCAAGATCCTAGTACAAACTGCCTCAATTTTGGTGATCTATCTACATGCTCAAAAACAACCTTTTCTCTAATACCACCTGACATAGTGCAAGGTAGGAGAATCTCCAAAGGAGATGTCCAAAACCCCAGAAAATAATGACACATTAAAAACACAACAAAAAGCAACAATAATGCAAGATCTAATACCAAATCACAACTCTTTATTCAAAAACAACTGATTACATGCAATATACTTGACTATAAGACCTTCTGGGTTAGGGCCAAATACAAAAAACAATTAAAATATCAGTTCTACAAGATCCCACAAGATCTAACTTACAATCCCAATCCCAGCTAGTCTAGATCCAAAAATGGATAAGAGCACCAAAAAGAATCTACATTTGTACCCTTAGGTCCAACAAATAATCCTCTAGTTCTCAATTTATAGCTACTAGCCCTTCAAAGTTTACATCTACCCTTCATCCTCTTCCCTAAGCTAGATTATAGTAATCACAATCCTAGTATAAACTACCTCAAATTCAATGCTCTGTCCATAGATTTGAGAAAAAATTTCCCTTTAGCTACTCTCTAGACTCACTCCTCTGAATGGAATGAATGAATAAAGACTCCAAAAGACCGCTTACTTATACCCAACTAAGCCACAAGTTGACCTATCAGCTACAAACTAAAATAAATCCCTTACATTAAATATATGTTAAGCCACAATTTGGCTAGAACACAAATTAAATATCCCTACACAAACTAAATGCCAAGGCCTACTCATAGAAAACTCAAAACCAACAAGAACCACGACCAAGTCAAGTGGCAGAGAAACCAAGAAAAGCATTATCAAAACCACAAGAAATGTCATGCTCCCAAAGCATGCTAAGCTCCCAGACCATGCTAAGCTCTAAAACCATGTCTCACTCTAAGATCATGTTGAACTCCACATACCATGTTAAGCTCCAAGGCCATGCCAAGCTCCATAGACAATGCCAAGTTCCAAGACCATTCTAAACTCCATAGTGTATGTCAAGCTCCCTTCAAAGACCAAGCTACTCAGCCAACACTAAACCCAAAATCGACCAAGAACCACTCCTTCAACCAAGTACTATTCCAAGAACCCTCTAAAGAAACTATGAATACTCCTAGAAACTCCAAAGTAGTCACCAAGAAAACCAAAGATGCTCCTGCATCGACTTGGTAGACATTGTTGACTCAATTCGCACTATTCTAGCAACTTGATTATTAGCTTAGAACAAAACTGCTTTTCTGACTTAGTTCACATTGGATCTCGACAGACACTATCAACTTGGTTGACACTACAACTCGGTGTGAATTATCAACTTGGTTGATACTACTTACTTTCTACTTAGTTAACAATGTTTGTATGGTTCCTTAGTGATCTTGGTTAATACTACAGACTAGTAACTTGGTTACTACTTCTTGTCCATTATGACTAAGTGTTTTGACATTGATTGAAAATATATCTTGCAATGAGATTAATGATATCCCCATGTGGAATTAGTGAAAAAACAAAATTACCATACACAAGATCTAAGAAACCTCTTTAGTTAGTCTCCCCCTTTGAGGAAGCTCTGATCTGGAGCTCGATTTGCATAGAAAACTCTACAACTTGGTTTGAACTGAAGACTCAATTTTTGGCTTTTCAAAAAAAAAATTTTCTTTTCTTTTTACACATATTTCCTATTGTACATATTTTATCCTTCTTATACATATCTCTCTTTACATGTATAAATATGTACATTCAATTTTTTTTACATACTTTCCCCTTTGTACATCTTCTTTCCCCCTTGTTTTTGTTACAAATACAAAAAAATTGTAAGGTTATACCAAAATAAGAAAGAAAATCATTGTGTACCTTAAAAATTATAAATAATGTCTTGTCCAAGTTATCTTGTTGCACCTTTAAGATGTGCATAATGATCTGAAGCTCTACTAATAACTTATACATATGATTTGCAATTGACAGATTTGTATCTTTGAACAATGTCCTTGCATGATTCATTATCTTCTACATAATGTCCATGTGAGGAAGTATCATACCTTGTATATCAATCAATGTTTCTCTTATTCTAGCCTCTTCCCTTAGCAATTCTACCCAAAGATCTTCCAAGAATCTAGTTTTTGCAAAATGAATGGAACTAGAGGTAGGATTGAGTGACAACTAATTTGCACTATCTTTCAAGTCCATGTCAACTTTGACCAATTTCTCTTGTATTTCCTTAGTAAATTTAGTGGAATCACTTAAATTTGCAAATAAATATACAACATTATTTAAAAACAATTTCTAATGTAGAAATTAAAGTAGATAGTTCTACTTGATCTATTTCTATCTTTTGTGCTACATTTTCTAACACTTTATTCTCAAACTTCCTTTTAGCTTTCATAAGGAGTTTGTCCTACCCATCAATGTCCTAGTTGAATTTATGCACAATATCAATTAATTGATCAATGATAAATACTTTATCATTTACCTCTTTAGATAGAGTATCTACAAATATTTCTTTGGTATCTTCCAAGACTTTTCTCCTATCTCTTTCAGCTCTTAGAATTCATTGATTTACTCTTTTCTTCCATAGCTATCTTAAAATATCCATTTCCTCAGCTGATAGATTTGATTGGTCCCAATTTGGGATAATAATCTCCTCATCAAGATCAATGCCATCAACTATGTTCCCCTTTCCCTTGCTCTTTTCTACTGAAGAAGGAATAATAGCTTTTCATTTTTCAATCAAGTCCTTATGTTGTTACTTGGTCAAGAGTATGGGATCCTGTTGTAGTTCAGTTGAGACTATGGGAGCCTTTTGCTTGGTTTCCTTTGAGAAAAAACTTGGTGAAGGTAAAATAAACTTCACTTCAAAAATTAGTTGAACTATGTTCAACTGAACTGATTGTTTCTCAAATGTTTCCTTAGGTGGAGCAAAGGGGAGTGATGCCATGACTTTGTTGCAACCTTCTCAGCATCATAATCCTCAATTGTTTGAATCTCTGAAAGAGTTCCTTCTTCCTTGATGTCAAAAAATTTCTTCCATGTCTTTTTTGTGGACTTCAAAATATCTTCTATATTATTTGACAAATTTTGAAAAAATTTAAATCTTGGAGCTTGTTTGGTTTCATTATTTGACATTTCCTTTTCTATTTCTTTATCTAAGAGATTAGGGATGAGACTTCTTAGGGTCTACTCTTTGATATCCTCATTTTTTGTTGTATTATCCCAATAGTGTAAAATAGCCTTCAGTATATTTTCAAGAGCATTCCCTTGAAGCTCAAAAGGGTCATATTTCCACTTTTCCATGTTTACAACCAATGCTTCCTTGATCTATTTATGCTCTTCTTTTCTTCTAGAGTCATACTTCAAGTATTTAAATCCTACCATACCCCTTCCTTCCCTTATACTTTCCAGTTATTTCTCAAAGGTAGGAGGTGCCTTCTTGAAAGATATAATTGTGGTATTATCTTCATCTTCATCCTCATCCTAAAGATTTAATTTCTTCCTTGGTTTTCTTGGCTTGGACACAATTACCATAGAAATAGACCTTATAGATCTCCTAGGTGGAGGCTTCGATGGAGTCTTCACCTTCTTCTTAGGAGGTTCCTCTACCTCTTCTTCTTCTTCTTCACTTTCTTCTTCCTCTTCATCATCTTCTTCCTCTTCTTTAACATTACCCTTGCCTTCAATGAGCTTGAAAGGAGAATCTAATTTGGCAAGTTTCTTTCCAATACTTTCTAGCCTCTTCTTCCCTCTTTTTAGAATTTGATGAATCTGAAACTCAAGTGAGATTCTTGTCTTAACTTCATCATATTTTACAATATAAGTAGCATTAGGGTCCATAGGCTCATTGATGAGTGCCTCAACAAAGTCTTTTGTAACATCAATATTAATCTCATATGCTAGAGGTTTTGTTCGTGTAATTTTGGCTCTGACTGCCTAGATGTGAACTCTATCATAGTCAACTAGGAAGCATATATCCTTCTCATAATCCTATACAAGTTACTTAGGGATCCAAAACCTTCTTTGCATCCTTTATTTAAAATTTTCAAAGTATGCATCAATGATGCTTTCAATTTTTTCACCCATCTCATTTATGGATTCATTTATTTGATATAGAACTCGAGTGTCTTTCTTCCAAACAACATTTCCTTTTGAAGGAAAGAATTTCTGAACATAAAAGAAAAAATAGACTAAGAGTGAACCAAAGTTACATGTGTTTTTCTTTGAGGCCGAAATTCTCTCCATTCTCTTTCTTAGCTAGGTGTGTTGAAGCTGGGCAAGGTTGAAAGATAGATTCTTCTTTACAACCTTGTATGTTAGGTCTATTTCCTCACATGGCATGTCGTTTGTATGAATTGAATTGTAGATTTTGTGTGTAGTGGCATAGAGGCCAAACTTGATTTCCATGTCTATTATATTATTCAGCTTCATTCCTCTACCATCCCATTCAACTAGGGTTAGCTTAGTTAGTTCATTCCAACCTAGGATTTTGGTTTCCTAAGACTTCTCTATCATTGGATACCTCGTTATCATGTGAATCATCTTATTTGTGATAGGATAGGTCTATTCTATATAGAATGACATATCATGAACTCAACTTGGTATAAGCTTAATCTATTTGAATCAAAATTTCCTTGGCATGTGGATGATGTTGATCAAACCCTTGACTTCCAGATGTTTGTGCTCTGGCATCAACACATCATTATTACACAATGCACCATATGCCTAATCTAACTCAAGATTCCCTAATTCTTAGATAGAGAAACAATAAAATGACCTAGTGTTGTGAATGAAGAGTACCTTTGGAGGGATTGATGAGTGAGCTCCTTGGCGATCCTTCTCCTTGGAAATTACTAGATAAAGTTGGAATTTTGGAGGAATGCAATCAGAACTTTTTACCAACATTTATGAACCCTTCTTGACCTTTAAATTAGAATATGCTATGATGATGCTTAGTCGATAAAGGATTTCAATCTATTGTCTTTTCCTCAATTATTTCCTTCAACAAACTTGTGCCTAATCACTTTGGGAGCTCAAGCAATACTATACTCTTTAGAAAACTCTGAATTCACAGTGAAAATGAAACTGTGATCTCATTGTTTTATCAAATTCTTGATTTAGGTCTTCCTTAGATGCTCCATACATAGATAGGTAAATGAGACTTAGTTTGGTCTTCAACCGTTGAATTCTCAACTATCACTAACTAACCATTCTTGGTTAAGTTAGTGACTAGGTCTAGTGTAACAACTTGGTTAGGTCAAAGGAGTGACTTGGTTAGAACTAATGGCTCATTCTAGTTTGATTGTTTACTTCTGTCCAAGTGCATCTGATATGTTGATCTAAACTTTTTTGCTTGTATGACTAGAACTAATGTGGAATATGAGTTTGATCATAGCTCCAGTGGTCTACTTGCATGTTCAAGAAGAGATGATTGAATCACCCAATCCATTGTCTTGGTATCAATAACCTCACTGCTCTCGCTTGAATTCTATGGAGATTTCCTCACCCATTGTTGCTTCATTTGAGTCCTAATATTGTCATCCTTAAATTTCTTTTCATCTTCAACTTTACCTCTATTCATACAATTCCTTGATAGATGACCAAGTTGTTTGTATACATGGAATCATTTGGTAGGATTTATCTTTTTGAGGTAAGTCTTCATGCAATTGGCTCCTTTATGTCTTTTCTAAGACATCACATCTAATTGATCCTTGTTTTCTTATGATCTCTTCATTCTTTCATTGGTTTCTCTTTCTATTATAAGATCATTCCTGAGTCCTTCATTTTTTGTCCTTAAATTGATGACTTCTTAATTTGCATTATTCAACTGACTTTCCATATCTTCCTGATGTAGTGAAAGTTGGTTGATTTCATTGTCCTTTTCTTCTATCCTAGTGTTGAGTAGTCTTTTGTCTTCTTCCACCATATTTTTGTCAATTTTAGCTTGATTCTTTTGTTCCATGACTTCACATATCCTGACTAAATGAATCTCATGTTCTCTTATCAACTATCTAACTTCTTCTTGAAGAATAAGGTTCCTTCCAAGTAGAGCTTCTATAGCTACATCTACTTCATCTAAAATTCACTCTTTGCAAATATCTTCAATTCTTTCTTCTATGTAGAGATTATCATTCATCTTTTCTACTAATTATTTTCTTCTTTTCAGGGATAGAGAGAGTTTCTCCTTCAGTTTCTTTATTTTTTCCATGGCCACATGTAGATCCAAATTTTCATTCTCAATATCTTTCTCTAGATTGTATACTTCCATTGTCTCTGATCTTTGCTCTCAAGCTACTAAACTTTCTGATATGAGAACCTTGCTCTAATACCAATTGTTGGAGATGTAGTCCACTTTGGGGGGGCGGGGGGGATTTGAATTAGGAACCACTTAAATTTCTTCAACTAAACCACTTTGTTAAGTTGTATAATCTACTTGCATGCATGTAATATAAAATAGTAAAATAACACAATCATAATACAATATCGGTAACCCAAAAACTCTCCAAGTAGAAGGTAAAACTGGGGTGGGGATGACACCCATAGTGCTTCACTATTGCAATAATAAATTTGGTTTGTTATGGCTTACAAATGATCATTTATGATAATCTTACTTGTTTAAGATTCATAAGGACTATTAGGTCCACCTTGTGAAAGGATTTATACAATACAATTACGTATGTACTTTGTTAAGAGTTTCTAAAAAGGACTATTAGGTTCACTTGGTTAAAGGATTTGGGTCTAATGCACCTTTTAGAATCAATCAATGGATTAATCCTAAAATTCAATAGTGATTGTTGATGAAGATACTTTTAAGTAAACTAATCACCCGACTATGATAGACAAGTCTCTTCCTTTCCTTGAAATGCTCATAGCCTTCAAATAATTTTCTCTTCCATATTTTCTTAATGCTTGAATGATAATACAATTGAATAATCTCATTTGGATAAAAAAAGTGCCTTATATCCAACCAAATAATTCCATCATAGATGGGCTACAACATAACTAATTCCAAAAATGATTACCAAGTCATCTCAGTGTAGTAACTTGGGTCCAATGACTTACTCAGGTGATGTTGAAGATACTCAAGAAACACTATCACCTTGGCTATCTTTGGTAGTCAATTGATACTGGATGCTCACTTCATATTGATCACTTGGTAGAAACTATTAACTAAGTTTTTACTATTCTTCTAGCTCGATTATCACCTTGGAATATAATTTCTTTTTTGACTCAATTCACACTGGATCTTGATAGACACTGTCAACTTAGTTGACACTATAGCTTTTTGTGAACTATCAACTCAACTGACACATAAAATCAGTTGGCACTACTTACTTCCTCCTTAGTTAACATTATTTGCATGGTTCCTTAGTGATCTTGATGAACACTATAGACTAGTAACTTGATTACTATTGCCTATCCATTATGACTAAGTGTTTTAACACTAACTAACAATATATCTTACAATGAGATTAACAAGTAGCACTAGAGGTGTTAGTCTATGTGTAAGCTCAAGATATGATGGATATTTCAACCTAGGATGGACTTATGATATTTCAAAAGATGTGTCAAAATTGAGTTTGGAGCACAACCTATAGATAAAGGCGTTGAATGACATGAGTGATAGGATATACTTCCCTAGATAATGTGTCATCAAAGGCATGGTTGTGAGAGTCTAATGGATGTAGGATGTGGGATAGAAAACACTAGAATAGTGAGACCAAATGCTTAAGGATGATGGAGGTTTGATTTGACATTTAATTGGATGAGTTAGCTAATGATTTCTTAAACATATCTTAAGGATGATGGATCTACAAAGGCCTAAAAGGGATGATGATCTATATGAAGACTCCTAAGTGAAAACTCTATAGTGAAATAACTACAAAGTGTGTGAGGAAGAAGTGAGATGTAATAATATTGGTCATAGCTTTTTTAGTTGATGAGGCTATGGTTAACTTCATGTCTAAATATCATATTTTGAAATCTATGGTCCCACTTTGTTTGTAAGGCTATCTCAATGCCTTCTTTTTCGGAGTTCTTTTGCAAATCTGAGTTTGGGTAATAATCTCTTATGTTCTATTTCTAGTTCTTTGTATGTTATTGATGGTTTGAGCTTGACCTTTTTGAACTTTGGCTTGAATTAATTTGAGATGGAGACTTCAACTTAATTTTAAGCTTTCTCACAACTTTCAACTCGAGGCACTGACTACACTAAGTGTGCCTTACTGTAGGTTGGAAGATATGTAACTTTGATTACAAATGGTTCAAGTGATAAAATGGTCCCTTAAAGGACAAAGAAACTTTAAGGGAGAATATCAAGTGATCTCTTTTGGAAAAAGGATTTTAACAATAACAAGTGTGTGCAT
This sequence comes from Cupressus sempervirens, assembly GCA_028749045.1. Lineage (NCBI taxonomy): Eukaryota > Viridiplantae > Streptophyta > Pinopsida > Cupressales > Cupressaceae > Cupressus > Cupressus sempervirens. The sequence continues at coordinate 214,434,713 of CM053787.1, forward strand.
TCAACAAGTCCTTTTACATAGTTAATTCACAATGAAGATGATTCAAGAACATATTTATTTTTTAGGTCAATTTGGCTTCAATATTTATTCATTAGGCCTATTGAAAGGAGCCCTCATGTCATTTTTTGATTCTAGTGTGATACTTTCCTCTTAATCTAAGAGGTGATTTGATATAAGATTCGATTGAAAAACTTACATGTTAATGAACCTTCAAGGTATAGAAAATAGAAGCCCCCTTTTTGCAGGGTCAAAAACTCTTGGATATGAATTTCAAGTAGCCTTATGTCTATACCAAGGAAAAAAAAAAATTTAGGTAACTTCAAAGAAGCCTTATATTCTCTTGCACCATGAATAACATACCAAGGATAAATATGGTAGCTTCTAAAGTTTGTGTTTAGTAAAATATATGGCATCCACCCAATCATTTTGTACATTTGTGAATCACTTAAGAATCTATTTGACCATACCAAAATAGTAGGGATATTCACCTACCTTGGGCTACCATCAACACACCTCATTTTAGGATGGAGGATGGACAAGATACTACCTCACTATCTTTTATATACTAGTAGGGGGGTTTTATAGGTTTAATATTATTCTCTAATGGAGATGTGCATTTCCTAAAGGATAAGTATCTCAAGAAGCACTCCTAGAGTTATTTCAAATTATACACACATCACCTAATTAGTAGAATTTACTTATGTAAAAATGAAAGTAGCTCAAGGATGTATTTAAAAACACTCCTTAAAACATAAAAGACACTTTGTTCATTTCCAAATTGAAGTTTATATGTTAGCTATCTATGACAAAGACACTCATTGTTAACATGAAAAGTTCATTCCTTGAAAGAAAATATGTGCATACTTGAAAGAAATCATTGAAATCATGGAAATGGGAGGAAATAAGAGATTTTCTACCTTAAGCATTCAAGAATGAGTTTCTCTTTTTAAGCCCAAACTTGAAGTGTTTTGATTCGTAATGTTCTTTTTAAACCCAAATTGAAGTATTCATTGCAAATGTTGTTTTATCCTCAGTCACTCAAGATTTTATGATGATAATTTTTATAGCCCCAATTGAAGTTTTTTTAAAGAATAATTTCTAATCTATGAGTGTTCAAGATATTTGTTGATAAATTTTAATGCACCAAAATGAAGTGTTTGAGTTTTTTTTGTTCAATTTTACCAAGTATTCGTTTTATACCCAAAATCAAAACATGAGGTGTGATTGCAAACAAGGTTTTTTTTAATACCCCAAATTGAGTGTGGATAAATTTTAGATTAGCAATTATAAATCCTTCAAATCATGTTCTTGTAGACTTAGGTAAACTGACTAAACACCAAAAATACATGTTCTTGCAAGGTCAATAGGCATTCCTTTCATCATGGGAATGTGTTCCCACAATGAATAAGAAAAAGATAGGAAAAATAAAAAATTGACATAAAAATAAGTAGTGGGAAGAAAAATCATAGAGTGTTCTTGTAAAACTTGTGTTCTTGCTTGTGTTTACCAACATTCTTGCAATCCCATATTTGATTTGTTCAATTAATTATGTCGATAGGCTTACATAGAGAATTCCTTCTATTACATACTAGTGTTCTTGCTATTTTTTTTTTAGTATTCCCATAGGGTTGAGAATGAGAAATAGAAGTGAAAGGAAAAGAAAAAAGACAAGGGCCATGTGTCTGATGTAGGAGCATCCTAGATGTAAGGGAAATCTTGCATCACCCAAAAATATTTCTATTTCCAATTTTCCATTTTTTGTATTTTTAAAAAGGGTTATTCCTCTACAGAGTTGCTATTTGTAGGAGCTTACTAATTTTAGTAATTTGGTATTATGTGCTCAGATTGTTTTAATCTCAAATATTAAGGTTGATCTTTGACATATCAACCTGTTGGATGAGTTTTATTGTCATATCATATGTATTGGTGTAATTATTACATATTTTTGGTATGAATTTTGGCTATCCAAACTTTAGGTCTAGTGATGAAGGCCTAAATGGTTCTAAAACAAGGGCAAAAACTTGAATAATAAATGTTTTCACAATCAACCATTATAGATTGCTAGTCGAGAATTCTAGTATGGGGCTATAATAGCACATCAAGTCAATGATTTTCTAGTAATGGTCTCCAGAAGTAGACTCGTGTAATTTGAAAATTCTCTTGATTTGATCTTATGTAATAAAGTGTAATCTAATGATATAATATAAGGTTGGTTAGACTCAAGGGTTAGGGCTTAGTATCTAGAACCTTCTTGAGTGATTAAAAGTGCCTATATAAGGAATGCCCATAGGTTATCTAGGGCATTTCTAGGTGATACTTGTAATACCCCAAAATTGGCTCATTTCCATCTCAAACAATTCTGGTCTATTTCTGACTAATCCTAAAGTTCTATTTCATTAAACACATTCTTGATCTAACTCACTACTTGACTTAATTGTCAGATGCAGAAGACCCTAATCTGCATTCATCATATTTCTTATTTAATTCCTATAGTACGTACTCATATTAGTCACATTAAACCTACTTGATTTAATTATAATTTAATTTAAAGTATTTATACTTTAATTAAATTAAATTATATCCTAAGGCTAATGTACTATAGAAATTAGAACTTACTTCTAACTAATTAAACAAAGTTATTTAATTAAATGGGAAGCCATTTTTAATTAATTAAATGAAGTTATTTAATTAAATAAGAAAAGTGTCTCAAATTAATTAAATAGAAAAGGTAATTATGAGAGCATATCTCATTTTATTAAATTAAATATCTCACCAAAATCTCTCTTCAGTTCAAAAAAGGAAATTCCTAGTTCACTGTTGATCAAAAAGGAATTAAATTAGTTAACTCCTTATTCTACTTAAATTAAATCAGTTAACTCTTTATTCTACTCAAATTAAATCAGTTAACTCCCTTTAATTTGGGAATCTTCCTTTATGACTAAACTTTACCTTTAATCCTAACCATTGATTGAAATCGATCTCAACTGTTGATGGATTCCAGGAAAGTCTATTTAAGAGACGCTCATCTCTTCATTTTGGGAGAGGATGAATTAGAATTTGCATTGAATTGTTGTTGAAATTCATGCTCACATTTTCTCACATTTTTTCATACATCTTGCATTCTTAGTTTAAATTTATCTAGCTTAATATGCATAGGTTAATCTAGTTTTGTTTCAATTGTTCCTAGATTAGAATGCATTTCTCATTCTAGATTAATCTACACAATCATATAGATTAATTTTATTTTCTTTTAAATCCTTCGTTCTTAGAGGGTCTAGTTGCTTAACACCTCAAATCTGAGGATATCTAGCAAGAAAAATCCCTTTAGATAGAAAGCTTTAGGTCGCCTTGCTGGCTGATTTTTAGATGAACAATCCAATGTTCATTCCGAGATGAATTTGCAAATAAGGACCATGTTAAAGTGTGTGTGTTAGCATAGGCCACATATTCACGCATACATTTCTGGCACCCACCGTGGGGCAGAGAAAATCAATTTTTCTGGTCTCTTTCTACATTTTTTTAATCATTTTTTGTTCTTTGTCCATACTATTTCGTACAGATTCGAGAATCTTTGCACGAGATTGTTCATTTTTGCACGAGGATCTAGAATCTTCATGCAAAGATTCTTTTTGTATCGCGTGAGAAAGTTCCTGTGTGCACAAAACTTCGTACAACACCTATTTCTTCACGCGGGCATAATATAATTTTGAATGGGTCGTAAAAATTCTTCGCGCGGATTGTCAAGAATTTTGTGCGAGACTTTACTGACAGAGGCTATTTTTGCATTGATTTTCATGTTTTCTGATTTTTCTGCTAACTGCTCATTGTTTCTAGTTTTTCTATGTTTTCTAATTTTTTGGAATAGCATACCAGTGGTTTGTGGGACAATTTGAAAAGCATGATAAAGTTGCTAAAAATAGGTAAAACATCTACTAAGTGTGTTGCAAAGATTGCCAGGTAATTCTCTTTGACTGATAACCCTTCATTTGGAGCTAAAATGAACATCTCTTGTGTCAAGCTTGTGTGTATTTCCTTCCATGTTCTCATTTTACAACACATGCATAATTTGATACTAGGTTATGATCTCTATTAGTTTCATCTAGCAAGCTTAGTTATTAGTGATAGATCTAATTAGCTATCTTGGGTTATTGGACTCGCTAATTTTTCAACCCCTCATTCCACCCTGTGGTTGCAAGATCAGCACCATGTTAAAGGGGAGGGGTCTACAGGAAAGAAGTGTTAAATGCTCCACAAGGCAACACTTTTGTGCTTTCTAGAACTCACTAGTTTCTAAGTTGTGGACTGGTTTTGGCTTGTGTGAGGGGTTAAATGTTCCACATCTTTGGACTCACCTCACAATAGTTAAAGCATTAAGTGTACCACCTTGTGCTTTTTGATTGCTTTTAGATAGATTTTCTTTTGAGAATTAACATCTGTACACACATAGTAATTAGGCCCCCATGAATACTATTCATGGTTCTTGAGGGAGTGGCTTCCTAGTGAAACTCCGCTCTAAGATGGATTCCTTGTAGGTGGGGAGGATACTTTGAGCATCTCATAGATAGATGAATCTTCAACTTGTTGATTGAGCCATCTTTTTTTCAAAGAGGTTGATAGATCACTGGGAGTTGATATCATAGATCTTTAAGAGATACTCTTAGTTTAGCATGTCAGATTAATCTATCTACTTTGATTAGGCTAAAAGTGAAAAGGTGTCAAAACCTTGAATCTAGAAGCTAAGTCCCCTTGTGGTACACTATTGTGAGTTGGTCACCTTTAGAGAGGGTTAACTGTAGCAAACAATCCCTCTATAGAGAAAATAGCATTGATGAAACCTTGAGTGATAATAGCCATTTTTGACATGGTAGTGGCAACCGCTATATAAATGTCCTTGTGGAAGAAATCTCCATGGGTGTGGTTCATTGTGGGTTGTCAGATCTCCCCAGTAGCTCTTGAAGATTAAGTTCTTAGACTATGTTAAAATCTTGATGCACTGGGATTGGAGGTCACCCCTATGAGTCATAAAATTTGCAGAGTCAAAACATTACTAAAAATCTTAGAGAGGCCAAACTTTTCATTTTCTAGGAATGTGTGTAATGATTGCAAAACTCTTTGAAAACATACACAAATAGCTCTCATAGGGATTAGCACAAACTAAGTCACTTGATTGTTCATGCGCAAGGTTGCTTTTTCCCTTGCTCATTATTTTCAGACGTGCTTGAAATCACTTGCTTGCTGTTCTACATGCCTATTTATCTGCTTGGTTATTAGAACAATCAAAATTTGTCAAAATTAGTTGCTATTGTAAAATTGGTTTGCCTTCTCGCATGAAATCATTTTGGTTTCGTGCAAAATCATCTGGTCCTCGCGTGAAATCATTTTTTTCTTGCGCGAAATTAAATTGTTGTTATGAGTCTTTGCGCGACCCTATGAACTTCTTCACACGAAATTAAACTATTGTCACTAACCTTTGCATGAGATAGAAAACTTTTTCGTGCAACTTGTAAACTTCTTCACGTGACCCGCAAAGGTCTTTCGTGCAAGATCTTGTGTCAGCATTACCAATTTGGGTCTATTTTAGCTATCTGTGGCCTACACGCTATCCTTTTCTATGTCCGTTTATCACTCTTTGTTTGCAAATAGTCCTAAAATAGTGACACTTTGCTTAGCTGAAGACTTGTGTCTTACACCTTGACTAGTCTCGTCTCATAAGTAATTTTTTCTGTCTTTGTCTTAATTCTTGTCAAACTTTGTGTCGCATTGGTCATAATATCTGGCTGTTCTAGCCTTTAAATTAGACCATTTGTGCCTTAGTAAACAACATTATTACTATTATCTTGTCCTTTTTGAGACTCGGTCTTAGTGTAATCCTTGTCCAAGTTCTAGCTTCTTGTCCTTGTTTATGACTGTCACAACCAGAAGCGGCAACATGTTTTATCCTAATAACCTTAGACGTGGTCGTGCTAGGAGTCATAATCGCGGTAGAGGTCACTTACCTTTTGTTGCACAATTTGTATCTAGTTTGGCTAGTGAGGCATCTTCACGATCTCCCTCACCTGCCAGGTCATCTCGAGTTCTACAAACATTTTCCAATTTGCAACAAATTAGGAATCCTTTTTACTAAGAGGATACTGAGACAGGTAGAGGTCTTGCATTCCCAAACACAATGTATGATCCTTTCTCTAGAGATCCTTTTGAAACACAACATATGGAAATTGAACATGTTCCTATAATGACTAATCGTGAACCTGAACATGGTAGTCATAGTCGATATCAAGAACCACCTCGGGATGACAAAGAGAAAGAGAAAGAATATGACACCGATGAGGAATAGGAAGAGGTGGAAATCCTCCCTGAACACATAGAAAAATGTTGAAGAGACAAAAAAATTTAGAAGGTTATGGGGATCCTAATAAACAAAGAGAAAGAAAAATACTTTCTCAAACTTGCCCAAGAGGGAGCAAAGTTACCTTCTCATTTCAATGTAGAAACTATTGTCAAAATTCAAGAAGAAACTAAGACCTCCAAACTCCAAAAAAAAATGAAAATTATGCAAGACCAATTGGCTCAAATGATGCATGAGAAAGAGAAACCCACAAAGACATACACATTAGACGCTCTTTTTTCATTTCCATTTGACAAACACATAAACATGTCGCCTTTCCCATGAGGTGTAGAACTACCCAGATATGACAAGTACTTTGGTACTACTGATCCCCAAGATCACTTGCGAGAATTTGGTGCTCTATCTATGGATTTTATACACAATCAAATGTACCTCATTCGTTTATTCCCTAGAAGCCTAGGTGGTCATGCTTTGGAGTGGTTCTCACATTTACTTCCTGGTATCAAGACATTTGACGAAATTGCCAATTCATTTGTTCAGCAATATTCTCATAACATTCAACATCCTATAAATATTTGAGATCTATGAAACCTTAAATAGAAGGTTGGTGAGCCTTTTCTCACTTTCCTCCAACGGTGGAGACAACTATACACTAAGTATTCTTGTAAAATCCCAAAAATGGAGAAGCTTGACATTTTCACTAATAACCTCTTACCTGATTTCGAGTATAGAGTCCAATTACAAGGTCCACATACCTTTGAAGACATGATTACATAGGCTATCTATATCAAAGAATTTATGGTTAAGAAAGGTGAGCTCACTCTTCAGAGAGACTCAAAACAAGGTTCCACTTCCAACAGGGATAAAACCAAACATATCAACAAGAATCAAAAATTTGTACATGATGGGGTTGTTGACAATGTCACACCCAAACCTGCTAAATGGCATTTAATCTCGTAGACTACCTCAAAATGACCAAAAATGCTAAGAAGCCTCCCCTTGACAACAAGACATCTGGAAACAAATTGAGAAACTCATGGACAACATGACCCAAGTGAGAGTATATGCCTTTGGGAGAACCTTTGGATGTGGTTTACAAAACATTACTACAACAAAAGCTTATCTCACCGATGGATAACATGGTGGAATGAGACCTCATTTTGTGAGTATCACCAAAACAAGGGACACAAAACCAGCAATTGTATAAACTTGCGTCATAAATTCCAGGACATGATTGATGTTGGTGATCTTGTGGTAGATGGACATAACAAAAACTTGGACTATAAGGCATTCAAAGAGCCTTTCCCAGCTTATGAAAAAGGAGAGACTTCGAAACCAGAACCCTACAATAAGGTCAACTATACATATTCCAATGATTACTGATGAGTCTAAAAAATGCCTTTATTTTGTTATGTTTAAGATACTTTATGATACTCTGTTTATCCTTGTTTTAACACTTATAAGCCTATGTTTGATAAACCTTTGATGATTTATGGGGTAGAAAAACTATGTCATCTTTTGCCTAAATTATATCTAATATGCAGTATTACATATAAATATCCAAATGTGTGTTCTTATGCTTGAATTTAGTTTGATGGATGTTTATTTGCAAATATGTCTTATATCATAACTAATCTGATGATAAGGATTAAAGGATGAGTGGAAGAATCCAGAAGTTGGTTGCCAACAGTATTCAAGGAGAAATGAGCATCAAGGAACAACCACAAAAAGGAAGTTATAACCACTCCAGGAACCATGGCAGTGAATAAGGAGGAGTTTTTACAAGCCATTACCTTCCCTGCATTTATGTTGTAATAGGCAGATGCCGCGACTTCATTGCTCCCTCCTCAATTTTGTTATCCTTCCTTTCCGCTTTCAGTTGTTCTCCTATATTCTCTCCTGCAGACTTAACTTAGGATAGTTACTTTTCTATTATATAATAAAGAGTAGATTCCCTATATATGTTGGGATCGACTCCTATGTGTGAAGTTTTTAGTTTCTAGTTTTCGATAAGTTTTATCGAGTAAGAGAGAACACTGATTCATAGTTTTTTGCAGTTGTGTTTTACAATTCTAAATTATGTAATGACTGATTAATGAAATGAATTAGTTCTCTTTAGTTTCTATCTTGCGTTGGTAGATTAGAGAATCCAACCAAGGGTGACCACTTGGAAGGTTGATTAGATTAGGATAGAATAGAATCATTTTACTAAGCATTAGCAATATTTTAAGTAAGACGCAGCTAGTTAATTCCTTCCTATAGCATCACTCTTCATGAACATTCCTGCAGCATCTGCGAGAACAGTCTAATGGATGAGTCAAGATGGAATCTCTGTTATCTTGTCATTGTGTTTTCAACATTTATAGATTCAGTAGTTTCCTTTCCACAACAGTAGTGTAGTTTCCTTCCTTTTCATTTTTACTTTCCTACAGCACAAGCATAATGACTCATCAAGGTACCTAGCGCACATACTGTGCCGACCATTTCAAGTATACATCCCTGGGTTGACAATCTAAATGCACCTCATGGTAGGGGAAAAGTAGTCCTTAGCTTGAATAGATTATTCCTAAGCCAGGCCTAGTACATGACTATGGAACACCTATTGTGAGGCAGTTCATTTTTTGCGCTGTTGCCGGGGATGGTGTCAAGCTAGGAGCATTTTTTAGTCATAGTTTTTAGATTAAGTTCTTTTTACTAGTGTGAAAATTTTAGTTGCATGCATCGAAGAGGAAGATGATGAGATGAATATGGCAGATTTCTTCCACAGGGATTTGTTAATTTGAATGAAGAAGTTGAAGAATAAGTTGAGTTGCCTTTTGAAGATGCAAGTCCTATTTTCCCCACAGTATCATCATCAAGAGCTGAATCCTTAGATATATTTGGTCTCCAACCTTTCACTGAAATATTGACCAATTTTCTTGATAACACTACCTCAAATCCACTAGTTGTTAATCACCTAGTGCCTAACATTCCTTTTTAGCATCAACCTCATAATCTAGTCCCACCAGTCATAGCACAACCCACTTTTCCATTTCCACTTCCAAGTCTCATAACCAATGCCAATCTCAAGAATATACCTCCCACTGCTCTTTTGAAGTTCTATGGCTTTGCAACTGAAGACCCTGATACCTTCTTGTTTGAGTTTGACATCCTTTGTCATAGTTTCAACTACAACACTGATGCTCATAAGCTTAAATTATTTCCAGCCACATTGAAAGAATCATCTTTACGATGGTTCATGGGCTTAGGAGCCAATGCAGTTGTAAATTGGGATGAAATGCAAGCCTTGTTTTTGGAAAAATATAAAGAATATTGCAAAGCATCTGACACAAGAGGAGATGATATCTTTAGGATATCATAGAAGGAGGAAGAGACACTACTTGACTATGTTTCTCAATTTTTATATACACTACAAAAGAATCCTCAACACACATTGTCTGAAGATTCCCAAAAACTAGTCTTTCTAAGAGGAGTGAATGAAGACTGTTTGGAAGCATTGGACCTAATGGCCGATGGAGATGTATATCAAGCTCAATGGGATGACCTTAAAAAAATATGTTAGAACTACTCAAGGTCAACCATGAAGAAAGGTCGAGCACCCAGTTATATGGTTACAAAAGGAATTAGTCAAGGCATTTCAAAACTTGAAATATCCAATTTGTTGTCAGATTTCAAATAAGACATCAGTAATGATGTCGCTACATAGTTGGATATAATGACTGCAAAGAAGAAGCAAGTAGAGGCTAAGTTACAACTAGCTGAGTACTATCCTCATTATCGAAAGCAAAAGAAGGATTGCCACTGTAAATTGGTTGCAAGCATGGAGAACCAGCATCTTCCAACTAAATATGTAAAGATAGATGGGGATGATGAGCAAGTATTCTTTGTTGCTCAATGCTGACCATGGGCTCAACATCAAGGTATGCCTCAAGACCCTTTCTAAAATTCAAATTCATATGGTAATCAATGGCAAAATTGCAATACCCAAAGTCCTCCACAAAACCAACCCAATTGGAATAATGCTGGGCAAAATAACCCACAACAGTCTCAATGGTCTTAAAATTTCCAACAACCTTGGCCTAACTAGCAGAATAACCAATGGCCCCAGAACCAGCAGAACCAATGGCAACCACCCCAAGGGAATTGGCAATCTCCAAACCAATGGAATTGGCAATCTCTAAACCAATGGAAGGGATCTCAACAATGGCCTAACCAAAATACTGGTGTTCCACAATTACCCCCTCCAGCTCAACAACCTACTTTAATGCCACCACCTAGAAATAGTGGACCTCAAAAGAAAACACAGCTACCTACACAGCCTTAGCCAAATCCAAATAGAAAACTACAGAAGCCCATGTATAGTACTGATACCTAGAAGTACCCTGATTATGCCCTAGATGTCACAAATATACATTTGAGATCTAGAACAACCTTACCATCACCAAAGCCACCTATTATAACTGAAGTATCAGACTCTCTTGCAGCATCAGAACCTTTGGTTGATGAACCTATTGACCCAATTAATGTTACCATACCAATACCAGTTCAACCGGCAGTAGAGCCTCCTTTTCCAAACCAACTAATACAAAAGGAACCTAAACAAAGCAAGGAACAACCCTTTGACATTGTTAATCAGTTGAAGAATATGCATGTCCGAATACCTTTGTTTCAAGCTATTAAGGACATTCCTACTTATGGAAAAGCTATAAGGGAAGCTTGTCTAAAGAAACCTGGAAAGAAGAAGAAGGATCCTACCACAGTTCATGTTGTTGGACATTTAGCTGATATCATGTTAGGAAGAGTGATTTTTCACCAAAATTTTCTGACCCAGGGAGTCCAATAGTAAGTGTCAACATAAATGGTCAATTTCTTAAAAATGCTTTAATAGATTTGGGAGCTGCTATAAATGTGATGACTAAAGAAACCATTAAGAAGTTACAAATAGAAGGATTAAGGCCCACACCAACTATTCTGAAGCTTGTAAATAGTTCCACTGTCATTCCTGATGGAATGATAGAAAATATTGTTGTGACCTTAGATTCCCTAGAATATCCTGTAGACTTCATGATTTTGTCCCCTAAAGTAAACTTATCTAGCTATCTTGTCATTCTAGGTAGACCATGGTTGGCCATAGCTGATGCAAACATAAATTGCAAATCAGGGAATATGACCATATCAAATGGCCAAGCAACCAAGCAATTTGATCTATATCCTCCTGCACAACCATTACTAGATTTGAGTACATCTTTTTGGCTAGATTTAAGAGATGAAGAAGAAGAGATAAATTCCATAGCACGACTTATGATGTTACATAGGCAATCTTTTCTAAAGTTGCAAGAAGAAGATTCAGTAATCTAGAGCATCCTTACCAACACCTATGTGGTAGGAAAAGATGTGTCTGAAAGCTCTGTATTAGAATTGATTATGTATGAGGAGTGTGATACAAGTTGTACTTTACTTAAGGAACCTAAAAATCTTTGTTCACTACTTCCCTATGAATTAGAAGGAAGCCCAATCTTTGAAATTGCTATGGTAGAATCCACTATTCCTATTGAACTAAGTAAAGGCCATAAACTGCATGTTAACCCCAAATTGACATCCGTACAGATGGAACAATTAAAAGAATTTCTTCAAAAGCATGAGAAGACTTTTTCTTCAGATTATGATGATATGAAAGGATTAAGCCCTACACTATGTACCCATAGGATATACATTAATGAAGGTTGTCTACCACTTCATCAACCTCAAAGGAGGATAAATCCAAGCCTCAGAGAAATAGTCAAAATAGAATTGTAGAAATTGCTTGATGCTAGCTTTATCTATCCTATATCTGATAGTAAATGGGTATCACCACTAGTTATAGTACCTAAGAAAGGAGGAAAATGGAGAATTTGTGCAGATTATAGGGAGTTGAATAAGGCTACTAAAAAGGATCATTTTCATTTACCCTTCATAGATCAAGTTTTGGATACACTAGCTAGAAAGAAGTACTTCTCCTTTTTAGATGGATATAGTGGCTATAATCAAATCAGTATTGCTCCTAAAGACCAAGACAAAACTACATTTACCTGTCCATGGGGTACTTTTGCATACTTTGTTTTACCATTTGATCTTTGTAATGCTCCTACAACGTTTCAATGGGCTATAATTAGTATTTTAGCTTATATATCACATGATTGTATGGAAATCTGTATGGATGACTTTACAACATTTGGAGTTACTTTTGAAGAAGCAATGATAAATCTTGAAAAAAATTTGGTAAGATGTCAAGAACATAATTTGGCACTAAATAGTGAAAAGTGTTTCATGCTTATGCAAGAGGGTGTGGTACTCGGTCATTTCATATCTACTGTAGGTATACAAGTAGACCTAGCTAAAATTGAGGTAATTCAAATATTGCCCATACCCATTAAATTAAAAGATATCAGATCTTTTCTGGGACATGCTGGATATTATAGGCATTTTATAAAAGACTTTAGTAAAATAGCCAGTCCCTTGTACAAGTTGCTCACAAAAGAAGTTGAATTCAATTGGACACCTAAGTGTGATAAAGCTTTCCTGTAGCTTAAGCAACTTTTGAGCACAACCCCAATTTTACAAGGCCTTGATTGGAACCTACCTTTTCACATATATATAGATGCTTCTGATTATGTAATAGGTGCAGTTTTAGTACAAAAACACTCAAATCTTGAGAATGCCATTTATTATATCACTAAGAGTCTTCATGGTCCAAAACTGAATTACACAGTGACTGAAAAAAAATTGTTAGTAGTAGTCTATGCTATAAATAAATTTTGACATTACGTCATAGGTTATCCTATCTATGTTCATACTAATCATGCAGCAATCAAATATCTCATGAACAAACCTGCTATAACTGGTAGGTTAGCAAGATGGTTACTATTGTTACAAGAATTTGACATAACCATAGTAGATAAGCTTGGAAAAACAAATTTCATAGCTAATTATTTGTCAAGAATGAATCATCATGATACTAACACTACTCTAGTAGATGATGCATTTCCAGATGAACATTTGTTTCATATTGCTGTTAAAGTTCCATGGTATGCAGATATTGCTAACTACATTGCAACTAATAAGACACCAGCGCATTTTTCTTATAAGGAGAGAAAGCTGCTCATACAAAAAAGCTTCCATTTCTCATGGATAGACAATTTTCTGTTCTATACTGGACCTGATCAAGTTATGCGCAGATGTGTAAGAGAAGATGAGACATATGATATTTTGCATGCATGTCATAATGAGCCCTACAGAGGACATTTTGCAGCCAAAAGAACAACTTTCAAAATCTTAGCCACTAGTTACTATTGGCCTACCCTTCATAAAGATGTAATCAATTATACAAGGAAGTGTGACCAATGCCAAAGAATGGGTCACCCAACCAAAATAGATGAAATGCCTCTGAATCCTCAAGTGGTGTTAATGCCATTTGATAAATGGAGAATGGACTTCATCGATCCTATTGATCCTCCATCCAATGGGAAGTATTATATTCTAGTTTGTACTGACTACCTAACCAAATGGGTTGAGGTTAAGGCTATGAAACATGTCCATGATGAAAAAGTTGCCAAATTCCTGTATGAAGAAATTTTTACACGTTATGGAGTTCCTAAAGAATTGGTTACTGATCAAGGCACACAGTTTACTTCCAACCTGATTTTAGAATTGGTGAAACAGTATAACATCAGGCATCATAGATCCAGTCCTTATCATCCACATGCCAATGGACAAGCAAAAGTTACCAACCATGAGCTAGAAAATATTCTAACTAAAACAGTCCATTTGCATCGTTGGGATTGGACCAGTTGGTTACAAGAAGCTGTTTGGGCTTATAGAATAACTTGGAAAACCATTATCGGATTCACACTATTTGATCTTTTGTATGGGAAAGTGGCAATGCTTCCAATTGAATTTGAACACAAGACTTTAAGAACAACCTTGACCTTAGATATTGATCTTCCTGTAGCACAAAGAGAACATCTCATGCATCTTAATTCTTTGGATGAAATGCACAAGACTGCTTTAGAACACACTGAACTAGTGCAAAAATAGAGAAAACATTGGCATGATTCGCATATCCTCAACAAACAGTTCAAAGCTGGTGATTGGGCATTATTGTATGATTCTTGCTTTAAGGATATGCCAGGGAAGCTGCAGACATGATGGTTAGGACCATATCAAATCATCCATGTCTTTGACAATGGAACAGTTCAACTAACCAAAATTGATGATATGCCTTTCAAAATGTTGATCAACGTTCATCGACTTAAACTTTACAAATAGCCTCAAACAAAAGTTGAGTTCATGCAACAGTTCGAACAATCGGATCCAACAACAACTCAAGTATCTCTTCTTGCAGCCGAAGGTGAAAACCTTCCACCTGCTCCTCTTCAACATTAATTCTAATTTGCATGTCCATAATAATAACTTTATGTTCGCATAAAGTCCATTTTCTTTTCATGATATTTCTTTCCATTCATATCTTAATCTTCCATCCACCCACCTCACTCCATTTCTTAATCTTCCATCTACTCACTTTTTACATACTTACGTTTTTGTGTTTTCAATCAAATCTGCACATGTTGATGGATGTTTCCATTTACATTATTTCTGCCACCTTTTTTTTGGAGCATGTGATAATCCACTTGGCTGGTATAAACATTTTCAAACTATTATTCATTTATAAATTTGTAGATGTTGTTAATTATATATAATACTGCATAGTCTCTATAATTACGGCGTATTTCAGTCCCTAACCCATACTAGTCTGACACGTGAGGACACTTGTCATAAAATTAGCAGGGGGCAGGGGAGTGTCATACTATCCAATGACATGCCTGATTAACTATGATGATTTTCAAAAATCTTGGCATTACCCTTTATTAATGAGAACTTTTTGCCATAAGTATGTCATGTCAAGTGTTTTACTCCCACTTCTTGAATGAATTTTTCCTTGTTCATGCCAAATTTTTTGTGCTAAGCCATGATGTGACCTATTTTTAAAATTTTGGCATTTGAACCATGTTTTTGGATGATTTCCATGCGAATTCATGATTTACTTTTACCTAAAGTTTAGTTATGGCACATAACAATTGGTTATGGCAATTAATGTTCCCAAAAAGAAGCTGTGAAGCATCTGAAAAATAATACAGAGTTTTGAAGTTTGCATTCAGAAAGGGAGAGGGAAACAAAGTAGCAGAAGTATCAAAAAATGGGAGGAGGTTTACAGAGAAAAGATCGGTTGAGCACATTTTGTTGCTCTCTAATGTAGAAGCAGTAAGAAGATTCAATGCATGCGAGTGGTTAGGTTATTGTTTGAATTTAACATGATATGATGAAGAAGCAGCTGTAGAATTCACCAGGACATTTGATGAAGGTGAAGCTTCTATTTGGGGTTTGACAGTAATTGCAACAAAAGAACAAATTGCAAAAGTAACAGGGTTACCTCTTGTTGGAGAGCATTATCCGAGCTCGCATGACACTAGGTCAGCAAGGGCCCAGTTCACTACCTCACATGATCCTCCATTGGATGTTACAAAGCAGGGGCGCAAGAGATTATCTTTGCCGCCTCCATACCCTAACCTAGCAATGCATGTCATCAAGTATTTTACTTGTGAAGGAAGATTTTCTCACTTACATGCACACCATTTTAAGTTGCTTAGTTGTATAAGGCACAATATTGTCGTGAATCTTCTAAATTTTTTGTATAATATGCTCTGTATTAGTGCGGAAGAGACTAAAAAAGGGAAGGATAATTATGTCACTCACCATGCCTTGATTAAGTTGTTAATAGAAAGGTCTCTTAGGGATGTATCCCCTTTGACATAGGATGACTTTTTGAAATTTAAAACCCTACAACCCCAAGTTGACCCTAGTGAACGACAGAGTGAGGAAAACGTAGTTCCCAGTAGTGAGCCTGCAGAACAAAATATTGAGGGAGCTGAAACAAAAAATGCACAAGGGATTGAACCAAAATTTGCTTCCACTCAAGAGAATGTGCCTCCACCTGAACAGGACATCCCTAAACCCACTACTAGTCAAGCTAAAAGGAAACGGAAGTCACCAGAAGAAATTGTTGCTCAACAAAAACTTAGTCCTGCAATTAAGCAATAGAAGAAAACAAAGAAGGTTCCCGTAGCAACTAATCCTGCAGCAGTGATACCGAAACAGAAAAGTAGGCAAAAGACAATAGTACAAGAAGAGACTCCTTTGCGGAGAAGCCCTGGAATGAGAGGGCAGATTTTTAAAAATCCTATATTGTCTAAAGCACCTACTCCAGAGTCTCTTGTGCAGATAATTTCTGACCATTCTCCCCTTCACACTAAGATGACAGAAGCTTCTAGTAATCCTCCTGCAGCGTGTGAGCAAGAAATTAATGAAACCTTAATAGATTTACCAGGTGTTTCAGTCCATGAGAATGAAGTAGTTCCTGAATGTCATGATTTGAATACTGCCTTAGTCCCCTATAAGTCAACATGGATCAATAGTTTGGCAGAACATCTATGGTAGGAACAGAAAAAGAAAAAGTATTATGAAGAGGATAATAGTGTCGTCACCTTGCAAAAACTCCTTTTCTAATTATATGGACAGCGTTTATTTGCTGAAGTACTATGGAAAGAGGAGAAGAAAAGAATGAGCAAGATCATAACATCACAAAATGAGGAGATTGAAGAATTGAAAGAATAGCTAGAAAGGTAGAAACAGCGCATGGAACATGCACTTAAATTAGCTGATCAAGCTCTTGCTTACAGACCACCTCCTCAAGTGTATGCTTTTTATTTGGAAGAACAATATCTTTTGTTTCAATTGATGTTAACCCTCAGAAATGTAAATGTAGAATTCAAAACCGCACAAGAGTTTTATGGGTTGTATCAAACCTTACCACCATGGCAGCAAAATCTATTGTGTGAGTTGTATATTCATAATGTTGTCATTCCTGCAGAAACTGAGTGGAATCCTTTGCTCTATATAGGAGATGTGCATTTGAAATCTTTAATGTCATGGATGTCTAATGAGGCAAATTATGATAGACAACTGGTTAATTACAGAGATGAGGAGAGAACAAAACCTTTACCCTTGAGGGCAGAAATTAAACAACTAGAAGAAATGCTTTGAGACTGGTTTACATTAACCTATGGGAAAAGTAATCTAGAAGTTAGAAAGAAGGTATATGCTGCTAGAGCCAATGTGTATGCCAAATATGAAAACTTGCCCTACTTTGCATTCTAGAGAGCTATGATCAGAGTAAGAGGTAGATGGGCACGGTTACCTGATTCTCTCAAGAAATCAGAGCCGCACAGTCCTATTAATTTGGAAGCAACACTATATAGAGTTCCAAAATATTTAGAACTGGGAAAGCAACTAAGGCCAGAGCTATGGTGTCCTTTAACCATGCAACCTCCAATACTTTTATAGCCCCTGTATGATATTGATGTTGAAAAACTTGATAAGTTGCAGAAAGACCACAGGCGAGAAGTATGGGAAAGGACCAGAGGATTCTATTACACCTTCAAGAGTAGCAGAAAGGGAAAGACAAAAGTTGGGGAGCTCAGATCTTTGACAAAACTGTAATGCTTGAGGACAAGGATTAGTTTAGCAGGGAGTAGATGATGAGTCTAAAAAATGCCTTTATTTTGTTATGTTTAGGATACTTTATGATACTCCGTTTATCCTTGTTTTAACACTTATAAGCCTATGTTTGATAAACCTTTAATGATTTATGGGGTAGAAAAACTGTCATCTTTTGCCTAAATTATATCTAATATGCAGTATTTCATATAAATATCCAAATGTGCATTCTTATGCTTGAATTTAGTTTGATGGATGTTTATTTGCAAATATGTATTATATCATAACTAACCTGATGATAAGGATTAAAGGATGAGCGGAAGAATCCAGAAGTTGGTTGCTGATAGCATTCAAGGAGAAATGAGCATCAAGGAACAACCACAAAAAGGAAGTTATAAGCACTCTAGGAAACATGGCAGCGAATAAGGAGGAGTTTTTATGAGCCATTACCTTCTCTACATTTACGTTGTAACAAGCAGATGCCACAACTTCATTGCTCCCTCCTCCATTCTGTTATCCTTCCTTTATGCTTTCAGTTGTTCTCCTATATTCTCTCCTGCAGACTTAACTTAGGATGGTTACTTTTCTGTTATGTAATAAAGAGTAGATTCCCTATATATGTCAGGATCAACTCCTGTGTGTGAATTTTTTAGTTTTTGGTTTTTGATAAGTTTTATTGAGTAAGAGAGAACACTGATTCATAATTTGTTGCAATTGTGTTTTACAATTTTGAATTATGTAATGACTGATTAATGAAATGAATTCATTCTCTTTAGTTTCTATCCTACATTGGTAGATTAGAGAATCCAACCAAGGGGGCCCACTTGGAAGGTGGATTAGATTAGGATAGAATAGATTCATTTTACCAAGCATTAGCAGTATTTTAATTAAGACGTAGCTAGTTAATTCCTTCCTGTAGCATCACACTTCATGAACGTTCCTGCAGCATTTGCGAGAACAATCTAATGGATGAGTCAAGATGGAATCTCTATTATCTTGTAATTGTGTTTTCAACATTCATAGATTCAGTAGTTTCCTTTCCATAGCAGTAGTGTAGTTTCCTTCCTTTGCATTTTTACTTTCCTGCAGCACAAGCATAATGACTCATCAAGTTACCTAGTGCACATACTATGCCGACCATTTCAAGTATACATCCCTAGGTTGACAATCTAAATGCACCTCATGTTAGGGGAAAATTAGTCCTTAGCTTGAATAGATTATTCCTAAGCTAGGCCTAGCGCATGACTATGAAACACCTATTGTGAGGCGATTCAATGACAATATTATTCACATGGTTAAACTTGTAGATTCTGAATACTGCGATGTTATTACCATAAAGGGCAAGCAAGATAATGAAAAATCCAATACACCATTTGTCTTGAGAGGCCCTACTTCCAATAAGATGGATAATGCATCTTCGCAACACTATACTAACATTGTTACTTGCTCTCATGCGAAGTTGGTGCTCAAAGGCCCTGCACCTCCTGCTTTAAATCTTGAACAACACAAAGACAAAGCCCTTGCTAGTCCATCCAGTAAAGGTGCAAAACACACAATGAGATTGAATGCAACCAGTTATAGTGTTCTTGATCAGTTGAAATGAACTAATGCTCAGATTTCCATCTTTGAGCTGCTTAAAATCTTGCCTGCTCATAGGGAAATTCTGGACAAAGCCTTGACTGAGGTAAATGTTCCTCAAGATCTTGATCTTGAGAAATTTCAATCCATGGTAGGTCACCTAACCTCACCTTATCTTATGACCTTCTTTGAGGAGGATGATAACTCACTGAATGATCCACACAATCAGCCTCTACACATTGAGGTTATGATCCACTAGACACGTGTTCATCGGGTACTCATTGACAATGGCACTGGCCTAAATATTGTCTCTACTACTCTGCTTAGACAATTAGATTACTTTGAGGACTCTGTTGATCCTTGATGAAAGATCACTATTAAATCATATGATAAAGTGGAAAGAAAGTCACTAGGTCTTGTGATTTTACCAATTCGCATCAATCTTGTCGAAAGGGATGTCACCTGTCAGGTGCTTGGCATTCCCTTAGCCTACAAAATTCTATTGGGACAGCCATGGATACATGAGATGCGTGCTATGCCATCCACATACCACCAATGCATCAAATTCCCTTTTCATGGCTCCAAAGTTACTATTCTTGCCACTACTACCTACACCTACAATATCTTCAAAGATGCTAAAACTTTCGTCCCTGCTAACCGTGAGTCTACTGATTGTCACGACAATAAGCTAAAAAAAATTGAGTAGTTATTTAAACTAAAAGAAATTGGTATGAGAGAGTACCACATGGAACCAGTGCTATCATTAACATCTCTTCCAGAGTCCCCTCGACATTATAGAAGGCCCTCAAAAGCAAAGAAGCCATTCATGCTGACACCTCAGACCAAGTTTAATGGCTCTTTTGTCAAGGCTACAGTTTCCTTAGAAGATGAAAGTGAAAATAGAGCCATTGTTGCATGTCTTTACAAAGAACAGGCTCTAGTGGACCTAACAGAACAAGCTTGAGAAATCACTCCTAAGAAATATGGACTTGGTCTTAGGCTTATGAAGCATTTTGGTTACAAGGGAATTGGCCCTATTGGGTGCAATAACAATGGCCTAATTGATCCTATCAAAGCAAAAGCTAGAAGCAACAGTGATACAACTGGCCTAGGGTTTAAGAAGATCCCTTTCCATTTGGGATCAAATCAATTCATCCCCAAACCTAAAAGTTCATCTAAAAATGAGCCATAAGCTGAGTAAGATACTCAAGAGGAAGAATCAGATGATGAGGATTCCTACCCTTATCCTATTCCCTATGATCTCGTTAAATTCTTTGCTGAGCTAGATGACTTTGTGCCACATGTTAGCACTGTGGATGATACTAGTGATTCTTCTGAGGACAATACTGAACAACTCAAATATCATTCAGAAAAGGGAGAATCTAGTTTAGTCATGTCGTATTGAATATTTGTGTAAAAATCTATAGGCTAAAGGAAAGTATGTCCCTATCACTGTTGGGGAGTTCTATAGTCTCTGATCATGTAGCACCAATTCTCACGAATATGAGTTTGAAAATCTTTCAGAAGCTACTATTGATAAAGACATTGATCAAGTGCATGTCTATGAAAATTGAATCGAAGTGGGTGAGATGTCTAGGGTTAGGACATGGGGGTCTGATCCAACTAGTGTCTTAGAGTCATCAATTCCTGATGTTAGTATTTCGAGGCGTTTGAACACACCTATGGATGAGGTTTTCATAGGTCTTGAATTGCTAGTCCATGCACTTAATGACTATACTATGAACACAATTGAACTAGCCACTACTCTCTCACTCACACATCTCGAGCTTATAGACTAGAACCCCAATGCATCTAATGAAGTCCCCACATTCCAGAATAACTATGCTCTCACCTGTTAACTATAAATTATTGAACTTGTAATGTCTTCCACCAATGAGCAGAGTATCAACATGACTAAGGCCGACATCAAATATCTCAGTCACATAATTAAAAAGAAAAAATGCAAGAGGTCTGATGGTGAAAACCACATTGTGGTAGTGTCGGATCCCAAAAAAAAAAAACAAAAGACGTATCCTAGGGTGAAAACCTCTCTGAGGCACCTGCGGATGAGATATTTGATGTCCTTCCTAGTCACTTTCAGAAGAGATCATCAGTGTTAATAGAGCTCACATAGCCAATTAACCTAGGCATAGAAGAACATCCTCATGTGATACATCTGACACAGTCACTGTCACCTGAAGAGAAGGAACAATTCATTGCCTCTTTCAAGGAAAAGAAAATAAATTTTTCCTGGACATATTTTGACATGCTAGGATTGGATCTTGATCTTATCATGCATCACTTGTCCATAGCACCAGGCATCAAACTAGTTAAACAAAAGCTTTGAAAAATGCACCCTCACGTTGCATTGCTCGTCAAAGCCGAATTGGAGAAACTTATGAAGGCTAGTTTCATCCGTGCAATTGATTATGCTAAATGGATATCTAATATTGTTCCTATTTCTAAGCAGGATAAATCTATCAAATTTTGTATAGACTTCTGTGATCTTAACTTGGCATGTCCTAAAGATGACTTTCTGCTCCCTAATATTGATATGATCATAGACATGACAACTAGCTATGAGATGTATTCACTTATGGATGGTTTTTCTGGATACAATCAAATAAAAATTGTGCTTTCACATGTGCATTGGGAACTTTTTGTTGGAATGTGATGCCATTTGGTTTAAAGAATGCTGGTGCTACATATCAATGGGCTGTTACTACAATTTTCCATGACATGATGCATAGAACCATGGAGGACTACATTGATGATACCTTGGTCAAAAGTGCTAAACACAATACTTATCTACAAGATTTAGGTCCCATCCTAGATCATATGAAAAAGTTAAGTCTTAGACTCAATCCTAAGAAATGCGCATTTGGTGTCACATCGAGAAAATTGTTGGGATATATTGTTTTTGCAAAGGGAATTGAAGTAGATCTAGAAAAAGTACAAGCAATAATGGACATGCCACCACCTTAGAACATCATTCAAATGAGAGGACTATAGGGAAGGCTTCAATCTATTCGCAGGTTTATTTCACAATTGGCAAATAGATCACAACCCTTCACAAAGACCTTACATAAGGGTGTGAAATTCAATTAGAGCCAGGATTGTGAGCAAAGCTTAACACAAATCAAACAATATCTTGTCATTCCTCCAATCCTTATGACTCCTATTCATGGGAAGCCTTTGCTTTTATACATTCAGCCACTAAAACATCTTTGGCAATCCTGTTGGCTCAAGAAGACAATGACAACAAAGAAAGAGCTATTTATTACTTGAGCCGAACATTGGTCTCTTATGAGAAAAACTACAACATTATTGAGAAAGCTTGCTTGGCAGTTTTTTTTGCTTCCCAAAATTTGAGACACTACATGGCTTGTGGCTAAAATAGATCCATTAAAGTACTTAATTAGTAAGGCAGCTCTCACAGGAAGATTGGCTAAATGGGTCATCATACTAAGTGAGTTTGACATCCAATATGTTGAACGCAAAGTTATAAAGGGATAGGCAATTGCAGACCAGCTGGCTGAGGCACCCATACACTCACACACCATACATGGGTTATGTGCTTTGATGGGTCCTTCACACAACAAGGATCAGGTGTTGGATTACTCTTCATTACACCACAAAGATACTCATTGCCTAAAGTGTACAAGATTTTGTTT
The DNA here is from genome assembly GCA_028749045.1 of Cupressus sempervirens. Lineage (NCBI taxonomy): Eukaryota > Viridiplantae > Streptophyta > Pinopsida > Cupressales > Cupressaceae > Cupressus > Cupressus sempervirens. The sequence goes on from CM053787.1 coordinate 214,457,900, forward strand.
CCTTGTACAAATAACATTGTTGAATATGAAGCTTTGATCAATGGTATGAAAATTGTAGCTGAATGGAGAGTAGATCAGTTGGACATCTTTGGTGACTCTTAGCTTGTTATCAACCAAGTAAATGATGTGTATCAAACAAAGGATGAGAAACTAATTCCTTACAAATGCATGGTTGATGAATTGACAAAGTATTTTGCACACATCACCTTCCAACAAGTTCCATGCGTAGATAATAAAGTGGCTAATGGCATGGCCACTCTGGCCTCCCTACTACAAATGCCAAAAAATGATCTCCGAAATGAGTTCTTGGTGGAAGCATTACACTACCAGCCTATGACACACCTGATTCCAAGATGATCTATTCTATTATAGGACAAGAATCATCTCACTACCATCACATCTATTCCTACCTTTGTAATCAAACCATTTTGAAAGGTCTGACCCAGAATGAGAAACGTTACCTAATCCATAATGCTTCACATTGTGTCATTATTGCTAACAATTTGTATAGGAGAGGTCTCGAAAAAAATACTCCTTAGGTGTTTAGAACCCGACGAGTCCAAACACGCACTAATTGATGTTCACAAAGGCATTTGTGAATCTCATTCCAATGGCCTAACACTAGCTCGCAAACTCCTTCATGCTGGTTACTATTGGCCTAAAATGGAGCAAGAAGTTGTTAAGTATGCTAGGTCCTACAAGTAGTGTCAGCTACATGGGAATCTCATTCACTCTCTAGCCAGAGAGCTGATTCCCTCTACAACAACATGACCATTTCAACAATGGGCCTTTGACTTGGTGGGGTAGATTCACCCAACCTCTTCCAATGGACATAAGTTCATTATCACAGTGACAGATTATTTCACAAAATGGGTAGAGGCAGTCCCTCTCATAGTTGTTGATGGCAAAATTGTAGTGCTTTTCATCACAAACTACATCATCTGTAGATATGGTGTACCATCCTCAATCATTACTGACAATGGAGGACAGTTCAAGAATAAAGACCTCAAAGAATTGTGCAAGAAATTCAAGATCACACAACATTGGTCTTCCATTTATTACCCCCAGGGTAATGGCCAAGCTGAGGCATCCAATAAGGCAATCCTCAAAATTCTTCATCGCATAGTTAGTAAGTCAAGGAATGACTGGCATCTCCAGATCAACCCAGCCCTATGGGCATATAGGATAAGCATTAGAACTCCAATAGGCATAACTCCTTTTGCATTGGTGTATGGGGTGGATGTTGTGCTTCCAATAGAGGTCAAGATTCCTACCTTGAGAATCTCTATGAAAAGCCTTATCACTGATGATGACTACAGGATAGCTCCGCTTAAACAACTTGTGTTACTAGATGAACAACGACAAGTGGCATGTGATCATCTACAAGCATATCAACAAAGAATGGTACGAAGCTACAATCAGAGGATCAGGCCACGTGACTTCCATTTGGGTGACCTCATCCTGAGAGAGAACCCTAAGAATCAAAAACAACGAATGAAAAAGGGAAAGTTTGAACCAAATTGGCTAGGTTCGTACATCATCACTACAATATATGGATCTAGTGCTTATTAGCTTTCCACAATGGAAGGAGAAGTGCTTAAAGAGCCTATCAACACTCTTGACCTAAAGTGGTATTACAATTGATTTAATTTCAGCAAGCTCTCTGTACATAACTATATGTCCTGAAAAAAATCAAAAAAATCAAAAAAAGTCCTAAAAGAAATTGTTGCCTTGGTGAAAACCTAGCAATAGGCACCTTAGTAACACCAAAAAAATTGAAAAATCTCAAAAATACAAAAAATCAAAAAGATAAAAATACAAAAAAATTGAAAAACAAAAATAGTGCCATTGGTGAAAACCTAGAAATAGGCATCATGGTAGCAAAAAAGAAAAATACAGCCAAGAAGGTGAAAACCTGGTAAACAGGCACCTCTTGTTCCCAATGCTCCATCTTGCAGCACATCTTTTGGCTATTCTGTACAGTCACTTTCATGCTTTTGCTTTCCTTCTTTTCCTGCTCATGTATCCATGGATTGAGTCTTGTCATAGCTTGAGGGCATTCCCCCTTTGTGTCACTATTTTTGAGATTCTCCTCATAGAATCTCCTTCGCGACAGTCACCAGTGGTCCTCATTGCATCTGCCTACTACTGCTAGTGTCACTATTTTTGATATTCTCCTCATAGAATCTCCTTCATGACAGTCACTAGTGGTCCTCACTATGTCTGTCTACTATCGCCAATGTCACTCTTTTTGAGATTTTCCTCATAGAATCTCCTTCATGATAGTCACCAGTGGTTCTCACTGCATCTGCCTACTATCACCAGTGACATGCTCTTCAAGATTCTCCTCATAGAATCTCTTCCACAATAGTCACCAGTTGTTTCAATTGTGTCTACCTATTGTTGCTTAGTTCATGTCCCCAGATTCTTTTATGGAAGATCTCTCTTGCGTCAGTCACCAGTCGTCCTGGCTATGTCTTCCTAGTGTCACTTAGTCCTTCTTAGGTTCTTCATCATGAAGATTCCTCTTTGACCTCAATCACTAGTCATTTTGATTGCATCTACCTACTGTTGTCACCCTACTGAAGAAATTTTTTTCAAATGTATTCTAGACATTGACACTTGACATCAATCCCAAAACATTGAACTCAAAAATGATATACTTGATATGTTGCACTTTTTCTTTATTTGCTTTGTTTTTGCTTTATGATATCTCCTCAAACAACTCAATGATGTCATCTTTGACTAGAGAAGTAATGACTAAGGGCATGATCTTTTCTTGGCTTTCTGTCTGTGGTTTAGTTCCAACAAGTTGATACATTCCTATAAAAGGGTGTCCACTATAAGAGTCTCCATCTTGTATTGGATGGCCATGTGTACCTCCACTCCTTTTATACAGATACATCAATGACATTGGTTCTTCTCCTTGTTTGTTGGAGTGAACTCTTCATGTTATAATACATACTGATACTCATCCTATTAAGTGAATGTATGGGTCACTGTGAGTATATCTAGCACACTTCTATCTCAGGTTACGAATGCAAGGGTTGTTGCAGATAGAATGAATACTAAATGCTTAGCATAAGAGGGATCACCTATGTGTTTGGTGTGCCTGTTATGTAAGCAACATTCAGGTCATCCTAGCATCTATGCTTTGATGCTTATGTTAACTTGCTACATTAAAAGAGACACATGTTTTGGTCATTCTGGCTTCTTGTGCCTCAAATGCTTACATTTAATCCTGAAAAACCAATAACATATGTTATATTCATATTTCCATGATTGCAATGTCAGTGGGAATTGTATAACATACAAGCTTTATTTTATATCCAATGATGATTAAATATCGAGGCTTGGTAACCAGACATAGGGTTGCATTTAATATAGTCTTGCATTACATACTTCATTTGCATAAGCACACAATTTGATGGTCATTCTGTTCATACTCTACATGTATCAGATTCCTCCACAGTTGTACAAGCATTTGGTTCATCAATTCATGCTCCTTAATGAAATACCTGTGACTGTCAAGCAAAAACATGCAACACTAAGTGAGATTTCAATTCATACATATGAATTCTATCTAAGTACAACATACATCTCATGTACATCAAAGTAAAACAAAACAGACAATGACATATACATAGGAATACTTAGCTCAAGATCTTGTATATATGTGTGTATATATATATATATATCAAAAGAATGGGTCAGTACAAAAATGAGTGCTACTCAATCGCAATTGATCAAAAATGATACATGTGGTGTTGGAACACCAATTGATACATAGCCAGAGATCAAAATCAAAGATCAAGCATAGAGCATCTAACTCTCTCCTAAACCCTTGCCTCTAGGAGGAGCAGGGGCAGCAGGTGGCGGAGGTGGCGATGGCATATCTGGCCTGACAGGAGGTCATGCGCCCCAAGACTCTGACGCATACTAAGAATATCATTGCACCTAAAGTGTCTCATCAGGTACTACACTCGTATATGCTGCATAATAGTACATTGCCTGAGCTAACTAGAAGCGGATCTCATCCTACACTAGCTCTAATCTCTGCTCTATAGTCTTGGTGCGCTCTCTCCAAAGATCAGTGTCCCGTTATTGCTCCACCAGCTGCACATCTCGGACCACCACTACAATTTGTAACTCTCCCAACTATCGAGAGGCCTAAAAAACTTGCTCTTAATATCGTCGTACCATGTCCTGTACCCCACCTGTCGGCTGATCCGATGTGTCCTCATCTACCATCTCTGGTGGTGCCTCTAGCTGTGGTGGTGGCTATTGCTATGGTATCTCCTACTTAGGAGCCTGCTCCTCTATCCTCTCTTGACTGTGTCCTATCCCACTACACTCGGCACTTGGTTCTGATCCCATCTGACATGGGGGAATAGGCATCTATTGTACCCAGTGCTGGACCTATGGAAAAATCTGTGGTTGTCTTGGCAGTTGTGGCTGTGCCTGCTACTACTGGGGCACCTATCTCTATACCTATCCTGCCATCCCTAATGGATCTGTGAAGCATGGGAATAGATGGCTGATCAAAAATGCCCAATATGCAGGCATCATCCCTGAATCTACTACCTTTGGTAGGTAGTCCCACTGAACTATAGCTAGACTATGGATATCTATCATGGATTGCCCTAGATCCATTCGTGGTGGCCATCCCCACTCAACATCCTTTTGCACCCTGGCGTAGGCACAGTACTCATATGAAATGTCTTGGGGATGGCCATACTACTGCCACACTCGTGAAATAGAAAATTTCTCAATAACTGATGTCATCCTACTCGCTAGAGGTCGAGAACTAAACATCATGGCTGCTCTCTAGGGGCATCATCCTAGTCCTCTATCTCTCTCCAAGGTAGCCATACAACAGACACTAGGTCATCAAGATGTGTCTGCCAGTGCTCAATCTTACCCAGGTGGGCTTGGGTAATATGCCCTTGATATTTGCATATGTATGGCTCCATGGGCTCTCTGGTATCCTCAAAAATTGGTCAACATATAGGAAGATGCTCCTAGGCCTAGATCTATAATACATAAACTCCAGCTACCATGATCTTCTTCTCATGGAAGATGACCTCGTGCATCTCATGGAAAAGGTGAGCCAGCATGCACTAACCCCACCCAAAAATCTCAGGTGCCTCTAGCATCCTGCGAAGCATGGCACCCCACCCGTACTCCAAACCATCCTATCCTCTGTCAGGACATAGGAAACAACTCAAAAATATAACCAGTATGGATTCTAGCCTATGTGTGGGTCTATAAGTGTGCATTAGCTCATCCCAACTGATGGCCTTGCTTCTCGGTAGCTCTCTCTTGAATACAATGGATAGTGCCTCTATCCCTAATCGGGGCACTGTATCGTAAACAACTCAGGCATCGTGGAAAGGAATCCTTAGAATCCTCTAGATGTCCTCTGGAGTGATGGTCATCTCGCCCATCAGCATGTGGAAAGTGTTTGTCTCCAAATGGAAATGCTCAACTAAAGTAGTGAGAAGGTCATGATTCACCATTATGGCTGGAATTTGGCACAAAGAAGATAAACCCAATCAGGCAATGTGTGCCCGATCTATGTCATCAAGACTCCACAATAGCTCCCCATATGGTGGGAAATGAGATATGAATGCAACATCACCAAAGATCTCCTGCACATACAAAAAAAATGACAAGAGAAACAATCAGTATCAAGTCGAAACAATGCATTAGAACAATTTAAAATGCAATTTTTTAGTGTGAAAATCAAACTTTTACACATAACTGTCATGGAATTTCATGCAAAATTCATGAAATCTCGCACAAAGTTCTATCAATTTTGTGCGAAACATTCTTTCTTCATGCGAAGAATCACACATTTGCATGAAAAAAGAGCTTCTCATGTGAAGAAAGCATTGTTCACACGAGAAAAGAGGATTTCACGCAAGAATCAAATCACCTCACACGAAGAATCTCTTTCTTTGCGTGAAACATAATGTCTCCCATGCGAAGATTCTCATCACCGTGCATGAAGAAATAGAGAACCCTGTTTCTTCACGCGAAGAAAGAAGATATTCGCGCGAAGAAAGATTTGACCCCCTAAAAACAAGCTAAAACATGCAATAAATGACCTCGAAATGCATAAAAGTGAAAGTACAAAAGAGGGGAATCGATGACTCACCGATGGTCCATAGTTTGCGAGGTGGTTGTGACATCTCAAGCACTCAAATCAATGATGTCTCACACTAACTAGCATGTCTCTCTCAAAGCTCAAATCAATAGAAGACAAAAAGCACAAATGAATTGAAAATGACCCCTCGAGCCCTTATATAGCTGTTGACCCAAATTTTTCAATGTGCTCAGATTTGCGCAAAAATCACACCCCTAGCTAATTGGACCATTCTAGATCCATTTTTGGGATCAAATTCAAAATTTGACACACTTAAGAGCCTCAAAAATGTATTTTAAAATTTTGGAGACTGACGCAATCAGACGCTTGTGCAGCCCAAATCTTTCTGATACTTTGTGATTCTTGGAATCCTTTCATCTCTACATTCTCCATATTTTCAAAAATCATTTTCAAAATAGTCAACTCAAGTCAACTGTGGCTAAATCTGGTCAAACTTGGTCTTTGCGACTTCACAATCATTTCAAATCAACTCTGAATCTTCTTTCGATCATTCTGATCTCTTCTATATTCTACTAAATCTCATATTTCTTCTATATCTCATGATATTCTACTTCAAATCATATTTTTGGTGTGTCATCTTTCAATTTCGCTCCCAAGGGGGCAAGATGATTAACATCATTAAATACCTATTGCTTGGGGCATCTGGTTCCCATCTTATGTCCTTATCACTTGGGGCATCTTCTTCCCTTCTGTCTGACATCTTTGCTATCTATCTTATCATTTCATCAATTGATCAACCTTATAACAACTCTTCTCAAAGTTTGATGGTTAGGTATTAGGACAGTCTAAACCCTAACTCCTGAGGTTCAAGCCTCATTCTGGGGATGATTCTATGACTCATGATTGGACCTTGTTATCTTTTATCAATATTAGGTATCTAGGTGTTCTATCTGGATCCTTAAAGGTTAAGCTCCATTCTGGAGATAGTCTTCTAAATGCTTTCAATTTTAGGTATCTAGGTGTTCTATCTGAATCCTTGAAGATTAAACTCTGTTCTAGAGATAATCTTCTAAATGCTTATCAATTTCAGGTATTTAGATGTTCTATCTAGATCCTTAAAGATTACACTTCGTTCTGGAGATAGTCTTTTAAATGCTATCGATGTTAGGTATCTAAGTGATCTACTTGGATTCCTTGGGATTAAGCTCTATTCTAGAGATATTCCTTCAAAGCTTATCAATTGGTCTCAATGTAATCAACTTCAAAACTAATCTCATGTTCGCATCATGCTTTCTGATTATCTTTAAATTGAACGCATTGCTCACACATTCATTCAAAGAGGGGCAAAATGTAATACCCCAAAATTGGATCATTGTCATCTCAACCAATTCTAGTCTATTTCTGACTAATCCTAAAGTCCTATTTCATTAGACACATTCTTGATCTAACTCACTACTTGACTTAATTGTCAGATGTAGAAGACCCTAATCTACATTCATCATATTTCTTATTTAATTCCTATAGTACATACTCATATTAGTCGCACTAAACCTACTTGATTTAATTATAATTTAATTTAAAGTATTTATACTTTAATTAAATTAAATTATATCCTAAGGCTAATGTACTATAGAATTAAATTTATTTAATTTAATAAATGTGCCTATTTTAATTAATTAAATGAAATTATTTAATTAAATGGAGAACTTACTTCTAACTAATTAAACAAAGTTATTTAATTAAATGGGAAGCCATTCCTAATTATTAAATGTAGTTATTTAATTAAATAAGAAAAGTGTCTCTAATTAATTAAATAGAATTATTTAATTAAATAGAAAAGGTAATTATGAGAGCATATCTCATTTTATTAAATTAAATATCTCACTAAAATCTCTCTTCAGTTCAAAAAAGGAAATTGTCAATTCACTGTTGATCAAAAAGGAATTAAATCAGTTAACTCCTTATTCTACTCAAATTAAATTAGTTAACTCCTTATTCTACTCAAATTAAATTAGTTAACTCCTTATTCTACTCAAATTAAATTAGTTAACTCCTTATTCTACTCAAATTAAATTAGTTAACTCCTTATTCTACTCAAATTAAATCAATTAACTCCCTTTAATTTGGGAATCTTCTTTTATGACTAAACTTCACCTTTAATCCTGACCATTGATTAAAATCAATCTCAACTGTTGATGGATTCTAGGAAAGTCTATTTAAGAGACCCTCATCTCTTCATTTTGGGAGAGGATGAATTATAATTTGCATTGAATTGCTGTTGAAATTCATGCTCACATTTGTTCACATTTTTGCATACATCTTGCATTCTTAGTTTAAATTCATTTAGCTTAATATGCATAGATTAATCTAGTTTTGTTTCAATTGTTCCTAGATTAGAATGCATTTCTCATTCTAGATTAATCTGCAAAATCATATAGATTAATTTCATTTTCTTTTAAATCCTTCATTCTTAGAGGGTTTGGTTGCTTAAAACCTCAAATCTGAGGATATCTAACAAGAAAAATTCCTTTAGATAGAAGGCAACAGGTTGCCTTGCCGGCTGATTTTTGGATGAACAATCCAATGTTCATTCCGAGATGAATCTACAAATAAGGACCATGTTGAAGTGTGTGTGTGTTAGCATAGGCCACATATTCATTCATACAATACTCACAGCTCTGTCTTTCTAACTATTGTAAGGAAGGCACCCATTTGGGTTTGCAAACTGTAATTATGTAATTCTACATTTGTGGTGATAATAAGAATCCCATATTCTACTCTTGCAATTTCTGTTTTTCTCTATTTCTATTATTTTTCATGATATTAAGGGGATCACCCTTCATTAAGTGGTATCAGAGTAAGAGTTCTTGAGTGTGTAAATAGATCATTAATTAGTATAGTTGTTTGCACCAAGACTATGGTTTGGGCTTAGTGTGTGGATAAATCACTGATTGTAAGGTAATTTGCACTAGGGTTTCAGTAAAAGTGTGAAAATGCATCCACAAAGAGAGAGTGGTAGAAGAGTTATAGGTGTTACATCTAAGGGATTTACAGCCCTCCAGAGATAGATGCAAGAATGAGAAGAAAAAATGCACCTAGTATAAATCTTGCCATAAGATGAAAGCGAGTATGAAGAAGAAGGGAATGTTGAAGAAGAGGCAATTTTCAACCCAGAAGAAGAGAGACTTTTTAGGGTCATTTCAAAGATTGGAAAAAGACCAAATATTGAGGTTCCCATGTTTTGGGGAAATCTTAAACTTGAGAAGTTGATCAATTGGATCAATGAACTAGAGGAATACTTTGAGTATGAAGATATTGAAGATCTAGATAGGGTCAAATTTGCAAAAGGCCAAATGAAGGGTCATGCAAAGATCTGGTAGAAGGAGATCTAGTTGCAGTGAAATACAAGAGGAAAGGACAAAATCATGAGATGGGATCAGATGATAGCCAAATTGAAGTGGCATTGTATTCTCATGGATTACAAACTTGTCTATTGAAGAAAATGTAAGGGTTGAAACAGAAGGGAAGATCTATTCAAGAGTATATAAAAGAGTTCTATAGAGTTCTCATCAAAATAGGCCATGTAAAATATGATGAGGAGAAAGTTATATGTTATTTTAATGGGTTGAGACCTAGCATTTAGGAGGAATTGTATCTCTTACAAATAAATAGTATTGAAGAGGCATACAAATTTTTCCTAAGATTTGAGGAAAAGATGAACAAGAAATTTGAGAACACAAATAGTGGTAGAGGTTGTGGTAGAATATTTGGTAGATGCTCTTATGGAGGCTGAAATGATGATCAAAAGAATAAGGATGAGGCCAAGAGTAGTAGTCAGAACCAGAGGGAAATACCTTCAATCATTTCCATGATCAGAATAATAGAAATTAGAGAGGAAGAGGTAGATGCCAAGGATCTAGAAGACAATGCTTCCATGGAAAATTTGTTCACTATGGAGAAGAAGTGCATAGATAATTTGAGTGTTCCCAATGCCAAGGAAGGAATGATAGAAGAATTGAAGGTAGGCCCAAAGTAGGGCATGTTGATGAAGATGCCAAATCATCACATTTTGAAGATGTTGAAAGAGGAGAAGTCCCAATCAATAGAAGAGTCTTCTTGAGTGGTGAGAATGAACATGATCAAAGGAGGAGTTTTTTTTGCACAAGGTTCAAATGTGAAGATAAGTGTTTTGATGTGATCATTGATGGTGGAAGTAATGACAACCTAGTGTTAGAAAATATGGTCACAAAGGTAAAGTTGAAGAGGTAGAACCACTCACATCCATAGTATATTTCTTGGGTGTAAGATGACCACAAGGTCCTGGTCAATGAATAATGCTTAGTGAAGCTCAATATTGGAAGCTATCATGATGAGGTTCTATTTGATATCATACCTATGGACATATGTCATATGTTGATGGGTAGGTTGTAATAGTTTAGTAAGCATGGTGTACATGATGGGCAAGCAAATACCTATACTCTGACAAAGGATGGAGTGAAACATAAGTTGAATCCATTGAAGGAGAAAGAAGAAAGGGTATGCAGTGCTACCAAAATATGTTTTCTTGATGGAGAGGATTTTCTCAAGGATATGAGGCATGAGCATATGTGTTTTTTTGTAATCCCAAAAGATGGTAAATACGAAGTAGAGGAGGTACCTATAGAAAAATAAAATTTGTTGGAAGAATTTCCTAATATTATTTTAGATAATGTACCTGATAATTACTCCATTATGGAAGATCACTCACCAGATGGACTTGATTCCAAGTGCCAATTTTCCAAACAAGGCAATGCATATAATGACACCAGCACAAAGTGAAGAGTTGAATAGATGTGTTCATGAGTTATTGAAGAAGGGATTGATTCAAGAGAGTATGAGTCTATGTGTTGTACTAGTAGTATTAGTGTCTAAGAAGAATGGGGAATGGAGGATTTGTATAGATTGATGAGATATCAACAAGATCCCAATCAAGTATAGATTTCCATTGTCATGGATGGATTATATTATGGACTCTTTGAGTAGATTTGTATATTTTACAAAGATAGATTTGAAGAGTGGGTGCCATTAGGTTCATATTAGAGAAGGAGATGAGTGGAAGACAATATTTAAGATAAAGTAAGGATTTTATGAGTGGTTATTCATGCCTTTTTGGCTAACCAGTGCATTGAGTACTTTCATGAGGCTCATAAATGAGATACTGAAGGATTTTCTAGGTAAGTTTTTCATTGTTCACCCAGATGATGTTTTAATATTTAGTGAGACATTGGAGGATCATTTTATGCATATTCATAATGCGTTTGACAAGTTGAGGTAGGAAAATTTTGGAAAAAAATTTGAAGAAGTACAATTTTGTCAAGGAGTTGGTGTACTTGGGATTTGTAGCATCAATATAAGGTCTGAACATGGACCCTGAGAAAGTGAAGGCTATCCTTGAATGACCTACTCTAAGGAATGCAATAAATGTAAGATATTTTCATAGATTGGATAATTTTTATAGAAACTTTATCAGAGGTTTTAGTAGTATTTTTGGACCTTCGACTAAAATAATGAGAGGAGACAGAAAATAATTTAAGTGGACTATAGGAGTAAATAAGAGTTTTCATCTATTGAAACAAAAAGTTAAAAAGGAACCTATTTTAGCACTTCCATATTTTAATAAGGTTTTTCAAGTAGATTTTTATGCTATTGGTACTACAGTTGGAGTTGTGAACCAAGTTTAGCACTGCCAAAGAGTATAGTTTCTGATCGAGATACCATGTTTATTGGGTATTTTTGGCATACATTATGAAAGAAATTGAAGATATACTTGAATTCTACTTCGTCTTGTCATCCATAGATTGATGGACAATAGAAGTTGTGAATTGGAGTTTAGGGAATTTGATGTGATTCTTTGTTGGAGATAAACCAAAAGGTTGGGATCTTATTTTATAATAGGAATAATTTGCATATAATTGTTGGAAATCTATTGGAAAAAGTGAGATATTGAGAGAGGGAGCTAAATCAAGATCTATAAAACTTTTAACCTTCTAAACAATTACCAAATTGATATCTTTCACCATTAACCCTTATCTCATCAATATCATAAATCACATAAATATATATTGCAATGATGTGATAGATCTAATCTACTAATCACAACCATAAACATAAATGTCAATTATCATCAAAACATAACACAAATATTTGGTTACCCAAAAACCATCCAAGGTGAAGGTAAAATTAGGGCCAGGATGAGAATCAAAAATCTTCACTAGTGTAGTAACAAAGTTTGATTCTTAGGGCTACAATTTTGATCACTTCTAATGATCTACTCTGTGATGGGTCTTCCTTGATAAGAGCTTACAAGACTTATTCAATCTTCCTTCATTAAAGGATTTAAAAGTTATAACAAAGTAAGCACTCTATTAGAATATTTTCATATGCCTATTAGGACCACTTTGTTAAGAGATTTTCCCTAATTTAGTATGCTAAAATGTATCATTACCTAATCCTTTGAATCACATTACAATGCTTGAAAGTATCCTCTTTCCATTGTCTAATCCTTCTCTCATCTGATATAACTTTGTTTTTCACACTTCACTGCTCTACTTGGTCACACTTCCTTGTTTCACCTTCAAACTCTTCTTAGGCATCCAAGCTTCACTTCTCATGCATACAATCTATATACTAAACTTACAGTCTAGATCCTTCTTATATAACCAATTGGAGAAAGTTCTATATCAAGATCAATGATCCATATTTCTTCCTTTTCCGCTTAAACCTTCCAATTTTATGATTGGTTAAATACCTTGCATAGGGATTAATGGTCAAACTCATAATACATAATCAACTCCCTAAATAACTCCTTGATCATTAAATCATGCAATAAGTTGGCCAAAAATTGTTTACCTCAATATTTGTGCAATTCCAAACTAATATATCAAAATTATCACTCAACACATGAACACTCTGGCATTTGGTAATGACTACTTCTTCATGTTGTCCCTTAGCTTCTGAATGTTTAGCATTCACTTTATAACTCGGCATGAACTAACTCTATGTTACTTGGCACAATTTGATTTTTGTCTTACTCAACATGAATAGGAACACTCAATGACCATAAAATTACTTAGTAGTAACAATTCCTTGGCCTTAACTAAAATATGAACAGTTCTAAATACATTTCTCTACCTTAATAGGATGACTCAGTTGTAGTGATGACTGGCAAACATTGCCAAAAACATTACTAAGTGTTTGACACTAATAGACAAAAATCCATAGGGATCAACAATATCCCCCTTTGACATTAGTGGAAAAAACACTTGGTCACAATTCAACATTACATCCCAAAACTTCAAAAATTATGCTCCCCCATAGACTATCACTCATTCTTCATAAATACTTCAAAAATGTACAATATATATACATTATATTTACACACTACCTTCAAAAAATGTTCAAAGAATAATACTAATACATTTCTCTATATTCATGTCCCCATCATGACATATTCCCCCATACAAATATATATTCCACCTTGTTTCTTCACTTATGGTTGTTGGCGTGTAGGGTTTAAACCATACTTATCGAAAAATGGTTTGTGAAGTTGGATTATCATGACTAGGGCATGATCCCAACCATTTGTGATTGATTCTAACAATTGAATCGTGGTCTTGAGTGTAGCAACTAGATAAAATTAAGCTTTCATGTGTTGAGAGATTTAGATCTATTTATGTTGCCTCCTTGGCTGATATAAGCTCTTTCTACATAACCTCTAAGTTAGGTAACAAAATTGTCTGAATAGAGATAAGATTAGCCCTTATTCTTCTATCATTAGCCACTAGCTTAGTTAATCTACCTTACACAATTGTTGATTTATTGACATAATTTAAACTAGAACTTGGGTCCATGTTTAATGAATGTTTAGATGCTTGCAAATCTACTTGTTGTCTATCAATAAAACCTTGATTTTCCTTTGTAAAGAATTCAACATCACATAGGTTTTTGTAGAAAGAAAGAAAATTATTTACAACATCATTGATAGTATTTATTAAACTTGAAAAATGTACTTTCCTTTTATTGCAATCTCAATGGATACATTTTCAATGACTTTATTTTGAAACTTTTAGGAACTCCACTCCATTAGGTTTTCACTCACATCCACATCATCTTTATTAATCTTCTCAATAATATGAACTAATCAAGCTATTACAGGAGCATTCTCATCAAGATTTTCTACATCAAATGTTTCAACAAAAATATCCTTAATCTCCTATAGTACTTGTCTTTGTTGTAGCTCCCTTATCATTTCTTCTTGTTTAGTTTTTTCAGCTAATAGATCTTGCAAAATTTGCATCTGTTCAAATGTCAAATTTTTAGTGTCATATTTTAGAATGACAATGACCTCATCAAAGGTTACTATCTTTCCAAGTGACTTTTAAGTTGTTGTTTTCCATGATGCCTAATGGTAGGAATCTTTCGAACTCCTCTCCTAAAAAGCTAAACTAGGATCAACTCCAAGGTTTTGGGTGATATTGTGACCTACTAAAATATGTTTAGTTAAAGATAAATGTATTTATTCATAGGGAGGCCTTTGCTAGTTCTTACCAATTTGCGATTAAAAGTTCAATCTTCTTGTTGTTTCAAAATTAACCACAAAAGAGATATGTTTTTTTGGTATTTTTTGGTTTTAAATGAATGCAATCTAACTCATGCAGGGGCACCCAATGGACTCAGGAAACTACAAGGTACACCAGGAGGTATGAAGGAGACCATGAAGGTACCAAGGGCAATCCATGCCTAATGAAGACATTTCAAGTCAATTGATGATGAATTATGGCTATTGAAGCCATCAAATGTAAGGGAAGCATGAAATTTTCAAACAAAAATTGCAATGTATTGCGAAGAATGGGCAAACTTAGGCCAAAATGGCACAAGTGAGGAGTTAAGAGTTATTCAATGTGATGTAAGGGACATAAAGGGTCATTTGAAGTCCTATAATGTCCTAGGAAGAGTTATAGGTTGATGGAAATGAATAATAGTGGTTTACATAATGTATTAAGGCTATCAAAGCCTCTAAATGGTGTAAAATGCACTAAAGGGGCAATATCTTGTAAATTGCTAATGTTGGCAACATAAGATAAAATAAGGCTTGAATGGGGTTAGTTGAGCTTATAGGTGTGTGAAGGTTGTTTTAAACCCTTTTAGAAGTCTTTAGGGATGATATTCCAGTCTTTGTTCTTAAAATGACATATGGATAACAAAACAAGTAATGATTGTTGTTAAAAAGTTGTTTGGTGACTGTCATAGGATAGTTATGAGGGAGTTTTGGTTGATCCCAAAGCTTTGGGAGTTAGTTAGAGGGAAAAGAGTCTTTAAAAGAATGTATTTTGAATGTATGAAATTGTGATGGTTGAGAGAAAGGAGTCTTGGAAGAGAGAAACAATGAAAAATTTATGTTTCTTCCTATCACATTTTTGTTAATTGTTGTTTCATGTTTGTTGTTATAGTCACAAGTTACTTTTGCAAATAAAAGATTTTGTTTTGTAAGGTTTAGGGTTTATAGGAGGATATCAATGATCCATTAAAGGATGTCTTAATAGTTGAGCAGACATCCTTTGAAATTTCCATTGAAATCATTTTAAATCTTTTCTGCCTATCACTATCATGAGACAGTCTGAGACAATTTTTTTGTTTTAAAATGTAGGAATCCCCTCCCACTTTTTGTGATGCCTCTATATCTTGTGGGAGAGGGACTTAAGATTGTAAATAAAAAGTAAATTCCATGGTTTTAATGTAGTAGAATTTGTGACAATGAACAAAGAAAGGAGTAGTGTGTGACTGGTGAACAAAATAGTGAAAGTGCACTTGGAAAGCACTACATGGTGAATATAAGTGATCTGAGGCTTGAAGTGGATAAATAAGTGTTGGAAACATTTGAGGGAGTATGTGTTAAGGTTTCTAAACCACCTTTATGGTTTTCTAAGTTTGGGAAGGGTCTTTTCTAGAGAGCCCTAGGTTAGAAACCCTTAAAATGAGGGTTTGATGAAAGAGTGATTAGATATGAATGGATGTGTTAAAAAAATTAGGAATCCTTGAATTTGATGAATTTCCTAAGACTATTTCATGATTTGGAGTCTTGAGGTTAAGTGCAAAGAGTGGTTTCTTTGTAATTGGAGGACTAATTAAGCTTAGTTGCAAATAGGAGTAGTCATAGAAAGGTTCATCAGTCATAGGTTGAAGGATTTATATTTTTAGGGTTTCAAGAAATCAATAAAGGGTATTTAAAAAGGTGAAGAGATTACTAGGTTGTTTGGGAATTTTGAGAGTAAAGTGCAAATTACTCACTGAGCAGGGCTAGTAAGACAGTCCTATTGAAGGCAGTTTTGAGGTTTGAGATAAAAATGAGGATTGGAGAAGGTTGAAACTTCTTAGTTATGATATTTGAAGGGTATTGAAGCATATTAAGGATTAGGAAAATCTTTGAGTACAGAGATCAAGAGTTGGTTGAATGAAGGGAAAATTAGGAGTGTTCCCAAGGAGAGGGAAGTAGAAGCAAAGGCAAGGTAAGTTGACAAGTTGGTTGAAATGATTCAGGGGAGTGAACCTATTCAAAAGGAGTTTTTTTTTAGTTTCCTAAAGTTAGAGACTTCTAATTTATCCTTGAGTTAAACTCTAATTCCTTGAGTGGATTCCAAGACATTGTTGAGTCCTCAAGTTGAATAGGGTTCCTTAAGGAAATATTGGAAGGCTTTGCATCAAGTGGTATCAGAGCTCAGGAGAATCCTTTGGTGAGAGCTTGGAGATCTAGTTGCTAATGGTTTGGGGTGAAGATCTAAGGTTTTGAAGACAAGGAATCCTTTTTTGGGGCCTTGGAGTTGAATCATCCTCTAGGAGTGTTCCAAAGTGGTGATTCCAAGTCAGATAGATCTTAGATTAGAAGGTGAATTTAGAGGTTGTTGTTTGTACAAGAATTGATAGCAGGTATGGTGGTCATCATAGCTAAGGATACAAAGCACAATCAGGGGTACCAAATATTCAAGACACAATGCATATGTAAAGGTAAAATTTGTAAGGTTGTTGTTTCAAGTGGTTCATTTACAAATCTTGTTTCATTTGAGATGGTTAATAAATTGAATCTACCAAGAATAGCACATGCTAGGCCTTACAAAGCACAAGGATTGGATGTTGGATGTTGTGTTGATGTGAAGGAGCAGGATTATGTTCCCTTCACCATTGGATCATATAATGATGTTGTACTATGTGACATATTACCTTTGAGTGGTTGTCATATGATTTTAGGAAGGGCTTGGCAAGTTGAGAAGAGATCCATACATGATGGCAGTAAGAACAGCTACACTTTCACAAATAATGGAAAGAAGATGGTATCAACACCATTGGAGTAACATGAGACAACTTGGAAGGTGTCAGCAAACATTGGCATCTTTGAGAAGGAAAGGATCCTAAGAAAAGGGAAACATGGTGAAACAATGAAAGATGCTTTCATAAAGAAGGATGATGCTTTGAAACAAGCAGCTAATAATAATGTAGATGTGTATGAGGTTGAGGAAAAGATCCTAGAAAATGATGATATGAAGACAAGTTGTCCATTTGGAGGATAAATAACAAATGAGCAGCACTCAAGTGTTGAAGAGCAAGGAGAACCTAATGCCAAAAAGGTTCAGAAGGTTGTAGCAAAGGTAAAGAGAAGGGATGCTGATGAAGACAGAAAAGGATCAAGTCTTGAAGGGCTTGAGGGAAAAGAGATGATACTAGTTGGAAAAATATTATGTCCACCACAAATAGGACAGAAAATGGGGCACAATTTTTTGCCTAAAACAATGAGGTATGAGGCTGATGAGGTAGCCACCAACAAGGAGTTGGAATACCAAGGCAAATGGCAAGGGTATGAAGATACGTTGTAGATAGTAGTAGTGGTCTCAAGGTGTGAAGAGACTAAGGATGAGAAGACAATGGAGATGAAGAGCCAAGGGAAGGCTAAAAAAGGTGATTACATTCCATGAATGGAGAACTATGTAAATGTGAAAGGAATGAGCTATTTTTGGTTTATTATTCTGATTTTGTTGCAGGCATATGAGAGTATGATGGAGATTCCTAGTGTGGGAAAGATGGCAATGATTGGCATGATTCATGTTCTAGAAGGAGCTTGTTGTTGCTTCTTGATTTTACTTATTTGGTTGATGAGTATTACACCTCACAAGAGAAGTAGAAGGTACAGGAATAAGGCAAGGGTTTTGAATTTTAGAGAGGCTACTATGCAAATGGAAAAGAAGGGTCACACACCAGCATCATGCAAGAGTGCAAAAACATGGAGTTCAAGGAACTTAGAACGCATGATGTGTCAAGAGAACAAGTATGTAGCAAGGATGAAGTTGAGATATTTTCAAAATAATGAAAATTTTTTTCCTAATGTTTATTTTGTAGGTACACAATTTCCCAAGGACTGGGAAACATTTGAAGTTAGGGAGTTTGATGCAAGGGCACCCAATGGACTTAGGAAACTACAAGGTACACCAACAGGTATGAAGGATACCATGAAGGTACCAAGGGAAATCCATGCCTAAAAAAGACATGTCAAGTCAATTGATGATGAATTATGGCTATTGAAGCCATCAAGTGTAAGGGAAGCACGAAATTGACAAAAAAAAATAAAAATTGTAATGTATTGCCAAGAATGGGAAAACTTAGGCCAAAATGGCACAAGTGAGGAGTTAAGAGTCATTCAATGTGATGTAAGGGACATAAAGATTCATTTCAAGTCCTAGAATGTCCTAGGAAGAGTTATAGGTTGATGGAAATGAATAATAGTGGTTTACGTAATGTAATAAGGCTATCAAAGCCTCTAAATGGTGTAAAATGCACTAAAGGGGCAATATCTTGTAACTATATGAATTCCTAATTTAACCAAGTGTTAGAAAAAAACAATGAAGATAAGGTAATGAGAGATGAAATAAAATAGCATGAAAGGGAAATTCCTAGTGGAAATAAACCATGGTAACAATACGTCTATGAGTTAAATCATTGAAAATATCAAGTAGGAAATGAATGAAAATAGAAGCAGTGCTTCTCAAAATCCACTAATGCAATCATCGATGGAAACTTAGTAAAAATTGAAAGATGTTTCACTTCTCATAAAATTGCAAGGCCATGGAAAGTGTGCTCATGTGAGACAAGAAGCTATTTAGGAACAATAGGGTGATCTCTTCTTCAACTTGGTAAATCAACAGAATTTGTCAACACATGGCAAACACTAGAACTAAAATATCGAACAATCAAGTCAACACAACAAAACTACTAGATCCATTATTATCATGAAAAATAATCCACAAAAATAAAACACTCTAGAAATAATAACTAAACTCAGAATTAGAGCACCAATAGCATATATTATTGCATCAAAATAATGGCCTGGAATACATGTTACATTCCTGAATTTCTAAGAAATTGTCTCTTCAATTTTGTTAAGAGTGAAAGATCTCTTTATGTAAATATATGTTTAAAACTAATAAAAAAAATCTAATTATGTATAAACTAAATCTCTAAATGGTGCAAAGTAGGACTCCACCCTTGTTTATATCAATTAATGGGTGCATGAGCCTTTAAATGTCTTTAAAAAAAAAAAAGTAGTAGATAAGAAGGAGGAAGTTGTAAGAAAATCTAAGAGTCCCTGGAAGTTCTAAAACTGAAAGCTCAACCTTTTCTAACCATTTGTAGTAGTTAAAATGCCATCAAAATGCATTTTTGGTGCATGTAAAGCTCTAGATTTGGAACTAGTAGTTAACTATCAGCGCACCTCTGGAATAGCATAGCTTGGTGGTAGGCTCAAAAAATCCAAAATTTTCCCAAGTTTCAAAATTGAATTTCTAGCTTCTAGGTTTTCTTCCCCTTTATACCAGATCTATGCTTGGATGTTTTGTCTTAAATTTCTCTATAATCTCTACTACTTGGGAAGGTTTTGGTAAATCCAATACTTTATACTTGTCTTTAATGGTTTACTAGTAGTTACTAATCTCCATACAAATATCTTCAAAATCATCCAGTTTAGTATCTAACTCTAACAGTACTTCTTCTAACAAAGCATCTTCAATGGTTTTTTGGAACTGTTGAACCACTAATTGTACTAGAATCAATTTATTTCTTGACTCATCATCAAACATATCAAAGAAAGTATCACTATAATACTTCTCTGCTTCCAAAATCTGCCCTTGTGTTTGGTCTTTTAACTTTTCAATATCTTCATGAAGTCCTTCCATTACCTTATTTCTGGTAGCTATATTTTCGATCCAATCTTCTAACTTATCAATCTCATCTATTGTATACACTTTCATGAGTGTATGATACCTTTGACCCTTTTTTATTTGAAGCATGTGAAGTTCTTCTCCCTAGGTATGTACCTCATCCATCAGCCCAAAATCCTAGTCACTTATAGATATCAGTTTATCAACATTAGCTTGAACATGGTTTAATAGATTCATATTAGCCTGTATAATTTATATGCCTTTATCCTCAAAATTGTAATGTCATTTTTGACACATGCCCAAAAATGAATCTAATTGTACACTTTTCTTATCTTTTCTCTCTAATGCCATAGGGAGAGTGATTTATGGATTATCTAGGTTAATGGGGCCCACAACTTCATTCAAATAGCATCTCAAGAGCACATTTTTCTTCCTCAATGTCATCAATTCTAACTCATACTATCAACCTGCTTGAAGACCTCCTCCACACCTATAATGATCAACATTGTAGCAGTGTCTACTTTGGGCTTTCCTAATAGGACCTCCTTGATCTAGTAGTCATTAGGAGTCAAATCCTTGATGTCAGCATGTGGAGGAGGGATAAAAACATTTTCAAATAAGTCTTGATCTTTTTTCTTCATTATGAAGGCCAATATTCATGCATCACCCATATGTGGCTCAGGCATCTTAATGGCTTCCACTAGCTCATCCATACTCTCCTCTTTGTTCAAGTTTAGCTTCCTCTTTTGTCTAACCATAACCTCCCTCTTCAACCAAGCTAATGTAGTTCCCATAGGAGACATGTTTTTGGATGAAGAGAGAGTTTGGCTTGCCTACACTTCTCCCTTGTCACTCCTTTCTAGAGTCTTCTCCTTCTGACAAAGATCTACATTTGGAGTTTTGGTATCTATTGTAGTCATAGTTCTTTCCTATGTTACTTGGGAAGTTTTTTGAGATTCTTCATGTCTCTGCCCCTCCTCTAATACTTCATTGGTTGGCCTTTGTTCTGACTCTTCTTCATGTATTACTTGTCCTTGCTCTTCTATGACAAGGGAAGAGGAGTGGTTGAATCATTGTCTATGAAAGACAAGTCTTGTAATGGTGGGGCTGATGTACCTAGAGACCCTTGTGTATGAGGTGGCATTTGGTTCCAATCCTCTCCCAAAGGTTGGTTCATAGGTGTATCTCATATCTTATCACCACATAGGGCCAAGCATTTCCATCTTGCATACTTCCCTTCTTGCACAATCCTAGATAGTTAGTTGTCCTTGCTACCAATAAGTACACTAAATATGATGTCATGTAAAACTTGGGGTCAACTTTAACTCATACTAGCTATTCATCTAACTTTTCACTTAGTATTGTGGCCCAATCAATTGGCATTTTGGTTATTCTAATGGTCTCTATGAAATGTACCATCTAGATGTGAAGGTGCCCAACTACTGATAGACCTATGATCTTTCTCAAAAGTACAATAGCATAACTAATTTTATCCTTCATATACCCTCTATTCATGTCTACTTTTTGTTCTTTCCATCCCAATGATGTTCTACCAATCAAAAATGATGATTTTATTATCTTTGTGGCTTATTTCTCATTATCCCTATACCATCTTTCTGCTTGATGATAAGTTATCTTCGCATATTGATCTACTCTAGGAAGATGGAAAACTTTCTCAATATTCCTTGGTCTTAGGTCTAGGACTATCTCTCCTATGATACTTTTAACAACTCTTTCATTTGACACTTTCTACCAATGTCATGATTAGCTATCGGGATCACATTGATGTAGGATGAGATGTCACATTGACCAACTCTAACCGAATAAGTGTTGATACCATTAGGTACCTCTCTTTAGGTTTATTTTAGAGTTATAGGAACATGTTCTAGTCAATGTATCCCAACTTGGTATCTCTAATCTCTGAATGTTCATCTTGAAAATTTGATTTGTTTGGTGCTCCTTGGAATTTGAATTCTATGGGCCTTGGGGCCATCTTTTTTGTAGGTGAAGATGATGAGGAATCCATTTTATCTACACAAAACATAAAGTCGTTTGTCTAGAGAGGTGATAATTAAACCCTAACAAACCTTGATTACCAAAAAATTAGACCTAGAACACCAAAACAGTATAAAAACCACTTAATTCCCCTTAAAAAGCCCTAAAATGCAATTTAGTGCACCTTAATAGGTGCCCTAAGTGCACTTAATTTCCTTAAAGAACTTATTTTGTGTGCAGTTGTACACTTAGTGTGTACCTTGATTGGGTGTGCACATTGCAAAGTGAGTGTGTGAAGAAGACTTAGGGATTTTTACTACTAAGGGTGAACACATGTGCACCTTAGTGGGGTGCGCATGTGTGCATGCTTACCTTGTCTTGGCATTAAGGGTTTAAAAAAATGGTGCGCAGATGCACACCTTGAAAAGGGTTTCATTTGTGCACCATTACCTTAGTGTTTTGATCTTTTATATATGAAAGGTGCACATATGTGCACCTTGGATAGGTTCACATGTGCGCACCTTGGATAGGTGCACATGTGTGCACATTTACTTAGGTGTAATTTAGCTTTATTTAGGGTTGTGAATGTGATAACACCTTGGTTAGGTGCACAAGTGCACACCTTTGATGACTTATATCTTTGTGTGTGTGTGTGTAGGCTAGCGAAGATTGGCTCACCTTTGAAGGTGTGGAGGTACATTTGTGGGAGGTCTAAAGGAGATAATGAGGAAAAGAGGAGAGGAGTCTCGAGTATTTATAGACACAGGATAGTGTGCACCTTTAGAGGTGCACACCTATGCATGTGCATAGGTGGGCATCTCCAAAGGAGAAAAATGTGCACTTGCGTACCTTGGATAGGTGTGCATGTGCACTAGGTGCACTAGTGCACCTTTTAGTACTAAAATCACCCTTTTTTCTCAAAATTCTTAATTTCTTGGATATAGGTTTCTTCAATCAAAGGACTAGGCAAGACCCAGACTCTAGGTAGAGTCCTAAAATTGACTCAAATCCTAGGCTGGGGGCTAGGGAGGACCAAAAAATTCACTAGGGGGTCCCCATTTCTAGGGGAAATGGGGTATGCATTGTGAAACCTTAATAATGACCTTTCTTTCTTCTTTAGCAATTTCTTCTTTGGAGTGTTGCTACTCAGTAGTGCTAGCTAAAGTGAGTGTGATGAAACATCAACACTCAATCTCTATGGCTCTGTTGCTCCACTAGCATCCATGCTTGATGAGACCAACTCCTTCTAAGTCATAATCACCTGTTTAGGTGTACCACCTTCTCTAGTCTTAGATTCTGTAGAGAGATCTACACTTAGCTTTGTCTTTATTTCATTCTTCTTCCGACCTTGTACCTCAGTCACTATAACATTTTTTTTACTTTGTCTCCTTATTTCCCTTAATAAGAGGTCCTACTACTAGCTCTTGGATCTCACCAATAGTAGAATTATATAGTTGCTCATTTTGTGTATCATCCTGACCTTATGTGGTTTGATCAACCTTAATAGGCTCTTCACCTTTATTCTCTTCAATTGTCGACCCACTTTGTTCCTCAACATCTATGACCAAAGTCTTCCTCTACATTCATTCCAATTGATCATTGATGTCAACAGTAACAATGGGTATTTTAGTGATTTTTATAGTTACATGTTTCTTTGTTCCTTGCTCTCCAATCTTAGGATATTCTTTAATTTTTAATAACACTAGATTGGGTGTATCAATCATCATATCTTTGATAGATTTTGGAGCCCATACTTCATGTTCTAAATTGGCAGATACTATCTATTTTGATTCAATTGACACTTGAGTCACTTTAGAGGTTTCATCCTCAATATTGACTACCTCTGTCTGATTTACCTTGTCCTAGGCCATATTTTCTATAGTTTCTACAAATTTTTCTACAATATTATATTGATCCTCTACATTATCCAACTTAGTTTTCTCATCTTCTTTCTCTGCTTCTTCTATAGTTGGTGCTCGTAGTCCAAATTCTTTCTTCCATGCCAACTTGCTTTCTTGGACTACATCTTCAATTCTATCTCTCAAAAGAATTTAAGCCCTTACCTTGGGCACAAACTTCTTGGAATAATCCCTTAAGGCTATAGACATATGTGTCTTCCCTAAATCTAGCATTTTTTGAGCTAGATATGTTTCTCTTATGTGTCTCTCAGTAGACAATGCCCATTTCCATTTTGAATCTATCTTATTATATAACTTCGTTGACAGTGCTTTTCCTAGCTCTATAAGAATATACCTAAAATTTATCATGTCTAAGACTTCTCGCTCTACTTTTTTTCATATCACCTTTATCTAGAGAATCATATTTTACATGTTTGAATAGAGAAATACATGTTGAACCTCAAATATTTTCACATACCTTTTTCAATATCTTGAGGATTTTTCCTTGGTACAATTTAAACTTTTCTCAAATCATCAGATTTAGTTCTTTCTCCTTCATCATCAAGATTCACAATTAGCTTCCTCCTTAGTCTTTTCTTTTGACCTTACTCGGTATCTTTGGCCTCTATTTTCCTTTTCTTAGGAGACTTTCCCTTTGCAATGTTGGTGATATTTATAGTTCCTTTCTTGGGCTCAGCAGTTATGCCTTTGATCCTTGTTTGGTGAATCATCTCTAAGAAGTAGGTAGAGTAACCACTTTATTCAAGCTTCTCTTGACCTTTGGATCAACAATGACTATCTTCTTTTCTTTAGGTTCCTGAGGCTTAGTAACCACCAATTATTTTCCCTTAGACTCATTTTCTTCATCTTATTCTTCATTCTCTTAATGGAAGTCTACAATTTGCTTATTCTTTTTGGGTCCATCTTTGGAATCTTGGTCTAAATCATCATTTTTATCTTTGTAGTTTTATATGTGTCAAATGGCTCAGCATTCTTGTCTATTTCTTCTAATGGTAGTTTTTTCACTACTGCATACACTTTATCAACATTCACTTCATATTGAATAGGTCTCAACCATGCAACCCTTAGCATAACTACCTAGGTGTAGTTAGTGTCCACCATAAAACAAACATGATCATATTATTGATCCACAACTAACTTGGGGATTCTCATCATGTTCTTCATCTTGCTCTAGAACTCATCAAAATATCCATCCAAGATTGTTTCAAAATTCTCACCTAATTTCTCAATGCAACCATTAATATGCTCGATTACAAGCTTGGATTTATCCCATACTACTTCACCAATGGTGGGAAATGATTTTTTTACATAAAATAATATGCACAAAAAAAGTGAGCCAAACTTACATGAAGTGTTTTTATCTTTCATTATGATTCCTAATTTCACTTCCTATTGAATTAATTTCAATTCGACTAGATCATAGTTGTGGTCCATTTTGACAATCTTGTAACCTAAATCAACAACTATGTAGGGTACACTATTCAATCATCTTGACTAATATAATTTATGAGAAATCACCCTAGCTACAATGAAAATTCTATAATAGGATCATTAATTGACATCCCTCTATCATTCCATTTATCCTTTGTCTATTCTTCTATCACATTCCTAGTCAGGCTTTGCATAGTCTTCTCACAATCTAAGGTAGGGTATCCAGTGACTTGTTGAATGATTGATTTTTTTATCTTTCCTAGCCCATTCTCCAACCATAACTTCATATCATGAATTCAACTCAAAATAATTTTGATCTATTCAACCTTAAAAACTTTTAGAAATGCTAAGACACGGGTCGTTGATCTCAAATTGGTTTTGACAACTGAGTGTCAACACACTTAAGTCATTTACTTAGTTCAAGCCAAACTGGTAATACATCATGAGCACAACAAGTAAATATAATACCATGTTGAGTTGCAATGAGTGTTGCATCACTCATGTACCAATTCACTCAAGTGTCGAGCAAATAGATTATGCTAAGTGATTTAGGAGATGAGTAAATAGTGGATGTCGAGTAACACAGGTGCCAAGCTAGAAGTAGAAACACGATATATGTCGAGCACCAATAACTTCAAATGTCAGGTGACACAATTTTGACATATTTTTTTGTAATGGAAAAAAAAACTATATAGACCATTTTAAAGCCAACTTAAGGATAGATTACAATCTTTTGGAGACAAGGATGAATCTATATTAGGATTCCCTATGTAATTGTATGCAACCAATCAAAAAATGGGAAGGTTAAAGCAAAAAAATGGATGAATCTTACCTATAGATTCATGCCTAACCCTAAGCCACCAGCATCTTCTTTAGGAGGAAAAAACCCTAAACTCTTTACAATGTGTTGACAAGTGAATGATCAAATTGGAAGAGTAAACAAGATAGTTTGCAAAGAATTCAAAGTGAGTTAGAAGTAAGAGTGAATTGCAAAATAAGTTAGAGAAGAACAAAGGATAGAGAAAGATATAACATTGGAGACATCAGATCATGAAGGATCAATTGGATATTGTGTAGAAATGATATGTTATTAGGAAAGGAAGTGTCAATCATAGGATCTATGCTGAGATATTTTAATAGGTGATTTTAGTTAAATCTCTTAATTGAGTAGTCCTAAAGGTTATATGAAATTCTTTAACAAGGTGCTTACTTAATTGTAAGTTAAAGTCCTCTAATCAGGCACACTTCTAATAGGGTGTTGAAATCCTCTAATAAGGTGGGATTTAATAGTTTTTGTAAGCCTTTAATAGGGTAGGCCTTTCATAAGGTAGACCATGATTCATGGTCAAATCATTGTAACCGTAACTAGATACACTTTATTGCTACAATAGTGAATATTTGTGGGTGTCATCCCCACCCAAATTTTACCTTCTCACTTGGAGGGTTTCTAGGTGATCATATCTAGTGTTATGTGTGTGATTGATTACATGTTTACATGTTATTTTAGTTTACATATTGAATGCATATGATAAATGAATGGTGAAAGTTTTATGGGTCCAAGTTTAAACTCCTAATTCACAACCCCCCCCCCCCCCCCCTCAACTCATAAGTTTATTCTCTTCCCACTTTTAATTCCAACAATTGGTATTAGATCCTAGTTCTGTGAAAGAGAAACTTTGCAACTTAGAGGAAAGATCTTGAAATGGAAGTCTACAAGTTGCGAAAGGCAATTTAGAACTAGGAGATTGAAATACATCTCATACTACATCAACTGAATGAAGCAATAGAGAAACTAAAGAAATCCTTGAAGATAAGGAAAGAGATTGCCATTTTAGAGAATGACACACTATACAAAGAGATAGACACCACCAAACTATTTTTATATGGTAACTCCAATGAATTTGATGCAAAAGTTGCAGATCTAAAGGAAAAGAACAAAATCCAAGCTAAGGAAATCAAAAATATCAAGCTACAAGAAGAATCACGGGTTATACTACTATGTGAGGCGACTAAACAAAATAAGAAAGCCATAGAAGACAAAACCATGATTGAAGAAGAAAAAAGAATTCTAGAAAATAGATTAGAACAAAAGTCAACAAAGCTAACCAAGATCTCCAACATGCAATTGGGTACCCTAAGTCAAATGATGAATGCCAACTATGAATTGAATGTCAAAAACATTGAGATAACTACATTGAAGTTGTAGAATGAACAATTGTAGAGTGACCTGAAAAGAGAAAAGGAATTTGTTGAAAGTCTCAAAAATCCAAATGAAGTTATTAAATACTTTAAGAAATTATTGAGATCCCCTAGATCCAACAATGATACATCAAGATTGGGCTACACAAGCACTAAAGAAGGAGAATCATCCACAGTTGTTGAAGAAAGGAACATCAAAGGTGAGAACTCAAAACCTACTTGTCATAATTGTGGAAAGAAAGGACATAGTGCTAATGTGTGTAGGGCAAAGAATACAAATTAGACTGTCAAGCCTAAGAACATGGCTCATTGTCATAAGTGCAACAAGCAAAGTCATCAGACACATGAAAGTATGGACATAGAGCCTTTGAATGCAGATCCCAATCCATGTGGTCATCAAACAAGCCAAAAAAGGTAAGAAACAATGGAAACTTTTATAATTGGGATTATAATACAAGATATAGCTATCACTATTGTCAAGAATATAGGCATATTCTAGAGAATTGTATTAGGATACAATTCAATGGTAATTACAAAGGTGGTTGAGTCAAACTACATGTTTTAGCTATTTGAAGACTAGTCACATCAGTAAGAATTGTCCAACTAGGTCAAAGGCACCAAGTTGTGAATTTGATAAAGGAAAAGTCAAGGAAAATGTTGAACACATCAAAGATGAGATAAACAAGACATGGAAAAAGAAAGGTGTTTGCAGTACATCAAATGGAGAAGGGATCACTTCACCCAATGGGTTAGGTGATCACACCTCATCAAACTAGGCAACTAAGAGGTATGTGGGATAGATATTCAAGTGTTATATTATACATCAGTTCCATAAGGAGATAGTATTGAAAAAACTACATTAGCATGAATAAAGATACGAGATGTTGAAAATTCAAGTTAAAACTTTAAGGTTTTCATGTTGTTTCCAAGCATGAAATGTTTCCTATGTATACCGAGTGGAATATTGGTTGATGTCAAGCTACCAGTCTATCTAGTTTATGCCAAACTTGTAGTAGCTACTGAGTGATGGAAATATTTATGAATGCTAAGTGATTCTAAAATTGAGTTGATGTTAAGCTTACAGTTGTATAAGCACTCAACATTAAATCCAAGGTTTTGAAGGGTATATGATTGATTTCTGCTCATTATTTATCATTTCAAATTCAAGCAAGAGTGAGTAGAGCAAAAGGAGATTCAAAAAAAAATTCAAGGAATTTGCAAAGATTTTAGTGAAGATCTCACACCAGCATACAGATTTCACAAGGTATTTATCACAAGCCGAGCTATGCAGTTTTAGTTTGCATAAACCTTGGATTGATAGAATGGCATCTAGTTCAAAAAATGTTGAAGGGAAGGAAGTTTTGAATGTCCAACTTGTCACTAATGAAGTGGAACAACCTATATTTAAGGCCATTTCTAACATAGCTTACAAAAAAATCCTTTTGGCACACTATCAATGATCCTGCCAAATGTTATCATGGTGCAAGATGTAAGGAAGTGTTATAATTATAAAATAGGATGTATAAGAGATATGGAAATCAAATATGCATATGACAGATTATGTGAGAATGGTGTTCTAAAGGAGGAATACAAAATCATAGAGAAAAAGGGTTTAACGCATGCCCTAGGTTTTCCTAGTGTATTTAAAATTGAATGGATTAGAATTGTGTTGAGCCGAATACATGATGGATCTTTATGGCTAGAGGGTGGACTAATTAAGATTAACAAAAGAATATTTCACAAGGTTACTAGCTACCCAACCCTAGACCAGCCCAAGACTCTAAGGAGTGATTCCAAGGAAGTGATAGAGAAAAATACTGGAACAAAATGGAATAAGAGAGGCATGAAAATAGATACTATTTTTGATCTATTGTTGAACTTTGTTGTCAAGGTAATCTCTCATAAATTCTATCAATCTAGTAGATTTAATAATGTACCCTACATAGCTATCGATGTTGGCTACAAAATTGTAAAGAAAGATCATACATATGATATGGCAGAGTTACAACTACAACAACTGATGGAAAATCTTGGAGTTGTCAGGAAGACCAAGAGTGCTCAATGAAAATTTATTTCAATTCTAATTTGTATATTCTTTTATGTGTAGAATACATTTCCATCTTTTGGTATTGTAGGATGAAAAACCAACAGATCAATTGTAGTACAAATCAATGAGTTCATTGAATAGATGGGAGAAAATTTTGAAATTGATGACAAGTTATTTTGAAGATTTTAATCAATGAAGGAAAGAATGAGGATACCAATTTCTTTGGTTGAGAAATATTATAATGATATATATTTTCTTTTTTATGCTGATTACACCTTTATGCAAGCTGCCACACCAAGGGTCAGATGGTTAAGGCCACTTGGGTATGAAATTAATGTTGATGAGGATTCAGTAGACATCACAACACTACTAGTAGAGGAAATTAGAAAAAGTTCAAAGATATTTGGCAACTATGAAATGATAAGATCAAAGATTACCATGGAGTTGAAAACTGCCTCCACACTCAAGAAGAAAGATAAGCTGGTTAAGAAACTTAAAGCGAAATTTGGAGGAGTAGAGAAAGAGGAAGAATAAGAAGAGTATGAAGAGGAAGAACAATCACAAGCACAAAAACCTCTTGCATTGACTCAAGGCATGGGAGAAGAAAAGGAAGAGGAGGAAAAAAGGTTGTTGAGGGAGAAGAAGCTAATGAAGCACCTACTCATGCCAAGCCAAAGAAGAGAAAAGCTAAAGCATAAACAATGGTAAAGCCAAAGAAAATTGTCAAAACAAGCCCAACCAAACCCAAAGCCCCTACCACCAGAGCCAGCACACGAGAAAAAACTCAAAAGGCCAAAGAAAAGTTCAAGAAAATAGAGCAAGGTGGCCAAGTGCAAAAGAAACAAAGAATAAAATATGTTGCATAGCCAGATTCAAATGAAGGAAGGATAGAATTTGGTGAGAATAATCAATTTAAAGTGATAAGTCATAATCCCCTATCTAATCTTGAAAATTTATGTGAAAATATCAAAAGCAATGTAGATCTATCAATTTTAAAACATATTGATTTTCATAAATTTTGAAAACAAGAGAAGAATCAAGTGGAAGAGGCATTATATGCTATGATGTCTAAGTTTAAGAAAATTTCACTAAAGTTTGCCAACACAATACCAAAAGGATTATATGACATTGTTGAGCAAAAGTGGCATTACTGTTTGAATTTGGAAAAGAAGATTAGAGAAAAAACATTAGCTCAAGTGATGCCAAAACTAATAAAGGGACAAATTGCAAAGGTTTTCAAAAGATATGTTGTTAGATTTACACCTAAATATAGAGCTTACAGCATTCTTCAAAATAATATTTGAGATGTGGTCAAGAAATCAACCCAAATGTGGAAACTTATCTATGGGTTGACCACTATAAAACAAGGAGAAGATGACCCTTTTGAGGGTAAAGAGGATGATAAGGATGAAGATGACAATGACGATGACAAGGAAAATGATGATAAGAAAGATGATACAATTGAGGAGGAAACTAGAAATCAAACTAATGACAAGGCAACAACTGAATAGTAGTAAGATTAACAGAGTGTGCAAGACACACAAGTGTTGAGTGTTAGTCCTCCTCATGAAATAGTCAAGTCTATTGAAACTATTATTGTTAAGGATGTCTTTGATCTTTCAGCTCAGAACATCAATCCCCTAACTACAAAAGACCTAAAGAAGATATTGGACCAATCTATACTTCAAGAAAAACTCTATGAAAATCCAATTTTGTTTAGTATAGATGAGCTCCAAAAGGCAATAACTGATGTCACAAGGGACAAGGTGAATCCAAGAGAACCACCTTCTTTCATCCCTTCAATTACTCAAGTACAACCTTTGACTCAAAAAACAATACATACATCTATTAAGATTGATACAGTTGTTAAAACTGACATAGTTGAGCAGAAGCAGACTGCAGAAGAAGAGAAAGACACTACTACTAGACAGTAGGAAGCAAGAGAGATAGATTAATTCTTACCTAAAGCACAAGGACAAGGTGTTATTCATGCCATTTTGATAGACAAGGTAAAATTTGAAGAGAGTGAGGAAATACCAAAAGTGAAGGAACAAGAGGCCATCCAAGCACTAGTAGCCCTACCAACATCTAGCACTCCTTCTACATAGACTCTTTAGAAGTCAAGCATGAAAACCATTCCATTTCAAATCTCAATTGCAAGTCCTATCTCATCAAAGGTTGATAAGGTAATTCACTATGGTGACATAAGCCTTGATGAAGAGATTTTTATACCCAAGTCTGATTATGATACAATGACATTACACTGAATAGGCATTTTGCAATAAGCCTTAGAGAAGAAAAAGCATCAAGAAATTCTTAGGAGAGAACATAGGTAGAAGCAATCAATTCAAGTTATTAAGGACATCTTTCTGAATGCATTTAGTCTGCCAACTCTTGAAGAGACCAAGCCACTACTAGAACAACTATCAGATATAGTGGAGAAGGTCAATAATGAAGACATTGATACTAATGTTAAACTCTTAGAGTGGTTTGAAAAGAAATTCTAGAGCAAGGCAAATGAAAAGATATATGGTGATATAGCACTCACTCAAGTTGCATTGGCAATAAAGGTTGAGGATGTCAAGAAGGTCCTAGAGAATATATTCTCATTGTATACCAAATTGTGTGACCCTACAGCCTTCACCCAAGAGACCAAACATCATATTCTAACCTTGGAAAGAAATCTCAATATATTAGGTACAAGGTTACCTCAAAAGTTTTCTTAGAGTGAGAAGCATTTTCATACATTGCTTTACAAACAAAGTCAATTAGTTGTGTTAAAAGTAGAAGAAGCTAGCATAAGAGCCAAATTGACATGTATATAGGCATCCCTTACCCCACATATGGAGATATTACATAAGGAACTAGGTTATGCCAAGACTCTACTAAAGAAAGACCCCAATCCTTCTACCTTAGGTGGCCTAGTGCACCTTGCTATCAAGCTTGCCATCCAAATCAAGTCATTGGATGTTGCATGTGACAACTGGGATGCAGCTCTCAAAATTATAATGGAAGTCCATAAATCCTTTTTGGAAAAGCTCACTATAAGTGTATAGCCCATTTGAAATAAGTGTCAAAAAGGGGGACAATAAAGAAAGGGGGAGAAATATAATACAGGGAGACAATAAAAGAAACATGGAGATATAACAATAAATGGGGGAGAATAAAGATAAGATAGAAACAAAGGAAGATAAAGAATGGGGGAGATTCATTTTTGGAAAGGAAAAAACCAGCAATACATATAGATATTAGCTAGACACAGATCATATTAGATGAAACCATATCAGATACAGTGCATTGAAGTTAGATAGGAGTATAGATTTTGGATACAAAATAGATACATTAACTCAGGGGGAGTTATCAATTTTGAGGTATATAAGTTATTACAATATTTTGAGGTTATATATATAAGTTGAGTCATGGACATGTTATGCTCGAGAATTTAAATGGAATATTTTATAGTTAAGTGTTTTTGACACTCATGTCAAAGGGGGAGATTATTGATCTCAAATTGGTTTTGACGAGTGTCAACACACTTAAGTCATTTACTTAGTTCATACCGAACTAGTAATACATGTCAAGCACAACATGTAAATATAAGACCATGTCAATTTGCAATGAGTGCCAAGCAAATCATGTGCTGAGGCACTTAAGTGTCAAGTAGATACACTATGTTGAGTGATTTAGGAGCCAAGTAAGTAGTGGATGCCGAGTAATAAAAATGTTGACTCAGAAGCAAAAACATAGAATATGCTGAGCACTAGTAACTTCAAATATTGAGTGACATAGTTTTGACATTTTTTTTGTAATGGTACAAATAATTATGTAAACCATTTTTAAGCCGACTTAAGGATACATTACGACCTTTTGGAGATAAGGAGAAATCTATATTTGGATTCCCTATGTAATTGCATGCAGTAAATTAGAAAGTGAGAAGGTTTAGGTGGAAAAATGGATGAATCTCATTTGTAGATTCATACCTAACCCTAAGCCACCAGAGTCTTCTTAAGGAGGATGAAGCCCTAAACTCTTTCTAATGTGTTGATGGGCGAATGATCAAATTGGAAGAGAAAACAAGATAGTTAGCAGAGCATTCAAGGTGACTTAGAAGTAAGAGTGAACTCTAAAATCAGTTAGAGAAGAATAAAGGATAGAGAAGGATATAGCATTGGAGATACCAGATCATGAAGGACCAACTAGACATTGTGTAGAGGTGATATGTTATCATGTAAGCAAGTGTCAATCGTAAGATCTATGCTGAGACATTTTAACAGGTGATTTCAATTAAATCTCTTAACAGAGTAGTCCTAATAGGTTGTATGAAATCCTTTAATAGGGTGCTTACT
Organism: Cupressus sempervirens; assembly: GCA_028749045.1. Taxonomy (NCBI): domain Eukaryota; kingdom Viridiplantae; phylum Streptophyta; class Pinopsida; order Cupressales; family Cupressaceae; genus Cupressus; species Cupressus sempervirens. Next base: position 214,492,183 of record CM053787.1, read on the forward strand.
TAATTGTAACTTAAAGTCTTCTAACCAAGCACACTTCTAATAGGGTGTTGAAATCCTCTAATAAGGTGGGACTTAACAGCCTTTGTAAGTCTTTAACAGGGTAGGCCTTTCACAAAGTAGACCATGATTCATGGTCAAATCATTGTAACCTTAATTGGATACACTTTATTGTTGTAGTAGTGAAGATTTGTGGGTGGCATCCCCACCCCAATTTCACCTTCTTACTTGGAAGGTTTCTGGGTGATCATATCTAGTGTTATGTATGTGATTGATTACATGTCTACATGATTTAGATGCATATGCTTTACATGTTATTTCAGTTTACATATTGAATGCATATGATGAATGAATGGTCAAATTTTTATGGGTCCAAGTTTAAACTCTTGATTCAACCCCCCCCCCCCCCCCCCCCCAAAGAATTTTACTCTCTTCCCACTTGTAATTCCAATAGGTAAGTTCTTTCTCAATAACTACCTTGTTCTCTTCCTTCAGAACTCCACTTTTCTCTTCCTTCAAAACTCCATTTTTACACAATTTTCCATAGGCATTCCTCAATTCAAAATCTCTAATTTCTCCTATCTTGCACATATAGAAGGATCGCATGTAGTGTACCATGATAACACATGAAGGAATAGATAATAATGTGCTAGATGCATCTCTATTCATCATGATCTTAGGATAGACCTTGAACTTAGGTGAGAGGCATGCAGCATTTCTCACAACTTGTGCATTACTATCCTTTAATGCCTCCTCTCCACTCATACACAGTAGATGTCATGTTGAAATAGGGTTTTGAAACTTTTAAAACAATATCACAAAGCAAGAAAACTTGGTTCAAATAAGCTTCACAATCTTTACTTACTTTTTCTCACTATTATTGATGGCACACACAAGATCTTAGCAAACTTCTCACAAATTACTCTGAATCACCTTAGAATTTCTTTTTAAACTTAAAATTGCTAGTTGAGTGAAGAAGTTAACATAAAAATTCACTATATACCCTCAAATGGTTAAAATACCCTTGCATTTATTTTTTAGTACATAAAGTAGGTATAAACATATCATATGAAAGTTGTCTCGGCATTCAAAGACAACTTGGCATTCATTCTTCATTCACTAGCTCAGTTGATATACCAACTTGGTCTCAACATCATTTTAGTTCATGATTACAGCTCAGTCATCATTGTGACTTGGTCACTATAGACATCAATACTGATGCTTGGCATCGACTATGCTTCAACTTGGTATATGTGCACTTGCTTGATTCATATTTTATAACTATCCTCATACATCTTCTCATGTGGATATGGAATTCACCTTATCACATGTTAGGAATTGATTTATGATAAATATTTTAAAATATAATCCCTCACATACCTTATTTTCATAGTTTGAGGTAGTCTGTCACCTGATCCATTGGATTGGGTGATCTCAACATCACAATTTTTATTGATGTTTCCTTTATCCTTCTTTCTCCATGTTTTATTTGTCTCATTCCTTGTTTGTTCTACAATAACTTTTCCTTTTTCTTTATTATGTTCATTGCTAGGTGTAGGTTCTTGGATCTTGCAGTTCTTGCTCACATGTCCAATCTTGTGACAACTACAACAAATTAGACTTCCATTCATCTAGCTCTTGGATTTTCCTTTGAAATGAGTCCAAATGCAATTTATTGCAATGTGACCATACTCATCACATAACTGAAAATAGTACCATGTGTTGTAATTCCAATTGATTTTGTCTCCTTTCTTAGGTGTATTTGATTTCTTCTTGGGAGTCTAGTTAGATATAGCCTTTTGATCTACATTCTTGAGCTCTATGTCCATATTTTTGACAATTATAGCAATGACCTTTGAATCTAGGTGCAATTAGTGTATTGCTAGTTTTGGATCTACACTCATATGTTTGATGTCTTTGCTTATTGCAATTAAAATAATTGCCAATAAATTTGGGCTTAAGGTTTTACTTACCAATCTTGCTTCTGCAAATGTTTGTTATCATGCATCTAGCACATTATTATAACAAGATTATTATCTATTTCTCCACTCTTTCTTGATTCTCCTAACTCAAAAGTGTTTAGGTATCATTTGACATGATATTTCATGACAAGAATCCTTTCGAACTCCTCTCTTGAAAAGCTAATCTGAGGATCAACTCCAAGGTTCCAGGAAATCTTGCGACCTACTAGAATCTACTCAATTGAAGATAAATGTGAGTGTTCACAAGGAGGCCTTTTCTGGTTTTGATAACTTTGGATAAGATGTAGAATACGTTCATTTCTTTAAAATAGTAAAACACACAAAAATTAACTATATTTTTGTAAGGAAACTCAGGTGTGGAAACAGCTTCCTACACTAATCTCATAAGGAAAGTATGGTGCAAATCCTTTTAAAATATTCTACACTTATAGATTCAATATCATGTAAACAAAAATATTGCAACCAACCATGCATACAAAAAATAGATAGAGGAAGAAACACATAACACAAAGATTTTCAAGTGGGGAAAACCCTTTCGGTAAAACAACCCCACCCCTCCAGAACCTGCAAAATGTATTATCTTCAACACAAGATTACAATAAACTTGCAATGCAAGTTAAACATCAACAATAGAAGACTCTAGTAGCACCTCAATACCTACAAACTTTCATCTATCACACTGTACTATTGCATTACAACATGCAATACACATTTTATGAACATCTTAAGACCCAACAAAATGCCCACAAAGGAGTTGGGCATTTTTTATGGATCAACCACCAAGAAACATGCACAATGCCACATGTACATCCAATACCAAGAAAAGGGCATCCATCCCTTGAATAGACAATGATAGATTGTCATAGAATCTGCCAAAAATAGTGGTCACAAGAGAAGTGTAAGGGAATCCGTCATACCAACCTATTTTTGGCATATTCTCTTACACACACCAACCACTCATTCTTGGGTGCCCAAATAGGCCTCATGTCATAAGATACTCTTACACCTGTCATAGCTCATTCCTTAAATAGCTCTTACACATCATAGGAATCTGTCATAACCATTTTAGCCATGATCTCCTTCACACACTTCAAGATGCCGACACATGTAAGTGATCAACATGCCAACTAGACATGTACACTCACATTTACATATTATTTACAAAAATACATTTTACAAAACAAATAATAATAAGAATAGGAATTATACAAGGTTGAGACACCTTATTCCTAACATTCTCCCACTTGTCGAACACCTTGTAAGAGCAACAGGAACATAACAGGAACTAACCGCTATAGGCTAAAAGGCCCATAGACTCCGAACACCATCTGAACTTCTTAGTGCCCACTGGTTTCGTTAATGCATCTGCAACATTCTTCACAGTATCTACCTTCTCCAAATTTACCTTTCCATCTTCCACCATATCTCTCACAAAGTGAAACTGCACATCAATGTGCTTCGTTCTGGCATGGAAAGTCGGATTCTTCACAAGGCAAATAGCACTCTGACTGTCACACCAAATAGTAATCTTTTCTACATCAACACCAACATTAGAACATAATCTCTTAAGACAAATGGCTTCCTTATAGGCATGAGTAGCAGCCATGTACTTAGCTTCTGTAGTGGACAAAGCAACCATAGGTTGTCGCTTACTCATCCAACTAATGGCACCACCAAACATAGTGAACACATAACCACTGGTGGATCTCATGTGATCAATATCATCTACCCAATCTAAATCCACAAACCCATGAATAAAAACTAAATGCGAAGATCTAGAAGAGTTACAATGATAACATATGGAGTAATCTAATGTACCCCTCAAATATCTGAATACTCGCTTAACTGCATCCCAATGTATCCATCCAGGATTAGTCATAAACCGACTTAGGACTCCCACTGCTTGGGCAATGTCTGGTCTAGTACAGACCATAGCATACATAAAACTACCAACTACACTAGCATAAGGTACTCTCCTCATGTCCTCCACCTCACTAGGAGATTTTGGACAATCATCTACAGATAACTTTGTTCCCACAGAAATAGGAACACATAGTGGTCTACAATCTTCCATGTTGAACATGTCCAACACAGACTTCACATACTTACTCTAACTTAACCAAATTTTTCTATTAGACCTGTCTCTACTTATTTCCATACCAAAGATGAACCTAGCTGCCCCAAGATCTTTCATCTCAAACTGTGCTGACAACTAAGATTTAAAATTAGAAATCATACCCTTACCCTTCCCAAACAGCAACATATCATCAACATATAATGCAACAAGAAGAAGGTGATCATTTTCAACTCTGAAATAAACACAATGATCTGATTTTGATCTTACAAATCCAATTGACAACAAAAAGGCATCAAACTTAAGGTACCACATCCTAGGAGATTGCTTCAAACCATATAGAGATTTCTTCAATCTGCAAACAAAGGATTCTTTACCTTTAACAATGTAGTGCTCAGGCTGTGACATATAAATCTCTTCCTCCACATCACCATGAAGGAAAGTTGTCTTCACATCCATCTGTTCTATCTCTAAATCATATGATGCAGCAAGAGATAACAAAAATCTAATGGATGTCACCATAATCTATTCCCTCTACCTGTGAGTACCCCTTTGCAACCAATCTAGCTTTGTACCTTTCAACACTGCCATCTGCACAAAATTTCTTCTTGAACACCCATCTACAGCCAAACATTTTTCTCCCTTTAGGAAAAGGTACAAGGTCTCAGGTTTTTTTTTTCTCTAATGAAGCCATCTCATCATCCATAGCCTCAATCCAGGAACTTCCATCTTCCATGCCCAAAGCCTCTTTCACAGATCTAGGCTCATCAGTGTTAGTAATCAAAGCAAAAGCATAACTGGAATCTAACATAGAATAACCAAACCTTTTTGGTTGCTTTCTTTCTCTCATGGATCTCCTCAAGGGCTGGGGTTGAGTTTGTTCTTCCTCTTCTTCTGAACTGTCAGAGCTGCTAGAGCTCTCCTCATCATTAGACCCAACATGGTCTCTTTGTTTAGTCTTCTCAAGGGTAGGAGGCAACTGAACAACATCTTTTTCCTTTTCTTTTTCACCTAGTTGTAGCACAATAGGAGAAGATGGTAGCTCTCTAAAAATAACATTTCTACTATACAACACCTTACTGGTCATGGGATCCCAAAGCTTGTATCCTTTCACACCAGCATTGTACCCAGTGAAAATACATTTAACAATTTTGTTTTCCAACTTAAATCTTTTCTCCTTTAGAACATATGCATAAGCTTTACAACCAAAAACATGAAGATGTCTAATTGAAGGCTTCTTACCATATCACACCTCCATGGGTGTCTTACCAACAAGGGTTGATGTAGGAGATATGTTAACTAGATAGCAAGTAGTGGCCACAGCTTCGGCCCAAAACCTTTGTTCTAAACCAGCTCCACTAAGAATACTCCTAGCCTTCTCCATTAGTGTCATGTTCATTCTCTCTGCAACTCCATTTTTCTCCGGGGTAGAAGGAGTTGTCTTATGCCTCTCAATACCTTGTTCTTTACAGAACTATTCAAACTCTGCTGAGAAAAACTCACCACCATTGTCAGTTCTCACACACTTAATCTTCTTACTAGTCTAATTCTCTACAAGGGCTTTAAATTCCTTGAATTGACTAAAGAATTGTGTCTTACTTTTAAGGAAATAAATCCATGTCCTTCTACTATAATTATCTATGAAAGATACAAAAAATACAGACTTGGAGATCAAAGGAACTTTTACAGGACCAAATACATCAAAATGAATAAGATCCAAAACATCAGAAGATTTGTGAGAACTAGAGTAAAATTGAACATGATTTTGTTTACCATATACATAGTGTTCACAGAAGTCAAACTCGAGATTGCAATCATTTAACTCCTCAACAAGATTTTTCTTTTTCAAGGTTTTGAGACCCTTCTCACCAATGTGGCCAAATCTCATATGCCACAAATTGTCTTTTTTGCAGGAAGCTTTCCTTCCAAAGTGTTTGCATTTCCATCACAACCAATAACCACAAAATTCTTCATTGCTCGTTCAAATGGTGAGGATGAAGAACTATTACATAGAGGAATACATGCATCTAGCTGAAATAAAGCACCTCTCCTAGTACCCTTAGCAAGCACCATCGATCCTCTAATCATCTTACATCCTTCTTTCAAAAAAATAACTTACACACCTACATCGTTCAGCATACTTATAGATAATAGGTTTCATGCTAGACCTGGAATGTGAATAAATCCATTGATTCCCTTTACTCGTCCATCAGGAAATTTGATAGTGACCCTTTCGCGTCCAACTATCTTTAGGTGAGAATCATCACCCAAGTACACCTTTCCACCATCGAACTCTTCATATCTTGAGAACTAGTTTTGATGAGAGGTCATGCGAAAGGATGCACCCAAGTCAACCAGCCACACATCATCAGATGCATGGGCTGCCAAAGCTACAATGAATGCATCACCATCTTCTTGAGATTTTTTAGAACCAGAATCTGAGGCTTTCTTCTTCTTCTTAGGCTCTTTATAGTCTTTACAGAAGTGCCCAATCTTATCACAGTTTCAACATTTTGCCTTGGACTTATTTGAAATCTTTGACTTCCCACCGGATTTGGATCTACCCTTATTGTCAAACTTATTGTCATTTTTCTTTCCTCTTTCTGTGGATCTCCCACGAACAGAAATGACTTCTTTTTCTAAAATGGAAGCCTTTCTTCGCATCTCCTCTAATAGCAGCGAAGACACCACATCATCCATTTTGAAGGTGACTAATGTGCTTCTTAGAGCCATCACAAGATGGTCCCATGAATTTGATAAAGAACACAAAAGTGTGCAGCAACGATCCTCCTCCTCTAACTTGACACCAACAGATGTCAACTATGCAGCCAGCAAATTAAATGCATTTAAATGATTCGTTAAGGATCCACCTTCCTCCATGCATAGAGAATACAACTTCTTCCTCAACAACAACTTGTTCACCAGAGATTTGGCCTGATACACGGCCCTAAGTCTTTCCCACAAGCTATATGCGGTTTTCTCATCTAGAACATTTAGAAGGACTGCATCAGTTAAACAGAGTCTTATGAGACCCTTATCTTTATTATCTTTGATATCCCAATCTACTTGAGTTATAGTTGCTGGTCTTGTAGCACTTCTAGTCACTTCCCATAGGTCACGATCTTCCAACATCTCCTGCATCTTGAGTTTCCACAACTCGAAATTAGTGCCATTAAATTTCTCCACCTCCATTCTTCCATATGATGAACTCGCCATCTCAATCTGAAAATAAGATTCAGGATGCTCTGTACAAGACTCCCACTCAACTTGAGATTAGCTCAAAAAACCCTACCCAACAACTAGGATCAAAAGTTGGTCAAGCTCTGATACCACTTGTAAGGAAACTCAGGTGCAGAAATAGCTTCTTACACTAATCTCATAAGGAAAGTATGGTGCAAATCCTTTTAAAATCTTCTACACTTACAAATTCAATATCATGTAAACAAAAATATTGTAGCCAACCATGCATATAGAAAATAGATAGAGAAATAAACACATAACACAAATATTTTCTGGTGGGGAAAAACCTTTCGGTAAACAACCCCACCCCTCCAGAACTTGCACAATGTATTATCTTCAACACAAGATTACAATACACTTGCAATGCAAGTTCAACATCAATAATAGAAGAGTCCAGCAGCACCTTAGTACCTGCAAACTTTCATCCATCACACTATTGCATTACAACATGCAATACACATTTTATTAACATCTTAAGACCCAACAAAATGCACACAAAGGAGTTGGGCATTTTTCATGGCTCAACCACCAAGAAACATGCACAATGTCACATGTACATCCAATACCAAGAAAAGGGCATCTATCCCTTGAATAGACAATGATAGCTTGTCATAGAATCTGCCAAAAATAGCGGTCACAAGAGAAGTGTAAGGGAATTCATCATACCAACCTATTTTTGGCATATTCTCTTACACACACCAACCACTCATTCTTGGGTGCCCAAATAGGCCTCATGTCATAAGATGATCTTACACCTATCATAGCTCATTCCTTAAATAGCTCTTACGCATCATAGGAATTCGTCATAACCATTTCAGCCATGATCTCCTTCACACATTTCAAGATGCTGACATATGTAAGTGATCAACATGCCAACTAGACATGTACACTCACATTTACATATTATTGGAAAAAATACATTTTACAAAACAAATAATAATAAGAATAGGAATTATACAAGGTTGAGACACCTTATTCCTAACAATTTTTATTTTTTTCTATTTTTCAATGAATGCAATTTAACAATGCAACTATATGAATTCCTAATTTAACCAAGGGGTTAGTAAAGAAAATAACAGAGATAGGGTGACAAAAAATTTAAGCAAATAATATGAAAGTAAAATTTTAATGAACATAAGCTATGAAAAATAACGCATCTGCAAGTTATGTTTTCAAGGAAATTGATGGGTAACCAATGAAAATAGGAGTAGTGCTTTTTTAGTTCCACTGATTCAATCGTTGATGGGAATTTAGCAACTATAAGATGTTTCACTTTTCATTAAATCACTAGGCCATGGAAAGTGCACTCATACAAGACAAAAAGTTATGTAAGAACAAAATGGGTGATCTCTTCTCGAACTAGATATGTCAGCAAAATTCATAAAATTGTAGCAAACACAAGAATTAAAATATCACACAACTAGAAATAATCGTAATAAACTTTTGGCTCAATCACATTCTATGAACATACATTCACAAAATATAACACACTTAGGCAAGAATCACTATACTCCAAATGTGAGCACCAAAAGCATATATTATTGCAAAATAACAGCATCCTTAATTACATATTACAATCTTGTATTTATAAGAAATCATCTCCTCAATTTGTGTTGAGAGTGAGAGATATCTTTATGCAATCATATGCTTCTAAGCTAATAAAACAAATCTATTTATGCACAAACTATCTATCTAATTGGTTCTAAGTAGGACTCCATCCATTTTATATCATTAATTGGATGTATGAGCCTTTACATGTCATAAAACAAAGAAAGAATGAGAAAATAAGAAGAAGAGAGCCATCAATTGATGTAGGAGTGTCTAGAAGTGTCAAAAATAAAAGCTTCATCTTTACTAGGCATCTATTGGAGTTAAACTATTGTCAGAATGCATTTCTGATGCATGGAAAGCTCTAATTTTGGAACTCACTGTTAACTATTAGTCCACCTCTAACTTCTTCAAAATCTTTGAAATCACTATTCAAAAACTGCACCAGCACATCTCGCACACTTGGTGTAGCAATGCACCTTAGAGGCCAAAAATTGTAAAAATTTTACCAAGTGTCAAAATTAAAATTTTGGCTTCTGGGTTTTGTTCCCCTTTATACCAGAGTTATGTTTGTGTATTTGCCCTTGAATTTTTCAATTATCTCAGTGACTTTAACCACATCCAATATATCTAAGGCATTATATTTATCCTCTACTTTCTACCTTAGTTATCTACTTTTATATGGGTTTCTTGAAATCCCCCCCCAAGTTTTGTATCAAGCTCTAACAAAGCTTCCTCTATTCTAAATGCCTATCGAATATCTTCATCATTAGAAACTTCATCAAAAAAATTTCAAAATATTTGAACTAATACCTCTACTAGTATTAGTTTTTCTCGTGCATCATCCTCAAAAATGTCTAGACATGCATCACTATAATCTTTCTCAGCTTCCAAAATTTTCTCTCGGGCTTGGTCCTTGAGCCTGTAAATCTCTAGATGTAATGACTCCATTACTTTATTTCCCTCTGTAATCTTCTCAATCTAATCATCTATTAAATCTAGTTCCTCTACTATATATACATCCATGAGCATTCAATACCTTTGGCCTTTTATCGACTGTAATGCCTATAAATGTTTTCCCCAGGTATGTACTTCATCCATTAAACCAAAATCTTGATTCAAAATTGCCACTAACCTATTTTCATTCTCCTACATGACATGTAATAACTTTAGATTCCCTTGAATGATTAATACACCTTTTTCCTCAAAAATTTCTCGCCATTGCTGATAGGCATTCAAAAATGGGTCCAATTGCACTGCTTCCCTATCCCTTCTCTAAATTGCTACATTTAGAGTTTCTTTGGGGTTAGTGGGATCCAAGGGGCCAACAACTTTGCTCAAATATCCCTTAAGAATTTTATTCTATTACTGAAGTGTTATTAATTCTGGCCCATCCTATTCTAGGCTCCTACAAACTTCCTTCATCCTTGTTGTAACCATCAACTTTGTAGTTTCCAAGGTTGGCTTTCCAAGCATGACCTCCCAGATCTAATAATCCCTAGGAGTCAATTCTTCAACATTTGATTATAGAGGAGGGATAGCTACATGACCAAACAAGTTCTAGCTCTTATCACTCATGATGAATGCTAATTTTGTTGCATCCTTTGGTGGTGAATTAGGCTCCCTTAGCGCTTCTATCAATTCCATCTCATCCTCCTCCTTAGTAGTGAATTATTGCTTCTTGTTTATTATCACTTCTTTTCTTATCCACCTTGGAATATGCTAAGTCAGGGATTTACTTTTAGAGGATGAAGGTGTTTTCTTTGCTATACATTTCCCCTTATCACTCCTTTCTAGAGTCTTCTCCCTTTGTGAGAGGTTTGCACTGACAGTCTCTGTATCTGTCGAGCCCACAATTTTCACCTTTGTATCCTAGGAAGTTTGTTGAGTTTGTTCACCTATCTACCCCTCTTCTAACACTTCATTAATGGATAGATGACATGGCTCTTCTTCATGTTCTGCCTGGACTAGTTCAATTTTTGTATCTGGAGGAAGAGGGTTAGTTGATCCCTTGTCTACACAAAATGTGACTTGTAGCTAGGATTCTAGAACTCTCTCAGGTCCTTGTGATTCGAGGGGCATCCAATTCCAATCCTCCTATTGAGGTTGATTGGTTGGTGTGTCTCTAATATTCTCCCCAACCAACTTGGTACCCATGGGCATAAAGTCAAAATCTAACATCTTAAAGATATCAATGCCCTCCACATCTTGCTCATCTATCCACTGTTGCATTTCATTTTTTGATGTAGTGATCTACATGGGTTCACTAGGGATAGATGGCGATGTGATCATTTAATTTCTCCTCCATTCCTCCTCTATGGCTCTAGCTAGCTGAGTCCTCTAACTTAAAGGTAGATCATCCTCTTCATCCTCATCATTTTTCTCTTCTTTAGCCTCCTCTAGGATAGGTTCGTGGATTGATGGAAAATGGATCACTTTCTTGATCACCTTTTGTTTCCTCTTCATCGAAGTCTTAATTTTCCTTCTTCTAGGCACTAAGGGGGAGGCTTGCTCTACCTATCAAGGGTGGGAAACCTCTTGTACCTCAATTATTATTTATTTTTCTAGTGGTACTTGGGCAACTAGTGGAATTTGGGGATCACTTTGGGCTTGTGCAACTTCTATCTTCCGACCCTTATATGTTTTCCTATCCTTCCTATGGAGGTGCTAAAATTTCTCCTTCTTTTAGTTTAGCTAATTAAGGAGAATTCCTCTTCCTCTTACCCTTTCCTTTCCCCTTTTGTCCTTGATAATAACCAATTAGCCTATCAAGTTGGTGCACCATCTTTGGCCTTACTAGTGATTGAGTTGTAAATGTAGGGATGGTGGCCTTTTTCCCTCTACCTTTGGTTGGACAAACTTGTGCATGAAAGATCACTATCTTTGAAATTGGATCAAGTTTGAAGGGTTTCTTGATCCAATTCTATGTCAATTTGATGATGTGCCTTGCCCTATGATTGATGTCTAAGTTCTCTTCCTTGTCAACCTCGACATTCATAATAGATTGTTCACTAATTTTTTCCCTATTGAACAAAGGATCAAGAAACTCCTCTATGTCCTATTGCAATGTCTTCAATGGAATCTTTATTTTAAGGCCTTCTCTACCAAATACAAATTCATCCTATGATAATCCCTCATATGGACATCATAGTCATTTTTCGCATTCATCCAATGATCTTCAATGGCTTCTTCATGTTGAAATGTTTTGCCCACCAAGTACTACACTCCCCCAATATTGTCAAAATAAAGTCGAGGAGAATTATACTCTTCCAATGGATACTCATCCCATTCACATTCAAAAGAGTGGATATCTTGCCTATCATCTACTTGAAAAGGTCTTATAGTTATAGGCTAGGTCCAACATATTTTATGTTGCTTTCTAACTATCATAGGCAGACAAAAGTTGTTGGGAAATCTCCAAGAGAATCAATCTATAACTAGGATATCTAGGGAGCTTCTTAGGGTTAATAGTTGTACTCGCTACCCTCAAATATGTGAATTTATAGAACTAGATGTAATAAGCTCCAAACTAGTGATATTTGTGCAGCTGCCTCTTCTGATATTATCTTCGCTTAATCCCCTTCTATGAATTTTATTATTGCGAAGATGAAAGAATCGTTAATAATTCTATATTCTTAGCTTTTCTCTAAAAACCTCTTCTTCACCAACTAAGGGGATATAATATATGGCCATGCATTTGCATCCTACATGTTGCCCTTCTTATAAAGCCCTCGATAATATGTGGCTCTCACAGCTAACAAGTACACCAAGTATGATGTCATGCAAAATTTCCTATTTTTCTTTTCCACCACCAACTACTCACACAAATTCTGACTAAGAGTAGAAGCCCAATCTAGTGGCATCTCCACTTTCTTTATTATTTCAATAAAATGCACCATGAAAATGTTTAGGTGTCTAGCTGTCAACAAACCCATTACTCTAATCAAAAGTATGATTGAGTACCCAATGTCTTCCTTCATGTACCCTCTTGTCATGTCCACTTTTCTAGTTTTCTTTCCTAGAGGAGTCTTCTCTATAAGATATGAGGACTGGATAATCTCAGAAGCCTCATCAACATGTTCCCAATACCATCTCTCTACTTTCTCGTAGGTTAGCTAAATGAATTGGTCTACCCTTGGGAGATGAAACACCTTTTCAATGTTCTTTGGTTGGAGATCTAGAATGATCTCTCCTATTATGCTCTTAACAACCCTCTCCTCAAGAACAAAATGTTTTGCAAGTGTCATGATCAGCTCTAAAGACTACACTAACACCAGATGTGATGTTGTATGTATTAGTGTGGAGATCATTTTAGAGTTCTTAGTTGATTTGTTGCATATCTTTAAAAAATCTCCCAAATCTATGTCCCAAATTAGTATCTTAGATTTCTAAGTTGTCATTTTGAAAGTGTAATTTTGTCGGAATGCCCTGGAATTTAAACACTACTAGTTTTGGTGTCATTTTCTCACCAAGGGAAGCTCATGAAGATGCCATCAAATCTACACCAAAGGATATCCATTCATTAATTTTTTAAGAAAAAATGATTAATTTGGACCCAACAAACAGAACCCTAAAACCTAATTGCTTTGAAAAACACCAAAGAAACTTGAATTTACCCTTATAGTAAAAGAAAAGGAGCACCTGGTGCCTAATAGGAGTGCCTAGTGTGCCTTACCATGACAAAAAACCTTAAAATTAGGTGCTCATCAACACACCTCAAGGGGTGCACTGATGCAAACCCTATTTTTGAAACTTTACTGCAAAAAAAAAGGTTTTGTTTATTTTATTTTCTTTGTTTTGCAAAACAACGTGGGTGCACATCAGCACACTCGGACAAGTGCGTTGATGCATACCCAATTTTGGGTTATATTCCTTTTTAAAGTTTGTTTTTGTTTTGAAGTTCTTGAAAGGAATTTGGGTGTGCATTAGTGCACTTGAGTAGGTGCATTGATGTGTACCCATTTTTAGGTATTTTAACTTTGTTTTGTGTTTTTTTTTGTTTTTTAGTTTTTTGAAACCAAATTGGGTGTGTATCAGTGCACTTGGGTAGGTGTGTTGATGTGCACACCTTTTGGGTGTATGCATTATGCCTTTTAAAAATTTTAAGTGTGTAGAGTATGAGTAGGTTTTTGTAGAGGGGCACTAGTGCACCTAGGGAGGTGTTCTTAGTGTGCTAAAAACTTTAAGATGACTTGTTCCTTGTTAAAACTTTGATATCTCGACCTCTAGGTTTCTCAGTCATGACCTGGACAAGAACTAGGGCACTAGATAAGACCTCAAAATGACTTGGACCCTAGACTAGGGATCCAAAATGCCCCAAAAAAAGTAGGGGGTCCCCATTTCTGATTAAAATGGGTCAGGCATTGTGAAACCACAACAAGAAGATGATAAGTGCTCAATATAGCCTAGTTTAGATGTGTCATGGGGTCTTCTTTATGATCATCAACTCTTCATAATATCTCATAGATTCTTTATGTTTGTTCAACCTTTCAATGAATTCCTTTTCATGTTTCAGTTCACTCCTTGGATGCTCATTCTTAGACTTCAGAATAGTAATCTCCATATCCTTTCTATTAAACTCTTGAGCACTTCACTATTCTTGTTATCAAGTCATGTAGATATATGATCTTTATCTTCTTCAAGTTTCTTTTTCTATCTAGTCACTTCACACAATCTTACTTATTGGATTTCATGTTCTCTCTTTAGTGATCTTACCTCTTTGTTTAGTGTGTTTCTCTTTTCCAATAGATCTGGTATTATTGCATCACTCTCACTGGAATTTCCATCATCAAGTAAACCTTTAGTGTCTTCCTAATATTATGTATTATACTACATGATTGCCAAATATTTTCTTTTCTTTAGTGATTCCCTCAATTCCTTTCTTTATGATTCAATTTTTTGTAGTATAAGTTATATCTCAAGCTTTTGGTTTTCAACAATCTTTCCCAACTTGTAGGACTTCATCTCCAAGATCTTGTCTCTCAAGTGGTTAGACTTATGCTAAGAGAACTAGACTATAATACTAATTATTGGAAGTCTATTGGGAAAATAAGATACTAAAAAGGGGGCAGCTGAATCGGGATCTATAAAATTGTTAATCTTCTAAACAATTATCAAACTAATGTCTTTCACCACTAACCCTTATCTCATCAATATCAAAAATCACATAAACATTTATTACAATGATGTAATAGATCTAATCTATTGATCACAACCATAAACATAAATGAAAATGATCAACAGATAGCACAAAGATTTGGTTATCCAGAAACCCTCCAAGGTGAAGGTAAAATGGGGTGGGGATGAGACTTGTAAATCTTCACTAATGTAGTAATAAAGTTTTCCTATTAGGGATGAAATTTTTATCACTTCTGATGTTCTACCTTGTGAGGGGTCTACCCTACTAAGATATTACAAGACCTATTTAGTCTACCTTGATTAAAGGATTTAAAAGTTACAAAAAAGTAAGCACTCTATTAGGAGATTTTTGTAGGCCTATTAGGACCACTCTGTTAAGAGATTTACCTTGATTCACTCTGCTAAAATGTATTAGTACCTAATCCTTTAGTTGGTACTATAATACTTGATTATGGATCTCCTTTTTCCACTGTGTGGTGCTTCTCTGATTTGATATAACCTTTTTATGCACTTCACTTCTCTGCTTGGTCACACTACCTTGCTTCACCTTCAAAATCTACTTAGGCATCCAAACTTTTCTTCTCATGCATACACTCTACATATTGAAACTAGGGTTCAAATCCTCCTTATATAACCAACTAGTGAAGCTTCTAGATTAAGATCAACAATCCATATTTTTCCCTTTTACCTCTTAAACCTTCCAATTTTCTAATTGGTTAAATATCTTGCATAGGGATTAATGATCTAGCCCATAATATATAATCAACACCTTAAATTACACCTCGATCATTAAATCATGCAATAAGTTAGAAAAAAATTGTCTACTACAACATTTGCACAATTCCAAACTAATATACTACAATTGGTTCACCATCACATGAACACTCTGACACTTAGTGATGACTAGTTCTCCATGTTGTCACTTGACTTATGAATGCTTTCCATTCACTGTATAACTTGGCATGAACTAACTCAATGTTGCTTGCCACAAAATAACTTCTATCTTACTCGACATGAATAGGAACACTCAATGAGAATAGAATTGCTTGGCAATAACAATTGTTGGGCTTAACTAAAATATGAACAATTCTAAATGTATTTTTCTGCCTTAGTAAGATTATTTAGTCATAATGATGACCAACCAATGCTACCAAATAAATGACTAAATGTTTGAAACTAATAGACAAAAAACTATAGGGATCGACAATAATAATTTAGTCAATAGGAGTATTGGTGAATCACCATTCTAGATTGTATATGGGAGCAATCCTAGAAATTCTTTTGAATTTAGGCATTTGGATAAAGGAGAAATAAGTAGTGCTAAAGCAGAAGATTTTTTTGACCATTTGAAGAAAATCCATGAGGAGGTGAGGAAGCACATTACAAAGATGAATACATACTATAAGGATAAGGTTGATGTGAAAAGGAGGTATAAGGAATTTCATATTTGAGATGAAGTCATGGTTTATAAAAGGAAGGGGAGATTTCCATTGGGTACATACAATAAGTTGAAAATGAAGAAGTTTAGACCATGCAATATAGTTAAAAAGCATGATTCTAGAAATCCTTATGAAGTAGAGCTGCTTGTTAGATTGAATATTTCACTAGTGTTTAACATTTTAGATTTGATAGAATATTATGAGGCGGTTATTGGAGATGAATTTGTTCAAGCATAGTAGAGTATTCTGGCATCTACTTTAGCTACATAAGAAATTAAGGAGATATTGGATAGTCATGTGGGAAGAAGCACAAGGAACAAAACATATGAGGAGTATCTAATCAAATTGAAAGGGAGGTCAATGGAGGATTCATCATGGCTAGCATGTGATGAGGTTGACCATCTTGGTTTTCCTCTGACAACTTGAGATGTGACAGGGACACTTCTCAAATTACCCTAGGTGTCTGATGTAGGAGCATTCTGGGTGTAAGGGAAATCTTGCACCACCCAAAAATATATCCATTTCCAATTTTTCAGTTTTTCTATTTTTAATAAGGATTATTCTTGCTCAAAGTTTCTATTTGTGGGAGCTTTCTAATTTTAGTAAGTTGGTATTATGTGCTCATATTATTCTAATCTTGTATAGGGAGGTTCATCTTTGATATATCAACCTACTAGATGAGTTTTATCATCATATTATATATATTGATATATTTATTATAGATTTTTGGTATGCATTTTGACTATCCATACTTTAGGTCCAGCAATGAAGGCCTAAATGGCTCTAAAAATGAGGTGAAACATATAATAGTGAATTCTTTTGTAATTAGTCACTATAGATCACTAGCCAAGAATTTCAAAATAGATTATAATAGCCCACCAGATCAATGGTTTTCTAGTTATGGTCTCTAGAAGTGGACCCATCCAAAAATTCAATTTACAAATTGTTTTGAGTTGATTTTATGTAATAAAGTGTAATGTAATGATATGATATGAGGTTGGTCAGCCTCAAGGGTAGGGCTTAGTGTCTAGAACCTTCTTAGAAAATGCCTATATAAGGAAGGCTTATAGATTATTTAGGGAAATTCTAGGTGATATTTGTAGCTCTTTCTTGTAGACTATTATGATGCAGGGGCATCTAGGGTTTGCGTGTAATCCTACATGTGTGGAGGGATTTTAGTTAATTGTTATGGAGCTTGGTAAGTATTGATGCTTGACATATACTAGGAGCTCGACATGGTCTATGGAGCTTGGAATGGTCTTTGGAGCTTTACATGGTCTATGGAGCTTGACATGGTCTATGGCTCTTGGCATGGTCTTTGGAGCTCAGCATGGTCTTGGAGATTGACATGGTCTTTGGTTGCTCGGCATGGTCTAGAAATTTGGTGTCTATTTCAGGCTATATAACTAATTTTCCACAAGGGGTTAGAGGATTAAAATTTTAAGGATTGAAGAGGCTGTAGATTTCTACCTATGGTTTGAAGCATGAGTTCTAACTCATCTAGAGCTAGGAGATATTGTGATTTTACTAAGACATCAATTTTGGGTATTTAATTATTTTTGTTGGCTGACTTATGGCATCTAATTTATGTATTTTTATTTAATTTGTATTTTGGGCCAACTTGTGGCTTAGATTGGTATAATTAGGGATTGTGGGGAATTATTTAGTCATGATTCCACCATCATGGAGAAGAGTAGGAGCTTGGAAGAGAAAATTTTGAGAAGGGCTAGTAGTTGCAGCTTGGAAAACAAGGAGATTGGTTGGTGGGCTTGCAAGCACAAGTTGAGATCTTCCTTGGAGGTTTCTACTAGAGTTTGGATCTGGACTAACTAGGATTTGGATTGGATCTTGAGGGATCTTGCAAAACCATTATTGTAATTGCAATTGGATTTGGTTATAAGCAGGAAGGCCTTATAGCCTGGTACATTGCATGTAACATTGCACTGTGATGTCAAAGTGAAGGTTGTTCCTGAGCATGTGGATAGATCGCCAAAGCTTGCACTAGGACTTGAGGTGACAAAGGTTTATCTTACAACTAATTGATCTTTTGGTAGGTGGAGTTATTGCTTAGGGAAGATGCCTCCAAAAAGATTGGACCCTAGGGCAATCACTGATCTTACTAATGTTGTAGAAGAATGGATTTCAAAGAAGGTTAAAGCAGATTTCAAATATGAGATGGAGGATGCTAGAGTAGAATTTAGATCTCAGATAGCATCAATGAAGAATGACATGATTGCTGAAATTGTGAGTGCTTTAGGTGGTGTACCTAGGCATGTGGTTACTAAAAGTAGTTATGAGGAAGTTACTAAAGACTTTGAAGTTGTTGGATCTAGTGGTGAGGATAGATCTAATCATGTGGAGAGACCTACTGGAATTAGGGTTGGTCAGTTTGCTCAACCTAGATCTCAATTGAAGCTGAACCATAAGATGGAGGTTTCTAATTTTTTAGGCACTTTGAATCCTAAAGACCTGATTGATTGGATTGGTGAATTGGAAGACTACTTTTAGCTTGAGGATATTGAGGATCCACTTAGAGTAAGGTTGGCACAAACTAAGCTGAAGGGACATGCTACTCTTTAGTAGAAAGAACTACAAAGAGATAGAGAAGAGGAAGGTGAAATGAAGATAACTAGATGGAGGTTGATGGTGACTAAGTTGAAGGCTAAGTTCATTCCTTCTGATTATGAACTTAAGTTGTTTAAAAAGTTGTAGAATCTAAAGTAGGATATGACTATGAAAGATTATATAGAGGAATTCTACAAGTTGACTATTCAGTCTGGGCATTGAGAATTGTCAAAAGAGAAGGTAGCTCAGTATATTAATAGTTTGAGATTTAATATTTAGGATGAAGTTGGTATGCTAAATATTTCTTCATTTGAGGATGCTTATTAGTATGCTTTGAGAGCAAAGAAGAAGCTAAAGAGGAAGAATCAAGATAGTTCTCAAGGGAGGGAGAAATAGGATAGTTCAATACAAGCTAAACCAAAAATAGAAGGTGAATCAAAACTTGTTGAACAGAAAAGAAGGTCAAGTGGAGGTGGGTTTAGAGCTAATTGTTTCAAGTGTGTTCAAGAAGGACATAGATCTTTTGAATGTCCAATTGGTAGAATAGTTGCACTGTTGTGAATGAGGTTGAAGTCCTAGACCGTCAACCTAAGAAAGCAGAGAGTTTTTTGGCTCGACGAGTACTAGTTGGTGAGAGGACATTGGATTCTTGTCAGAGGACTAGTTTGTTCAAAACTTGTTGTAAGTCTGGTGGTAAAGTTTTCAAAGTGATTGTGGATGGTGGTAGTACAGATAACCTTGTTGTTGAAGAGATGGTTCAAAAACTTGGTTTGAAGAGAATGAGACATCCTTATCTTTATAGGTTTGGCTAGTTTTAAGGTGAGCATGCTTTGGAAGTTAGGGAGCAATGCCTTGTTGATTTCCAAATTGGGCAGTATAAGGATCAAGTGTTGTGTGATATTGTGGATATGAATAGTTGTCATGTGTTACTTGGTAGACCTTGGTAGTATGATTGTAGGGTTGTGCATGATTATGTTAGGAATGTGTTTACTATTGAGAAAGGTGGTAGGAAATTTTCCCTAATTTCTTTGTGAAATGAAGAGCTTGGTAGAAGGAACCCAAGTATTGGTTGCCAAGTTGAGTTGGCATATTCTGAGAGGGTTGGAGATCAACATGGAAAGAAGACCTATGGAACACCTATGGTGGATGTGAAGAAGAAGAAAAGAAAGGGAAGGAATGTGCAAGTTGAAGACTCAAAGGATATGTATGTGAAGAACTAGTTTGGGATTTATGTGTTGAATCCCAAAAGATGTTCTTCTAGTTACTAGAACATCTTTTCAAACCTGGGGTGTTTCATGTAAGAGTATCTTGGGTTTTCTTGCAATCCTGCATGTGTGAAGGGATTTTGGTTAATTTTTATGGAGCTTGGTAAGTAATGATTCTCAGCATACACTGGCAGCTCGGCATGGTCTATGGAGCTCAACACAGTCTGGTAGCTTAGCATGGTCTTTGGAGCTTAGAATGGTCTATGGAGCTTGGGATGGCCTATGGAGCTCAGCATCATCTTTGGAGCTCGGCATGGTCCTGGAGCTCGGCATGGTCTAGAAATTTGGTATCTATTTCAGGCTGTATAAATAATTTTAATGAGTTAGAGGATGAAAATTTCAAGGATTGACAAGGGCCTAGATTTCTACCTATGGTATAAGTAGGGGTTCTAGGAAAGTCTTTAGTCATGATTCTTCCATTGTGGAGAAGAGGAGGAGCTTGGAAGAGAAAATTTTAAGAAGGGCTAGTAGCTATAGCATGGAAAACAAGAAGATTGCTTGGTGGGCTTGCGAGCACAAGTTGAGATCTTCCTTGGAAGTTTCTACCAAAGTGTGGATCTGGACTAGCTAGGGTTTGGATTGGATCTTGAGGGATCTTACAGAACTATTATTGTAATTGATATTGGATTTGGTTGTAACCAAGAAGGCCTTATAGCCCAGCACATTGCATATAATAGTTATTTTATAAATAAAGAGTTGTGATTTGGTATCAAATCTTTTGTTATTACTTCTTCTTATTGTGTTTCCACTGTAGACACCTAAATCTGATTACACTGCTTTGGTAATCCTATTTAGTTATCTCTAAAGGCATCATTAATTAAATCCCTATTTATTTAATCCTTTGCCATCCCCTAGCTGATTAATTCAGTTAATCATCTATAGTCCTAATTGATAAATCAAATAACCTATTATTTATCAATTAAATCTTATTCTCCTATCTAATTCCAAATCCTCATTTATTAAATAAATCTATTTAATAAATCTATCCCTCAAATCTAATAGCCCCTAACTTAAACCTAACCCTTCATTTAGTCTAATCCACCCCATCCACCCATACTAACCAAGCTTAGCCACTAACTCACCCACCCTCATGAATGCCATCCACTTGCACATCTCTAACAAGCCTAATCTAATCCTAAACCCAAGCCTAATCCCTCCCCTAAACTTGTCACATTCCCTAAGTGAGCTTAAGACTTTCCTAAGCCAAAACAAAGTCTCCCCTCCAAAATATCCCAACTATAAAACTTTATGACTCTTACAAACCCAATGAATGCTCTTACAAGCACTTATGAAGGCCATTTAAGGCCTTGAGCCACCTTTGTTGACTCATCCTTGCCCTTCCCTCTACCCAATGACCCTATGACATGTGTCACTCCCTGATTGGTGCTAAACAAGCACAATCCATGTGCTCCCCTTTGAGGGCTCCTTGCATCTTAGCCATCATCCCTCAAGCCCTTAGCCTATAAATTGAACCTCCTCCCTTCACAAAATTAATCATCCCCATTGCAAAGTTATAATGCTATTTTGAGATGACAAATACTACCAAAATACCATTATAATGGAAAACTTGTGATTATACATTCCTACAATCAAGGACAAATCCATTGCATCATTGTGTTATGCCATTAGGAGCCTACCATTATTAGTTTGCTTCCTTTTTATGGTGATAACCCTATGGTCCTATCTTAAGTGTTAGCTTGCTTAGTATTGTTGATGCTTACATTTAATTAGTTAGTATTCAATTTGCACTACTAATCTAGGTGATACATTTTGGCACGCCTAGTGGGACCCCGCATATGGGTCAATCTAATCATGTTTTTTGGTTTTGTGATAAATTAACAAAAATAACATTGTTTGCTTGCAACTTTTTGTGTTAGGTTTGCTAACATTCTTGCAGGTACACAGGTTACACTTTCAAAATCGCACTCTCGACCATATCATCAGTTTCTATTTTTGAGACTTCAAAAAAATCAAAAAATTTGCGAACCCATGACTGCAAGAATGCGTCCCCTAGATGCGAGAATGAAGCTATTCGCTCGTAGGAACGCGAACCTATGACGGTGAGTTCGCAAGTCATCACCAGACAATTTTACCTCATGTCCTAAAAACTTTCTTTGCATCCCTGCTGACAAATCCTCCTATGGGAATGCGCCTAAGGATAGCAGGATCACCATCCCACCTTACCATTTCCTGTCTTGACATTCTCAAGATTTTAATAAACCTTATTCTGTGGGATCGTCATTCCTGCTTGCAAGAACGTTGTAAGGGCATAAACCTGTGGGATCACTCTGTCAAAAAGAGCTCTTGGGTTTTTGGCTCATGTTTTAATTTTTCTTTTTAGCAGTCTTTTTCATCATTCCTACAGTCCAGAGGCTTTGCAGGATCATCATTCCCATGAACAAAAAGTTAGCAAGATCGATAACCTTTTTGCGAGATTGCTAACCCGCGTGCAAGAACGTAGGTACCATCACAGGAACGTTGTTTCTCGCCTCTTCCTCTGCGAGAATGCTTTCTCCCCTTTTGGTCTGCTTTTAAGTCATTTTCATTCACATTTTCAAATTGAAAAAAATGAACTTGTATGCATAACAACCCCACAAATCAAACACTCAATTTTGGTGCTTTAAAACAAACAAAACAAACTTTCAATTTTACATGCAATCTAGGCACACTTTGATTTTTGGGGCATAAAAAGAATCTACATTTTAGAAAATTTCTAAGTTATAAAAACAAATAAAAACACTTTTGAGTGAGTTTGTAGTCGGACTCACCCTCTTTAATCACCCATCAATTTAACCAATGGTTGCAATTTCAGCGTCATCTATGGGGATGGGTCTACCTAAGAGGGTGTTAAGTGCTCCACACAAATCAAACTCCACTCACTTCAGTTTTTAGTGGTTTTTCTAAGTTAAAATATTCCTTGAGTACATATTAGTCTCGCTCACACTTCATTTGGGCTTTAAAATTGAACACATCCTTGATGTGAAGGGCCTTCGGGCATGCATTTAAAAATGAGCTTCACACATATCTTTTGTTTTGGGCTTAAAACAAACTCACACTAACTCTTGAATGCCCTAAAGAAAATCAATCGATACTTGATGTGGAGGGCCTCCGAGAGTGCAGGTTTATTTCTTGTTGACCCTAACTCTTCTTCATGTTTGCATTCTTCGATCAATTTTTACTTTTGTTGGTGCTTCAAGTTGGAATTGAACATTTACATCCTAAACATGTGTATTTTTAAGGTCTAGAATAGATAACTTAAGTGTCAATGGAAAAGAACAATCATGTTTTTCAGCCCAAGGTCATCCAAATCTTCTCTCCCCTTGTCGTCTTTCAAGGCCATCTTGGGTGTATAAGACTAGGATCCAAAACCTTGTTTCTTTTTTTAGGAGGCCTTCTTGGGGATTTCATCACCCCTTGGCATGACCTCAACTCTAGCATCCCGATGGAGTATAAGAAATTGAAGGTGAATCGAAAGACATCTCTCTTGAGATCAAGATTTTGTCACTCGGGCTAAGCCTCAAGGAACTTTATACCCTTGAGAAGTGAAAGAGGAGAAGTGGGTTACCACTCCTCTTGGTTGTGTGACACCATCTTGGCCTCATCTACAGATTTGGGCCTCACGTACCTTGGGTATATCGAGGACTCCTTAGCTAAGCCAACTGTCAACCTTGTAGGCAACCATCTAGGGTGTTAATGTGTTTGAAGTGACTGATCAAAACATTTGTAGAACATACACACTCCTTGGTGCAAGTATCACATTCTGAGAATCAAAACTTCTATCTGATTGTTCTTATCTATTGCTTGATCTTTTGCTTGTTGAACAAATGTTTGTCAAACTTGATCAATCCTAGCATAGGGCATACTTAGCATAGTCACTGCCTCCCAAGAAGAACCCCATAGTTGTGAGTTTTAGTCCTCAGAAATATCTCATGTCAAGCCATCCCAAGACCAAGTTTAAGAAGGCTAAGCTTCCTCAAATACCAGCTTACAAAGAAATCAAAGTAGAGCATAAGAAGCATACCCCCAACTCCAGGATTGCCAAATTGGATCAAATTGAGAAAGACAGAGCTGAAGTAGCATTGCAAACAGAGTGGGACTACAAAATCCAAAACCTAACCCTTCGACGTGGTGTTAATACAAGCCTTATCGACAACTCTACTGTTACTCATTCTGATTAGGACCTTCCTTTTCTTCGCACTCACTTACACACACATAGGTTTAGTTTCTTAATTGCACTACCCCATCTAAGCATTTGAAGTCAGACCATCTCCTCTCATCTTAGGCTATTGAAGAAGAATCCTCCACCTGCATTGATAAGATCTTAGCATCACCTCCTCACTCATTTAGAAACTTTTTTTTGCATCTCTCATCATCTTGAGCATCCTTGAGACGTAGCACTTTGCTAGGAGTAGGTTGTTTTTAGTGTCCCACATCACCTTGAGCCAAAGGTTAGGGTCGCACCTTTTGCATCACCGTCATGTTTCCCACATACATCTTAGGAGAGCACAAGCACCATATCGTTTGGACACCCTTAGTATCATCCCTCGTTGCATTTAGGAGAAGCACCCTTTCATGCCACCCACCACACGTTCTGGTAGGCACATACAGAAAAAAGACATAGATCCTGATCACAGTGGTAACACATCTCGAGCTCAACCATACTCTGTGGTATCTATGACACCATCAGATCCACCACCGCAAATCCCAAAGGAACCAGGATCATCCATAGACATTGAGGCTTTTTTGAACCAACCTGGTCATGCTACTATCATTAATGCCATTATAGATTGCAATAAGGAAACCATCATGGTGAATTTCTTACGAGACAATGTTGGTGTCTTTGAGTTTGGGCGTCCACCACCTATCAACATAACAGATCCTACTCACCCATTGTTTGGATGGCAACCACCCCAGGTAGAACCAACAGACCCAAATATCCCCTCGACCCAGGTGTTGGTTCCCATTCCACAGAACACTCATCCCATCCCCACTCAACCCTTGGTGCATACTACATCCCAACCAACCTCAAGTGTACCATTTGCATCTTCTTCCACCACTCTTTTTTTTGCTCCACCAAATCCTCCATTTGCATCTAGCAGCACTACATTTTCATTTCCACCCCATATTGCATCTAGTCCATTTTCTACTCAGATACCACCATTAGGGTCCAATACCTCATCTTCCATCCCACCAAACATCACTATCAACCCCTTTGTCCCTAGCCAAAGCTCTTCAGCCGCGTTCCTTTTGGGACCTTGGAATTTTGCCGTGACGCAGGCACCCGTCATTAGTCTTCCCCCTAGCACTGTACTCATGTTCACACCTTCGGTACTATTATCCACTGCTTCCCATAGCTATTCACTCCCACCCCTCACCAACTATTTCTCCATGCCACCTCTAGGCAATAGCCCAAATCCACTGCCACTGCAATTCTCTACAATAAGCACATTGCCACAATTTAACTACCTTACGCCTACTTCAAATCAATCCTACTCTCAAGCAGGCACACAACCCACATATATTGGGCATGGTATATATTCCCAGAGCATAGCACAAGCATCATCTACATTACCACCACTCCAGCTGCAATCTTCACACCAACAGTATGTCCAAGCACCCACACAGAACTATCTCATAGGACAACAACCTCATTGTTATCCACCACATCAACCTCATCAGATGCAATAGTATGCACAACCCACATTCTAGCAACCCATAGCATCCACTCCACTAGGGGCATCTGGATTGGGGGCACCAGCTCCTCCACCTATAAAGTCTGAATGGGAAGAAATGAAGAATGCTCTCAAAGCCCTCAAGGATGGGACAGACACCAAGACTTTCAAATTGAAAATGATTACCCATATCCTATTGATAGGACTATCAATTTGAGACCATTTCCTAAACATTTCGAGGTCCACAAGTTTGACAAGTTTAGCGGGAAAAGTGATCCAGCCACGCATGTTAAGGAATTCTATATGCATTGTCAAGAGGTAGCTTATAATGATGTGTTCCTCATGCAGCTCTTTCCCAAGAGCCTAGCTGGACCACCCTTAGAATGGTTATGCCACATACCTCAATGTACTATTAAAACTTTTGCATAAATTTTTGAAGCCTTTGTTGCTCAGTATACCCATCTTGTTGAGATTGAATTATCTGTAGTGGACCTTGTCCACACCAAATAGAAAGGAGGAGAAATCCTTATAGAGTATTTACAATGCTGGAAAATTCTCACAACAAGGATCTCTTGCACCATCCCCGAGCGCCATCTTGTCAAGATGTTCATAAACAACGCACACCCTAGCCTCGCTCATCATATGGTTATGAACTATTTGCAAACATAAAAGGACATTAAAGAAAAAGGAATGGGCCTCGAGCAAGGTCTCGTCAAGGATGCTGTCATTTGATTGTACAAATAAAACACCTAGGACCATAGTTCGAGTAATGACAAAACCCGATATTGGAACAAAAACAAGAATACGATGATAGATGGTGCCACTAATACCTAATAGGTCCATATTGTTGGAGCAGCTACCAATGTTCCCATCACATTTTTCCAACAACAAACTTATCAACAGCAACCTCCTACGTATCACCAGCCACTCATACAAACTCATCAGCAAGTGCAGGTTCCTCATAATCAAACTAATGCTATCACACTGGCAACGAGTAGTAAACCTCATGTTCAGAGGCAACCATGAACATACACCTTGTTAGGGGAACCTCTTGATACCATCTTCAAGAAATTGGCCAAAGACAAACTTTGTTTGGTATCCACAAATGCAACCCTTGGAACCTAATCAATCTAGAGCATCCTGGTACAAAGATAACAAATATTGCAAATTCCATCGTGTCAAAGGATACACTACCCTTAAATGCATGCAGCTTAAGGATTATGTACAAGACCTCATTGATCAAAAAGAAATCACAGTGGGGGCACAACCCTCACCTAATGCAGGATTAATGATGTATCAAAATGCTTTCCCTCCTCATAACACCAACCTAACAAAGGCACCTGCCAACCCTCCTGTCAACAAACCTAACAATGCTCTGGGTAAACAAGGTGATAACTGAGACACATCTCATAATTATACCTCAGCATACCTAGACTATGGTAGTTTAATTGGTTGCATATCCCAAGTTGAACCATCTATCAATGTTATCAATATCAAAGGCCCAGACACTCAATGTGCAGTTACTACCTATCGGACATGACTCAATATAGTTGGTCCATCCATATCCACACAAATCAGGCCACCATCAGCACAACCACCTCCATCTCAACCATCTCCATCAGAATCACCTTTGCTAGGACCATAGTATAACCTCTTAGAACACCTTGGAAACATGCCAGCCCAGATCTCCATCCTGGATCTCTTATGGACAAGCCCACTTTACCAAGAGATCCTTGACAGCACTCTACATGAGTCATGCACCCCTTCTAACATAAACGCCACTAAGTTTCACAACTTGGTTGGCCATCTTTCAACCTCATGTGCCTTATCTTTTAAAACCACTGATATCCCAGCAGTTGAACCCGATCACATCCTCCCACTTTGCATAGCTGTCATGGTTTCTAACTTTGCAATTAAGCACATCATGATAGATAATGGATCAGATCTCAACCTATGTACTTTAAAGTTCATCAAGCAGGCAGGATATACTAAAGTAGATATCATCAATGAGGTGATCACCATCAAGGCATATGACAATTTGGAGCATACTACTAAAGGAACCATCTTGCTCCCTATCAGGGTCGACCCAATCACTAGAGAAACACTTTGTCATGTAGTTGATCTTAATCTTCTGTATAACATCCTCCTCAGTCATCCATGGATTCATGACATGAAGGTCATTCCATCCACATATCATCAGTGCATTAAATTTTTGCAAAATGGCACTAAGATAACCATCGATGCAAATCCTGAACCCTTTGCTTATTGCAATGCGGTTAAAACTTCATACACCAATCACTGTCCTGGCATTGAAATTGGCTCCACCATGGCTAGCTCCTCTGGAACTTTCCACAATTCGAACACCATTTTAGCCTCCACTCTCTCCATGATTAAGATCAACTACCAAGGTTGTGGCGAGTATAGTCTCATGGATGCTTTTTTTATTTGCGCTATACCACTTGACCCCCATATTCAAGGATGCCCAACACATCAAGGTCCTATACCAAGAACCACCTCTCAGTTTCACCAGTTGGGCCCTACTACTTTTGTCACCAAAGGTATCCTTGATGGAGCAAAAAATACACCAGATATTAGCACATGGTTGTACAAAGAGCCACCTCCTAAAAGTGAAGCACTTCTTGATCACTTTAAACAAAAATATCCCTGGTCACATTGCTTGGCCACGAAGCAATGGGATTATCAGGGAGGTGGTTTAGGCTACCAAGAATCAGGTATGAGATAGCCTATAGAAGCACACCAAGGGCAAAAAACCATATGCTTAGGCTATGGACTCCTCGCAACTAGGGGCACTACAACGGAAGGCCACACCTTTACGAACATCCAAAACACTCTCATTGAGGTTGAAGATATCCCTAAGGAAGTTGAAAAGAAAGCTTACAATGATATTTTCCTTGACAAAATAATCCTTAGAGCCTCTGTGCTTTGCCAGTTATCCTTGAACCTCATATACCTCCCCCTTTCTCACCCTGAACTCATAGATTGGGACCAACCAAGTGTCATTCATGTTGATGAGTTCTCTACCGAGCACACACTCCTTAAATTCATGGGGAAAAAATGCCACATAAACGGCTGCCTCCACCGTTGGAATATGTCTACAAGCTGGACCTCACAGGTTACTTCGAGGAGGAGGAAATCTCTAGTCGCAAAAATGAAATTCCAAAAGAAACAAAAAAGCAAAAAGATAAAAGAAAAACATCCCATGGTGAAAACTCCTCTGGAGCGCCATTGGGTGACTCAAAAAATGAAACAAAAATAAAGGACGTATCCAACAGTGAAAACCTCTCCGAGGCACCTGAGGATGGAGATTTCATCCTCCCCCCATTGGAGCATCGACCTCCTATATCTTTAGTTTTGACAGAAGAAACTTTGCCTCTAAATATCAGCTTGACAGAGATACCACATATCACATACATCAGAGCCTCTTTACCACAAGAACAAACAGAACTTCTTCTTGAAGTCCTCTATGAAAATATAGGCCTCTTTGCATGGTCATATCAGGATATATCGGGGTTGAACCCCAAACTCGTAGTACACCATCTGGTAGTAGATCCAGGGGCCAAGCCCATCAAGCAGAAACTTCGAAAAATGCACCCCAAGGTGGCATTATTAGTCAAAGCGGAGCTAGAGAAGTTGTTAGAGGCCAAAATCATTCGACCAATAGATTATTCTGAATGGATTTTTAACATGGTACCTGTTACCAAGCCCTCCAGAGATATCAAAATTTATACCAATTTTCAAGATCTTAATAAAGCCTATCCAAAAGATGACTTTCCATTGCCAAATATCGACATGATTGTGGATCTCACCGTAGGTCATGAACTCTTGTCGCTAATGGATGGTTTCTCTAGATATAATCAGATTCATATAGTAGAAGAAGATTAGCATAAGACAGCATTTACTACACCTTGGGGCACATTTTGCTACAATATGATGCCATTTGGGTGAAAGAACGTCGGAGCAATCTATTAGCGAGCAATGACAGTCATCTTCCATGACCTAATCCATAAGATACTTGAGGATTACATGGATGACATTCTAGTCAAATCTCTTAATGATTTGGATCACTTATCTCACTTCAAGGAAGTGTTTAACTGACTGGCAAAATATCATCTCATGCTAAATCCCAAGAAGTGTGTCTTTGGTGTTACTTCAGGAAAACTCCTAGGCTTCATTGTGTCACAGCGCAGTATTGAGATTGACCCTAAGAAGGTCAAAACCATCATGGATATGGCTCCCCCTAAGACACTCAAGCACCTTCGTTCTTTGCAAGGAAAACTCCAATCAGTCTAGCGATTCATTTCTCAGCTCACTGATAAGTATCAACCTTTCACTTACTTGCTTAAGAAAGATCAGAATTTCAATTGGGACTCAGCTTGCCAGTGCAATTTCAAGCTCATCAAGAAATACTTAGCTAATCCACCTATTTTGGTCCCTCTAGTAGCAAGGTGCCCGCTCATCCTATACATCACAGCTACTTCCATAGCATTAGGTGCTCTTCTAGCATAGCTTGATGATGCAGGAAAAGAAAGAGCTATTTATTACATCAGCGGAATGTTAGTGCGCTATGAGCTTAACTACATGCCAATGAAGAAGGCATGCTTAGTAGTAGTGTTTACCACCCAGAAGCTACGTCACTATATTTGGAGTCACATTGTACAATTGATATCAAAGATCGATCCATTAAAATATATGCTCTCCCATACAGTACTCATCGAACGTCTGGCAAAATGGGTTATGCTTCTCAGTGAGTTTGACATTTAGTATGTGGACAGAAAGGTCATCAAAGGCTAGGCTATTGCAGATCACTTGGCTGATGCACCCTTAGTTGCAGATCACCCACTCATCATGGAATTTCTAGACGAATACCTCTGTTGGATAGAAAAACAATCACTCTAGAAGCTATATTTTAATGGCTCCTATACCTCTCATTGCTCTAGTGCCAGCATACTTTTGGTTACACCTCAAGGTGACTATATTCCTAAATCTTCAAGCTATAATTTTGGTGTACCAATAACATTGCAGAGTATGAGGCCCTTGTTGCTGGACTCAAAATTGCCATTAAATTTAATATCACAGAGCTTCAGGTCTATGGTGATTCTCAGCTTATCATCAAACAAGATTTGGATGAATATCAAACCAAGGATGACAAATTACTACCTTACAAAGACCTAGTTGATCAACTAAAGGAGTATTTCACTTAGATCCAGTTCATACAGATACCTAGGCTCTAGAATAAGGCAGCTTCTGCCATGGCTACTATTGGTTCTCTCTTAGAAATACCACACGAAGCTACGCAGTATGAATTCTTGGTTGAGCAGCTGCACGAACTTGCATATGAGAATGATGAATCAACACGAGTCTATATCTTGGTTGGTCCCCAATCTCCATGGTACCATGAAATTCATGCTTACCTACTAAATGGTATCATATCTCCTCACCTCACATGAACCCAATGCCAAAACCTTATTCGTAAAGCTTCCCGTTACACTATCATCGCCCAAACCTTATATTATCGTGGTTATCATGATACTCTCTTGATGTTTAGATCAAAATAAGGCTGCAATGGCTCTCAAAGAGGTACACATTGGACTTTGTGGTGCTCACACGAGCAGGATGGTGCTAGCAAAGCAGATCCTTCAGGCTGGATATTATTGGCCTGCTCTACAACAAGATGCATGTGAATTTGTGAAGCGATGTTTACCTTGTCAACAACATGCTAATTTAATCTGCCCTCCAACACAAGACTTGCAACCCATTGCACCACCATGGCCTTTTGCCTACTAGGGTTTTGATCTTGTTGGTCTTATTGCGCTACTTTCTTTAGAAGGGCACAAATGGATAATCACCACAACTGATTATTTCACTAAGTGGGTCAAAGCAGTTCCCCTTGTTACTGCCATGGGAGTTCAAGTGTCCAAGTTTATATTATATCACATCATATGTCACTTTGGCATCCCAACTACCATTTTCACAGACCACTGAGGTAATTTTGAAAACCTAAATATGGACAAATTGTGTACTTCCCTCCACATCCACCACTGCTTCTCGAGCCAATATTTCCCACAAGGTAACAGTCAGGCTGAGGCAACTAATAAAACCCTCCTCAAAATCCTCAAGAAAGTTGTCAATGACTCTGGCCGTGATTGGTATTTGCAAATTAATCTCGCCCTATGGGCATACCGCACCTCATTTTGTACAGCCACTAGTACAACTCCATACTACTTGGTCTATGGTGCTGAAGTAGTCTTGCCTATTAAGGTTGAACTCCCATCACTCTGAATTTCTCTCTGAGGATAGATATCTAATGAGGAATATAGAGTGGCTCGACTTACTCAACTTGATCTACTTGATGAAAGAAGGAAATAGGCCTACGACCATCTCATGGTCTATCAAAGTTGCCTCAAGCACAGTTTCAATAGGAAAGTCCATCCGCACAGTTTTTAGGAAGGTGACATGGTCCTTAAAGAGAATACAAAGGTTCAAGCTGATTGAGAAAAGAAAGGCAAGTTCGAGCCCACCTGGCTTGGTCCTTATATGGTCATGACATCTTTTGGCTCAAGAGCCTATCAGCTATCTACCCTTGAAGGTGAAATCCTAAATGATCCTACCAACATCATTCACCTCAAGAAATTTTATGCCTACAAAATAGAATTTACACTTCAAGGAAAGAAATAAGGAATAGAATAAAATAAAGTGTCCAATGGTGAAAACTTGGCAATTCAAGCACCTTGGATAGGTCCCTGGTGAAAACCTAGCAAATAGGCACTAGGTGTACTACAGCACTTCCATTATCTATTATCGATGCACACCCCTTTGTCACTCCTCCATATCCTATCACTCATCCTACCCACTTTTCCAAGGTGTTCCTTATCATTATCCACCATATCTCGCAAACATCATCCTCTAAACACTTCACACTATGTAGCATCCCACCTCATTTATAGCATCCCATGTACCATACCCAATGTACCCTACCATTGTACTCTTCTAGCTCTACCTTATCACATGCCTTTTATCCTTATCATATGTAGTGTATACTACCCATGTAAACATATGTCTCATACCCCCCTACACTAACCCGTGTCACCCATATACCATATCTATGTGAATACAGCAATATTCGACCCCTTGTACATAAATTGCACTTCACATAAACCACCCCTCAATGAAACCATGTATTATGACAATGCTATCTCCTCATCCTAAGCTTTCCCTCGTCATGCATATACCTACTATATTGTGCCATCTAGTCTCGAGTTCCCATGCCCTTACCTAGTCTCACTTGTACATACTATCTCGGTCTTGTTGCAACCTGTTAGTAGCTCGTCAGTTGATCTCTTTGGCAAAAGTTTCCTTTTTATCTTTGTGGAATCTTTTTTGTTTCTCCTTTTGGTTAATCACTTCCATGTACCTTTTGTTGTTTCCTCCTCAAGATCGCCATGATCATTTCATATCATGGTGTGTTTTGACTGGGGCAACTAAGGAGGTGGGTTTTGATCATAGTCTTTTGCTACTTGTGAGTCAGTTGATATTATCCTTGTGTATTTCGGACATTTTTTCATCTTTCAATAAAACATAATGCACTTAGGTAATCTCGTGTGCTTTTGGATCATCCAGCATCGTTCCAACACTGATCTCCCTAAGACTCACATGTGATGCTGGGGCAATCCTTGCGTGCCTGTTTGAGTCTTTCCTATGGAATTTTGGGGAAAAGGCCTTGATGTTCTTGGTAACCTTGGAAGATCCCTAACAATCCTATATCAAATTAAGTGTTTACACTACATAGTGGTACTTCCTCACGAAGTACCCCATGCTCAACTTTCCCCTACACCTCACTTCTTAGAAACCCCTGGCTATCTTCCTTGTCATCACCCCTCTCCCTTGAACTATCACTTTTTACATCCTCAAAATCATTTGATTTGAAACCTTGAACATCAAAACTTATTTACTCTCCTTATAAATGAAATCCCTATCATAAATTACTATCCTAGCTCTCAAATCTCTGTTATCCTCCTGACTACGAGTTTGTTGGTCACTCTTTTTCCAACATTATTTTCCTTAGGGTCAGTATCTCCTATGATCACTTTTCATATCATAGAACACTCTCATACGTCAAAACATTGGATCTCTTATTTCACCATCATTGTTTGTTCTACATCTCTTAAAAAATCTCGTATGTTATATCATCCTCACTTGTATCCTTTATCACATCACGAAATATCATTATGCGCGATCTTTTTTTTATGCTATTTCCGCAGAATTATCACATATCATAGATGTACCTTTTAGTTTGTGTTCTTTCAACGTATCATAAATTCGCTATTTTCTCTTAGAGATCATTTCTAGCATAGTCATTCATCATTAGATTAGGGTTCATTTTTTAGCATAGTCATTCATCATTAGATTAGGGTTCATTTTTTAGCATAGTCATTCATCATTAGATTAGGGTTCATTCCTAGCATAGTCATTTCATCATTAAATTAAGGTTCATTTTACCATAGTCATTCATCATTTAAAAGCACTTCCCTTTAGCATTATCATCCTTTCTCATTACGTTAGGTCTTATTTTAGCATTAATGTTCATCATTAAAGAGTCATACTTCAGTTTGTGTATTATCATTCTATCAATTTATTTGTTTTAATCTTTGTTCCATTCATAGTTTGTATTGAAATATCCTAAGTGTCATCATATTATATTCATTTTTTTTCATATCATAAATTTGTTGTTTATCCCTTAGTTGGTGCTTCATTTTTCACTTAGTTTTTAGTTTGTACTTAACATCATGCAACATCATATCAAATACTCTCCAACAACAATCAATTTTTCGAGAGTACATCACACCATCAAGATCATATCCAAAATCTATCATACTACATGATATCTATCATACAGCAAATCTCCTCCTCATCGCATCATAAAGCAAATCATAAGGAAAAAACATGTCATTAAGCATCGTATCACATCACCTCACATTTTTGGTACCATAGATCAAAAATCACATCACATCATATATGCACTATCATAGCTAAATCACATCAAAAACATATTGTATCTTGTATACACCAGTCATCCAAAAACACATCCTACATCACACGCTATCAGCACAATCAAAAAGTCATAAACACATGTCCTACATCACCCACCATTAGCAATATCAGCAAAACATCACTATCTATCCAGCATATCTCAAAACATATACTAATCCATGACACATATAACACCAAAATCATCATATCTATCTATCAATGAAAGAATGAAATAATAAATAGTCCATCAATATACAAATGTCCATATCATACAAATGGGTCTAAGCTCGCACAAAAAACTCTCCATGTATCTCAAAGGTCGCTCTGCACAAAATACTCATCAGATGGCCAAAATCCAGCCTATCACTTGTCATTGCTCTGCCTCACTCCCTGCCCATGGTGCTGCTGGTGGTGGAGGTGGTGGCTTCATCAATCCCCCTCCTGTCCCAGAGCTCTTTTCCTCATCCCTCCCCATCTCGGTGTCTTGCCTCTGGCTATGTCCTAGCCTGTGACTATGCTCTGTGTGTTGAGACCTGCCTATCCTCTATGAGCCCTCGGTGCTCCATCCTCTGTCCCCTCCACCCTGCATCCCTGTGTGTGTCCTTGCTGTACCTGACCAAGTCAGCCACCTATAATGCTCAATCTAAGCTGATGACACTGCTGCATGATACCTGCCCCGATAAAATCCAACCCTCTCCCTCAGATCCTCCACCTCAGCCCGCAATCTCCTCAGCTCATCCAAACCTCCTCACACTGTTGCCTGTGCTCTCAATGTCACCACCTTCACCACCAGTGCATCCAACCTCCCCTGTGCTACCTCCCTCTCTTGGCTCACTACCTCCAATCTACCCTTTGTCTACCCCAGCTCCATCTACAATCTGCCCACCTCTAGCCCTGCCCTATCTGCTTACCCCTATGCGACATCCCACTCCTACCTAAACTAATCACACTCTATTCGAAGCTAGTCTTGCTCCTGCTGTGTATCCCAAAGCAACTGGCTAATGGCCTCATGCGCCTACTGTAAGGAGGCATAACACCCTACCAATCCATCATCCCCTCCCTATGTAAATGATCCCCCTACATCTCCTCCTCCTAGCCTCTGCGGCCCTTACTCCCCTGCCCTCTACTCTCCTCCTCTCTCTGGCACCTCCTTCCACTCCCTCGCTCTCATCTTTGGTTGGGCTCCCCTTCCTCCCCCCCAACCCTACTCCTCTGTCAAGCTGGCTCCTCCTCTTGAACCACCGTTGTTGCTCGCTGTCATAATCCTCAGACCACATATCGCCCCTGTCGGGCTGCCCAAGCTAGCTCACCCGCTATTGTCACTGCCCTCATCCATTGTGCTCTCCCCACTAGTCTAGGCCTCACAAAAGTATCTCGGTACTCTTGTGTGGAGCCTGCATCCACTACCCTACCAAATCAATCCCACTGCAATGGCTCTAGCTCTCGCCATGCCCTCAGCAAACCATCCCTCTGCAAAGATGGCCTATACATCAATACTAGCTCACGTGTAACCAGCTGATACCAGTGTGGATCTCCCACTGCCACTTGCTGCCAACCAAACTGTCGCAATGCCTTGTCTGGCCTGTACTGCTCTACAATGTGCTCCCATCTCCCGAACACAAAGCATGGAGAAATGGTGTACGAGAGATGCTCTCACTCCTTTGCCCACGGTCCTAGGCCCATGTATGGTCTCCATACCACTGCCACTATCTCATTAATGGCCACCCTCTAGTAATCTACTGAGTCTATATGATGGTATGTCAGGGGCTCAGC
Organism: Cupressus sempervirens; assembly: GCA_028749045.1. Classification (NCBI taxonomy): domain Eukaryota; kingdom Viridiplantae; phylum Streptophyta; class Pinopsida; order Cupressales; family Cupressaceae; genus Cupressus; species Cupressus sempervirens. The sequence continues at coordinate 214,528,924 of CM053787.1, forward strand.
CCAACTATATGCCACTAGCTCCTCTGGCTACCTATCCCTACGTCCTAATGGCCTGAGCACTATAATATGCTCCCATACCTGTACCTGTAGCAATGTTGGGAACCCAATGCTCCTACCCTGTCGACCACCACCCTGGTACACTATCTGGTGGAGGTCTCGATATAGCTCTGCCAGCATCAGAGAACCCTGTGTCGTTGGGTGCCTCGCATCCTCTATCTGCATCACCACTGGAATTAGCATAAGTGTCACCCCTTTACCCCCTATATCTAGGGCAATGTACCCCAAAACTAGCCCTAGAACATAAAAGTAAATCCTCCTCTCCACCACCACTCGATCTAAATGCTCATCCAAGGCAAACTGCCCTCACCGAATCTTGTACTCCACTCCTGGCCCCATGAGTCTGCATAGCCGCCTCTGCTGTCATCTCTCTACTTGCCATGACTAGCGTCCCTTGCACTGGTAGTTTAAATATCTGGTATACGTCCTCCAACGTCACCGTCATCTCCCCTGTTGGTAGGTGAAATTTCATTGTCTCACTATGTCATCTCTCGCACAGCACTGTAACCATCATCCTATAGGTGCGAGTATGGGGCACCCTCGCCAGGTGGCCTAACCCGATTGCCTTGACCCGGACCCAGTCAACCGGCATCAACATCTCTCCTGCGCGCAACACTGCTGCTCGCCGCTCCCATGACACAAGTGCATCTAGCGACCACTGCACACAACCCAACCCAATCCAACTGTCAATTTTTTATCTGCTTGTCTATTCTACACCACTCCCTTACCTCACCCCAACTTTTTTTGTCTTTCTATTGCAAAACTCATGTTCCTGCAGAAATAGCGTTCTCGCGAGACCCATCCTCATGCGGACCTATATTCCTATGAGATCATGATGTTGACTCTACTTTAAATCCCTAAACCTCTCCCTCGATCCCACTAACCCATTCTCGCGATCTTCTATCTGGCGATCCCATCGACCCTTGATCCCATGGGATCACGTTCCTACACTATCCCCTTTAAGCCCCTTTCCCGCTGTACACCTACCTTATCCCATGGGAACGCGTTCCCGCTACTTGAATCGTGTTCCACGTAGTGGGGATGCGATCTAGCTACCTTTATCCCATTCCTGCATGACATCCCATCCCGGGATCGCTTTCTCACAAAATAACTATTTGAACCCCCGTAACCTCCCACTCGATGCCATGTTTCACAAGATCACAATCCCACCGATCCAGCTCGTGTTCCCGCCAGACCCGTGCTTGCGGGATCGCATTTTTGCTTTTGCGAGAATGAAATAAAATCTATACCAAGAAAAAACACAAAAAGGTTTTTCTAATCAATCTGGTGTCCCCAGTACTCACACCCATCACACAATATCTGCCTAATGCTCTGGTCGCCCACCACCCGCCATCGTAATCTCTAATCCAGAGCTCCTCACAGCAATATCTCCTCATCTGTCTCAGCACAAATGACCCCTTCTAGCCCCCTCGTCACCTTTTATAGCCCACCCCGGTGCTTTGCCTGCTCCTCTTGGTCATCCCATCCTTCCCCACCATCTTCTTACCCCGTGCAACCAACACCACACGACTTTGTACACTTGTAACTACTCTTCATTTGCTCTTTCGCTGCATCTATTAGCTCGATCTCCTATCCCCACAGTATTATCCCTCCTCTTAGATACTGTTTGATGGATCCTTGTAGGTGTAGCTTTCCTTCTATCTGATCTTGGTCCGTTAGTACCTCATCCTCCACCTCTTATTGGCACATGGTTCTCTTTTCAATTTTTGCTTTATCTTGATTTGGCATCTCCCCTTTTTGGGTCTTAACGTCCCTTTTCCAAGCACTCTCCTTGTTCCCTCCTCACGGTTTCCACAATCTTCCATATCATGGTTTGCTGCGACTAGGGCAATTTGAGCACAGGGTTTTCATCCCATCTTTTATTTTTTTTTCTTTTCTGCTTATTGGTTACCCAATATCGCTTCCACGTTGCTTCCTCTAGGATTCATGTGCGATGCTAGGGCAATCCTTTTGTGTTTTCTTTGCATCCGTTCATCAATCCTTTGGACGGTTCGTGAAAATGCCTTGCTATTCTTTGTAACCTTGGCACTTAACCAACATTCCTATATTAACTCTAATGCTCAACTCTATCGTGGTACTTCTCTTTGATGTATCCCTCTGCTCATCCCGCTTCAATGGATTCCCTAGTCCCCATTATCCCCTTATCCATCTCCCTACCTTGGATTCCTTTTATTGTGCTCCACTCCTTCATCCTCCACCTTCCCTAAAGTCTTAAGCTTGCTTCCTCTTATGCATCTGGTTCTCCCTTTATCATTCTCCCGTAGTGAGAATTTGAACTAATTCATCCCCTTCTCTTTGCCACTCTGAGTCTCCTTGCTCATCTTGGATTCTTGTATTTTTCAAGAAGCCGTCAAGCCTCGTCTTCTCTCCCCGCCACCTTCTTGAGGGGGCATCATCTAAGTATAGTCTCTCCTCTTCTTATCTGAGACTGGGGCAACCTTGTTGCTAAAACATCTTCCTCGTGTCATCTTCATTCAAACTTCTTTGAAATAGTGTTGTCTCAACACTATGTCAAAGAGGGGCAAAATGTAGACACCTAAATCTAATTACACCGCTTTGGTAATCCTATTTAGTTATCTCTAAAGGCATCATTAATTAAATCCTTATTTAATTAATCCTTTGCCATCCCCTAGCTAATTAATTCAGTTAATCATCTATAGTCCTAATTGATAAATTAGATAACCTATTATTTATCAATTAAATCCTATTCTCCTATCTAATTCCAAATCCTCATTTATTAAATAAATCTATTTAATAAATCTATCCCTCAAATCTAATAGACCCTAACTTATCCCTAACCCTTCATTTAGTCTAATCCACCCCATCCACCCATACTAACCAAGCTTAGCCACTAACTCACCCACCCTCATAAATGTCATCCACTTGCACATCTCTAACAAGCCTAATCTAATCCTAAACCCAAGCCTAATCCCTCCCCTAAACTTGTCACATTCCCTAAGTGAGCTTAAGACTTTCCTAAGCCAAAACAAAGTCTCCCCTCCAAAATATCCCAACCATAAAACTTTATGACTCTTACAAACCCAATGAATGCTCTTACAAGAAGTTATGAAGGCCATTTAAGGCCTTGAGCCACCTTTGTTGACTCATCCTTGCCCTTTCCGCCCTTCCCTCTACCCAATGACCCTGTGACATGTGTCACTCCCTAATTAGTGCTAAACAAGCACAATCCATGTGCTCCCCTTTGAGGGCATCTTAGCCTTCCATAAACTTTCATCTCTCCTTGCATCTTAGCCATCCATCCCTTAAGCCCTTAGCCTATAAATTGAACCTCCTCCCTTCACAAAATTAATCGTCCCCATTGCAAAGTTATAATGCTATTTTGAGAGCACAAATACTACCAAAATACCATTATAATAGCAAAATCCCTTCATGACTCCATTGTTGAAACCTTGTTTCACTTACTCCACCCATCCATTTGAAGATTGAAGCATAACTTGTGAGCATACATTCTTACAATCAAGGACAAATCCATTGCATAATTGTGTTATGCCATTAGGAGCTTACCAATCTTGGTTTGCTTCCTTTTTGTGGTGATAACCTTATGGTCCTATCTTAAGTGTTAGCTTGCTTAGTATTGTTGATGCTTCCATTTAGTTAGTTAGTATTCAATTTGCACTACTAATCTAGGTGATACATCCACTGCATGGTTGTATAGATGGGGGCTAGGACATCTCCTTTGGGGAATCTCTTTCCTTTCACTACATTAGTTTGTAAGCAAGGTGCCCATGTGGGTTTACATATTATAATTATGTAATTCAACATTTGCGGTGATAATAAGAAGCCAATATTCTATTCTCACAATTTGTATTTTTGTCTATTTATATTGTTTGTTATAGTATTAAGGAGAGAAGCCTTCATTAGTGTTAGAAAGGAATAGTTCTAAGCAGCTTTCCCACCTTCACGAGATCACATTTCTACCAGTGTTTTATATGATTCTCATGGTCATAGGATTGTGTCTCCAAAAAAAAATTTGAGATTTTTGTGCAAAAAGTTCATTTAAGTATTGTTGTCACCCTGGCCTTCCTTCACTCTTGTAACCTCCAAAAATGTCAAAAATCCTAGAAAAAGACTTAAACAACACCAAACATTAGATATGGGATTAGTTTTGTAAGTGAATAATAGCCACAAAGATGAGAAAATGACCCTATGTGTGGGGTTCCACTAGATGTGCCAAAATATATAGAATGAAATGTAAGTCAAAGAATATGAAGTTAAATTACGCATTAAACAAAAAAACCAAATATAAATATATATGAAAGAAAAATGAAAAACACATAAAAGATAATGCAAACCATTAAGAAGCACTCCAAGCTTCCCTTGATGAGTTGATGTGTCCAAATAATGGTATGTGTCCTCAAGGATTATTCAAGTTTTAAGTGAGGGTGAGGAGGATTCAACAATGGAGAATGAAAGATTTTGAGCTATGGAAGTGTGGATAAAATTTGGTGTTATGAGGGTGTGCTAGGTGATTTTGATTCTCAATGGATAATATAACTTTAGCATAAAATGTGAATGATTTGTGAGAGGGGAAGGGTTCAATTTATAGGCCAAAGGGTGATGAAGTGGAGGGCCAAGATGCAAGGTTAAGGAATGGTGAGGTAGGGCTAAGATGCAAGGAGAGGGAAGCACATGGATTGTTCTTTCTTAAATCCATAGCCGAAGAGAGAATGTGAGAGGATGGGCAAATTGGATAGAAAGTGGGGGGACAAAGGATTTATTAGGGAGATCAAGTGTGCACATGATGTATAAGATAATTTAAGGTTGACATTAAAGAAAATAGGAGTATAAGAGATGAGACATGAGGGTGGACTTTGGGTTGGGTTTGGATTTCTTAATCCATGTTTAAGGTTGTGGAAATATTTAGGGGTAATTAGGCTTTGATTAGGGGGTGAATAAGGTGGAAAGTGGGTTTTTTGGGAAAATGAAAGTGGGTTTTTAATTAACTAGGTTTAATTACCTAATTAAGAAGGTTTAGCCTAGGTGAATGGGTTGGGTTTGAGTCTAAACCTATGGGTTATGATTCGATTAAGGGTTTGGGTGAAGGTTTAAGTATTTTTTATTAATTGATTTACTTAACCAAGGAGAAAAATAGAATTAAATTAAATAGGCTTCTATAATTATTCAATTCAATAGAGGAATAATGAATTTAATTAATAAACTAGACTATAGGTTGTCACTTGATTATTAGTTGAGCTATAGTCAATTTTATTTTTATTGATTAACTAGGGGATGGCATAAATTAATTAAGTTTTAAATACTCAATTAATAATGCACTAGTAAATGACTAAATAAGATTATTTAATTATGTAATTAGATTTAGGTGTCTGCAGGGCTAGTCTTTCCTTCCCTTTTAAACATCCCCATTCAATCATCTTACATTCTTCAATCCAAAAAAAAAGGAAAACATTTTAAATCAAACTCTTCAATGAAATATTAGAATAACTTAATATATTTTATGATGAATAAAATATATTAAGTTCTATAATAAAATATATATATAAGAACTGTTGATCTCAGATTGATTTTGCCAAGTGAGTGTCAACACACTTAAACCATTTACTTAGTTCATGCTAAATTAGTAATACATGCTGAGAACAACATGTAAATATTAGACCATGTTGAGTTGTAATGAGTGTCAAGTCTTTCATGTGCCGATTCACTCGAGTATTGAGTAGATAGACCATGTTGAGTGATTCAAGTGTTGAGTAAACAGTAGATGTCGAGCAGTTTAGGTGTTGAGTCAGAAGCAAAAATACAATGTATGTTGTGCATCAGAGACCTCATATGCTGAGTGACACAGTTTGGACATATTTGTTTGTGATGGTACAAACAATTATGTAAACCATTTTCAAGCTGACTTAAGTATAGATTTCGATCTTTTGGAGATAAGGACAAATATATATATATATATATATATATATATATATATATATATATATATATATATATATATATATATATATATATATATATATATATATATATATATATATATATATATATATATATATATGTAGATTCCCTATGCAATTGCATGTAGCCAATCAAAAAATGGGAAGGTTTAAGCAACAAAATGGATGGATCTTAGTCATAGATTCATACCTAATCCTAAGCCACTAGAGTCTTCTTAAGGAAGATGAAGCCCTAAAATCTTTACAATAATGAGAACAATGTATAAGGGGTGAATGATCGAATTGGAAGAGTAAACAAGATAGTTTGTAGAGCATTCAAGGTGACTTAGAAGTAAGAGTGAATTGTTGAATCAGTTAGTGAAGAACAGAGGATAGAGAAGGATATGACATTGATACATTAGATCATGAAGGATCAATAAGAGATTGTGTAGAGGTGATCTATTATCAGGAAAGCAAGTGCCAACTACAGGATTTATGCTAAGACATTTTAATAGGTGATTTTAGTTAAATCTCTTAACAGAGTAGTCCTAACAAGTTGTATTAAATCCTTTAACAGGGTGCTTGCTTAATTGTAAGTTGAAGTCCTCTAACCAGGTACACTTCTAATAGGGTTTTGAAATCCTCTAACAAGGTGGGACTTTACAGTCTTTGTAGGCCTTTAACAAGGCAGGCCTTTCATAGGGCAGATCATGATTCATGGTCAACCATTGTAACCTTAATTGGATAAACTTTATTGTTGTAGTAGTGAAAATTTGTGGGTGTCATCCCCACCTCAATTTTATCTTCTCACTTGGAGAGTTTCTAGGTAATCATATCTGGTGTTATGTGTGTGTTTGACTACTATGTTTACATGATTGATGCATATGGTTTACATGTTATTTCAGTATATTGATGCATATGATGTATGAATGGTTACAGTTCTATGGGTCCAATTTTAAACTCCTGATTCACCCCCTCCCCCCCCCCCCCCCTTCTACCCAAGAAGTTTACTCTCTTCCCAATTGTAATTCCAATAAGAAATTCTTCAGAGAACTACACTGAGTTTGCATTGAATTTGATCTAGAATTAGAGATTGAAATTTGGCATTTATTCTTCACAAACTCCCCAATACACTTCAAATGCTTGCCACTTGATTTGGAATGAAATAGATTCTTTATTGATGAATTTTGTTAAACTTTATTTTAAGAAGTTAAAAATTCATGTCCCTTTTAAAAAATCACTTTTTCCATATTTTAATTTTATCTTTGACTTTTTCTTCCTTGATTGCCACCCAAACTTTTAATACAAAATTTACCTTCCAAGCTAGAAATTTATTTTTACATCTTCTTATATCTGCTTCACCTCTATTATAAATCACACCTCAATCTAGGGTCTATCAAATTTCACTCTTAGACCTAGAAATTGTTTGCTTCTGTCTTGAAATTATCTTGTAAATATAATTGTTTTCTATAATGAACCCATCTTTTAGCCTTCATGTTCTCCAAAGTCTAAGTGGAGCATAAGAGGAAATTAAATTAATTTCTTATAAAGTCATTAAATAAATTAAAATTAAAAATTAAAAGGCGACTTTATATTTAATTAATTTAATTAATTATTGTATTACAAGGGAGAAGCTTCTAGAGTGCATATTAATTATTGGAAAGGTGGAAGCCTCTAGTAATTTAATTTTCTAGAACCACAATTAATTATTGTATTGCAAGGGAGGAGTTTCTAGAGAGTGCATTAATTATTGGAAGGGGGAAGCTTCTAGCACTTGCAATTAATTAGTGTTTTAGTTCCTTCTAGAAGGGTGAAGGAAAAGGATAAATAGGGGTAAGAGTCTCATTCTTGGGCATCAATTTTTTGTGAATGACATTTGATAAGAGCTTGGATGTGTGAGTCACATATCTTTCTTAGCAATAGAGGATGGTCATCCTCTCTTTTAACATTCTAGATGTCATTCCATTGGGGGTTGGCCTTTGGAATACATTGCTTTGCACTTCATTTTATCATTTTGAGAACTAATATAATTTCAGCATCAGTTCAATCTTCAGTTTGCATAAAAAATCTATTTTGGTAGTTGGTTCAATTTTTGGGCATCCTAGGGTGGCCATTATAGTGGTATCAAAGCTTTCTTGCAAAGACTTTCACAAAGTTATAACCGGTGGGTGCCCATTCTAGTGGTATTAAAGCTTTATTACAAAGTCTTTCATGAAGTTATAACTAGTGGGTGCCCATTCCAGTGGTATTAGAGCTATAAGTCATGTCATCCTATGGAGATCTTAAGCATTTATGTTTGAGCATGCGACAAGGGCTTTAAAATTTCTACAATACTAGAGGAAGAAAAGGTAGGAGTTCAAACTTGTAGAATGAACAGGGTAGTTCATCAATGCAGAGGGGCATACAATCTAGTCATACAGACATAGAAAAAATATTCTTTGAACAAGACAGTAGCATAGGTGACCAAGATGATAGTTATACTAGTCTAGATCAGGAAAATGTAATGTTTAGGTTATTAGATACATTAGAGGAGGGTATCATATGCAACAGGAGCAGAATAGGCAAATGGATATGATGTTGTAGCTTATGGCTAGACAAATGGGCATCAATATTAATCCAAGTGATGCCAACAATGGAAAAAACAATAATAGAGGTAATGATAATGGAGGTTGAGGCAACATTAATGGTAATAATGGACATGAAAATAATGGGAATGAGGCTGATAACTTTAGACATGTTGCACACCCAACTCAAACAGTAAGCTCAAGACCTCTTCTAACCACCTTTCCACCTAGAGATCCAATTCAACCAATTAATGAACCATAGATTATGGAGTTATAGGATCAGTTTAGGAGGGATTGGGAGGCTAGTGGACTAGAGTTTTAGGAAAACATTTCTTTCAGAGATTACCTAGACTTGAGGATGAGACACATGCCCAGATTAGGAGGAAGAAGTCAAAACCTTGAGCTGAGAAAGAAAGTGAAGAAACTTTCTTTACGTTATTATGACGCTTCAGGGAAGATGACTACACAAGCTTGGATGCAAAAGATGGATACATGTTTGCAGCTGAATCCTATGCCTGAAGAGGAGGCTATAAAGTATGTGTCTATTCTCTTGGATGGACTAACACATGAGTGGTGGCACCATGGCATGGTAACCTTGGGACATAATCAGATCACATCTTATGAGGAGTTTGTTGAGAAGCTCATAGAGAGACCTGATACCAGAGATCCTGAATTACAATTTAAGGAGTTAGCACAACTCAAGCAGTGGGGATCAGTTAAGACATATCAGTGAGTTTCAGAGGTTAGCTATGTTGGTCATAGATATATCAAAGAGGAGGTTGGTAGTGTTGTTTATGGATGGACTCTCAGAACCCTTGTGAGGATAGGTCAAGGGGCATGACCCAGCTATGTTGCAGGAGGCCACTAAAAAGCCTCATGACTAAGCACCTTCTTTATTAAGGAGTATATTTTAGCATAGGGATTCTTATATGAAAAAGGACAAGGAGAAGGACAAAAAAAAAAATTCACAAGGATGGTCAGCCAAAAAGAGATAATTTGGATAATGACACCTTGAATGATTTAAGAAAGAAGAAGTTATGTTTTCATTATAGAGAGCCTTGGGATTTATCTCATAAGTGTCCTCACAAGGCTAAGGCAAATCAAATGGTGTATTTCTCAGCAAAAGAGTCACAGTCAAAGAGGCAGAATCACCACTCTGATTCAGATGAGGATAGCACTACAGAGGAGAGCAGCTTTCCTGAGGATGAGAAGTCATTAGCACGATTAATAAGTGCTCAGAAGGCAATCACATTTAAGGTCAAAAGTATTATCCAAGGGTAGAAAGTGATCTCACTCATTGACACTAGGGCTACACATAATTTTATAGATACACAATTGGTAGCCAAAAGGGGTCTATAGACTGAGGAGCACTCGAGATTTAGAGTTATGGTAGCTAATGGTGACAAACTATTATGCACTCAAAAGATATCTAATCTTCACATCAGGTTTGGAGATGGATATGAGTTCAAAGATGAGTTCTATGTGGTAGACATGGGAGACTATGATGTCATCCTCAGCATGGTATGGATGGCCTTGCTAGTAGAGTTCACACTTAACCTAGCAAAATTGGAGATGAAGTTTCAGTATGAGGGAAGAATTTTTGTACTTAGAGAACTTTCAGATGGAAGTTGCAGAGTAGTTTCCCTAAGGAGAATCAAGAGACTTTTTTGGCATAATAACATAGAGTGGGCAGCAAAATATTTCACTATGCCAACTTCACAAGAACCACAAGTGAAGAGTCATCCACTAGATATCCAAGAGATACTTGATAGGCACACTAAGGTATTTGGTGAGATTCTGCATGGGGTTCCTCCTAACAGGGGGATAGAGCATGTTATTGAGCTTGAGGAGTGAGCCAAACTAGTCATGATTACTCCCTATCATCATCCTAAGAAACATAAGGATGAGATAGAGAAGGCAATTAAGGAGTTGTCAGAAATATGACATATCAGGCCTAGTAAGAGCCCCTTTGCTTTAGCAATAGTTTTGGTAAAGATGAAGGATGGGATGATGAACATGTGCATTGATTATAAGGCATTAAATAAGAAGATCATTAAGAATAGATATCCTATCCCACAAATAGATGAGTTGATTGATGAGTTACATGGTGCATGCTTTTTTACAAAGATTGATCTTTGATCAGGGTATCATCAGATTAGGATTATGGAGGAGGACATTGAGAAGACATATTTTTTGTGTCATTATGGCCACTTTGATTTTTTGGTTATGCCATTTGGGCTAACCAAGGCTCCTGCTACACTCTAGAGTTGCATGAATCAGGTATTCAAGGAGTAGCTTAGGAGATTTGTCTTGATTTTCTTTTATGACATTTTAGTCTTTAGTAAGACTTGGGAGGAGCATTTACAACATCTTGAGATGGTGTTTTCCACTTTGGAGAAAGAGTCACTATATGCCAAGGAATCTAAGTGTGAGTTTGGGATGACTGAGCTACTATACCTTGGGCATATCATCAGAACAGATGGAGTTTAGGTAGATCCTAAAAAGTTTAGGGCTATTATTGATTGGCCTACTCCTATGAATCTTACACAGTTTAAGGGATTCCTTGGTCTTTGCAAATTTTATAGGAGATTTGTTAAGAGATTTTCACAGATCATTGCACCCTTGACAAATCTTACCAGGAAAGGGGCTTTCACATGGATAGAGGTAGCTTAGAGAAGCTTTGATCATTTCAAGAAGGTGATGTCATCATGTCCACTACTAGCTCTACTAGATTTCACAAAGCCATCAAAGCTTCATTGTGATGCATCAGGAGATGGGATTGGGGTGGTCTTGATGCAGGAGAAGCATCCCATTATTTTTGAGAGCAGGAAGCTCTGTGGAGTGGAGAGGAGCTATTCCATCTATGATCTGGAGATGTTGGCTATAATGCATGCATTGGCTAAGTTTTAGTCCTACCTAGTTGGGGGAAAGTTTGTTATCAAAACCAATCACAACAACATCAAATACTTCATGAGCCAATGCGATTTGAATGATAGACAATAGAAGTGGATTATGAAGTTACAAGCCTATGAATTTGACATTGAGTTTGTCAAAGGTAAGAAGAAGGTGGTGGCAGATGCTTTATCCAAGACACCTCATATTTGTTCTCTAGCTGAGATTATAGAAGATTGGATAAATAAGATGATAGAAGAGTATGTGAGGGACACTTGGGCTTCTAGAGTAATTGTAGGCACCATACATGATGATCGTTACGTGGCGACAGATGGATTGATAAAGTTTTAGGGTAGGATATATTTGATTCCTTCATCACAATTTAGGGAGGTAATACTAAACGCATTTCATGATGCACCTATAGCTGGACATCCAGGGGCCTTTAAGACCTACAGGTAGATCCATGAGTGGTTCACATGGAAAGGGCTCAAGGATAATGTTCAAAAGCATGTCAAGGAGTGTGCAATTTTCTAGCAAAATAAGGGAGAGCACACATATCTTGCAGGGTTGTTATAGCCTTTGCCCATTCTGAATAGAAAATGGGAAAGTATTTCTATGGACGTCATCACTAGGTTACCATGAGTACAAGGGAAAGATTGCATCTATGTGATAGTTGACTGGCTGATAAAGTTTGCTCACTTTTTTACTATTCCATCCACTTACATAGCAACATAGGTGGCCAATCTTTTCTTCAAAGAGACATTCAGGTTACATGGGCTACCTAGTTTCATTGTTAGTAATCGGGATAGTAAATTCATGACCACTTTTTGGCAAGAACTATTTAGGTTGTGTGGTACAAATCTTACACCTAGCACTAGTTATCATCCATAGACAGATGGGTAGATAGAGATTGTGAATAAATGGGTGGAAGGATATCTGAGAAACTATGTGACTGCACAACAGAGAGCTTGGGTCAAATGGCTACATATGAGAGAGTACTATTATAACACCACTTATCATATGTCCATCAAGATGACTCCATTCATGGCACTATATGGTTATGAAGCACCTAGTTTCATGGATCTAGTTTTGGGGGATAGTAGAGTGCCCAAAGCAAAACACTTCTTGCAACATAGCTAGGATATTTTGAGGATGCTCAAAGAGAATATATAGCAAGCCCAAAATTAGCAAAAATTGTATGCTGACTAGCACCAGAAAGAGTGCAATTTTGAGGTTGGAGATATGGTTTACCTTGGCCTACAACCATACAAATAATCATCACTCAATAAAAGAATAGTAGAGAAGTTGAAGCCTAGGTTTTATGACCCCTCAGAGTGATTCACAAGGTGGATGAGGTTGCTTACAAGATTGAGCTTCTAGAGGGTAGTTGGGTACATAATGTGTTTCATGTCTCAAGGCTTAAGAAAGCCATCAGTCAGAGAGTTGTGCGTTTAGCAGAATTACCACCATTAGATGAGGAGGGAAAGCTCGTATTAATTCCTAAGGCTATTCTGGATACTAGGGAAAGGACTCTGCAAAGCAGGTTGATTAAAGAATATTTAGTCAAATGGAGATATCTGCTAGAGGAGAGTGAGAAAGTGCTATAGCAAATAGGATTGAGATTGCTTGAAGACAAGCAATTTCAAGGAGGGTGGACTGTAATGACCCCATCTTTTAGCCTTCCCATTCTCTAAAATTTGAGTGGATCATAAGAGGAAATTAAGTTAATTTCTTATAAAGTCATTAAATAAATTAAAATTTAAAATTAAAAGGTGACTTTATATTTAATTAATTTAATCAATTATTGTATTACAAGGGAGAAGCTTCTAGAGTGTGTATTAATTATTGGAAAGGTGGAAGCCTCTAGTAATTTAATTTTTTAGAACCACAATTAATTATTGTATTGCAAGGGAGGAGTTTCTAGAGAGTGCATTAATTATTGGAAGGGGGAAGCTTCTAGCACTTGCAATTAATTAATGTTTTAGTTCCTTTTAGAAAGGTGAAGGAAAAGGATAAATAGGGGTGAGAGTCTCATTGTTGGGCATCAGATTTTTGTGAATGACATTTGATAAGAGCTTGGATGTGTGAGTCACATATCTTTCTTAGAAATAGAGGACATTCATCCTCTCTTGTAACACTCTAGACATCATTCCCTTGGGGTTTGGCCTTTGGAATACATTTCTTTGTACTTGATTTTATCATTTTGAGAACTAATATAATTTTAGCATCGGTTCAATCTTCAATTTGCATAATAAATCTATTTCGGAAGTTGGTTCATTTTTTGGGCATCTTAGGGTGCCCATTACATTTTTGCATCATGTCTATACTCTCATATGCTCTTAATTTTGTCTTTAATCGGTCATATCTAAGCTTGTTCCTTGAAAATGCTACATAATCGCTTTATCCTCAAATTTTCCTTCTTGTTTAATTTTGTTATAGGTCTTTATTATTTTCTCTTTGCTTTTTTTTGCTTTAATAGAAAGTATCCACTTCATCTTCCCCTTATAATAATTAGATGGGTTTAAGGGGTATAATCCAATTCAAGGGGGGCAACCTTGTTCTCTCTTCCAAATTTGATTTTGATATTTTTTCTAGAGGCCAATCCCAATGAGGTCTTCTTTTAATGGAGATTCAGCATTTTCACCTAGTCTCTTTGGTTAAGACCCAAGGAATGAGGGGTATACGTTCTGCCAAATTCGCCCAAGGCATGATCCTAGCCTCATCCCTTTTAGATGTCAAGGGCCTTGCACTCAGCAAGACTTGATCCCTGGTGGGCTCTTTGTGAGCATTTGAATACAATGAGCTAGAAATTCATTTTTCTTGCAAAATTTTACAAAATTTAACACATTTAAGATCATTTGGGATGTGAAGCTCAAAATTCTTTGCAAAGTTCTTGGGAAAAATATTGATACAAGTTAGAAGTGTTAGGTTGTAATTATTAAGTTGGAAATGAATAAAAGATAAAGTGGAAATGTGATAGAGCTAGAAATGTTTCAAACCTTGAACAAATTTCAAAATTTAAAGCTTAAATCTACCTTCTCTCAAGGGTTGATCATTGAATCTCTTTTCTTCTTTGCTTAAAACGTGAACTTTTCTTCTAACTCAACTCCATTTCAATTGAATTTCCTCCTCAATTGGAAACAAAATACTTATCTTTTCTTTCATTTTACAACAAAATGATCTTGTTTTTTATAGGTAGATTTTAAGAGAGAAACCAAAAATTTCTTTTCATGGTGCACCAATTTCTAGACTAGATCTACATTTATGAAATTTGCAAAAGTTGATTCAAGAAATCCTTGTATTTTCTTCAATGTTGAATTGAGTTTTGTTCTCTGTATGGTTCTATCTTCTTAGATCGAACTTTAACTTGCCTTAGCAATTTTTTTACCTCAAAGTGTTTATTTTCTCTTTGACATGATTTAGACAAGGAACTAGAAATGATCCTCAAGGAGGTAGAATTTGTAGCTAGGAGCTAGAAATGAGCAAGAAATTTAGATTTTTCACATTCTCTTGTCAAAAATTTCACTTCCTAGTACAAGACATCATCACTTCCATAAAAATTCTTTGTTTTACCTCTTTTAATCGTATGGCTTGCCTGCATGGATAGAATATCATTGGATAGCTAGAAAGACACTATAAAGCAATCAAACTTCAACAAGAAAGGTAGAAATGGATAGAAAAGACAATCAAAATTTCACAAGCAAGTTGTTAATGAGGAAAATATAGGTTGGATTTCTATCTAAAGGCTAGAAATGAGTAAAATTTGTCTAAGGAAATGTAGAATTGTGTTTCTTTATTTGATTTCAAATTGATCTTACAATAATCACTTAAGGATTTTCCCATTCTATAATCCTTAAGCACTTTTTACCTTCAAGTTCCACTTTATTCTAGCCACTAGACTTTAAATCTTAACAATTATCACCTTTCTATATTACCCATATTCTTGAATATAATTGCCACCTCCAAAACTTGTATTGTCATACCAAAACTTAACATCCTTAAGATCTGGGGAATTACTATTGCTAATAAGATTTAAACAACACTTTGCAACTTTTATGACATTTCGTGAGATTTTGGCAATTTTTTCACTTCATGAAACTTTCCCCTCACTTTCCAACATTGGCAATTCATAATTTTCCAACTTCATACTTGTTTCACAAAATGATCAAAATTCCACCCAAACTTGACAAGATCCCACAACCCTTCTCAATTGCATTTGAGAATAAAAGACCAAAGTTACTACCATGCTAGATAAAACTAAAAAACACATAATAAAACTAACAAATTCCTATAAAAAAACTAAGCTAAACACCAAGCTAGCAAGAAAAATAATATATGGTCACCATTTGCAATGAGATGTGTTTTCCATCTACTTCAGAATGTTTCATTTGATAAATAGGAAAAAGAAATAATGTGTAGCCCAAAAAATAAGTTATGAACACTAAATCATGTTTAAAGAACAAACAATTCAATGTGACACTTCTATTGAATGCTAGGGGTATCGCACTTGATACTTGGATATAACATTTATTTGGTCTTTCAAAAGATTTTTTTTAAATATGTATCTTTTTTTAACACTGACACAAAATTTTCCTACATATTGAGTAGCATTAAAGATTCTTATGACACTTGAACAATAAATAAGAGTGGTACTCACAATCATTAAATAAGTGGTATATGTTACACTCAAGATAAGTGACTGTGATAAAACAAGTGAGATAAATGTATGAGATAATTAGTTAACTGCATCCTCCACATTTATTGTATCAACAATAAATTTTTACATCCACTTGTTAAAAAAATAGATAAAAGAATTTGTTGTGCAAAGGTATCAAAGCATGATCTTTCCATCATGCAAGGTAAAAGAAGATTTAGGAAAATGATTCACATGAAAGACTAATGTGAAATTTCAATGAATATTAGAAGAGGTTCAAACATAGTTATACAACCACCTAAAAATTTAAAAGACATACATATTTCAAATAAATAGAATAAGTTATCTAATTACTTGAGGGTAAGAAATTCGAGGAAGAGTGGATTGTTCATGACCAATGTTAGGCCTAATAACTCTCAAGAATCCAAGATAAAATTTGAAGATGATAAACAAAAAATTAGTGAACATTCATCAAATTGGAACATGAGAGAGGAAAATCTAGAAAATTTGGGAAGAAATTCCAACTAGAACTCTCAAAATGACAATAGTCATAACAATAGGGCCAAGAACATAAGGATTAAACCTGAGAGAAAGTAGGGACCCCATAATGGTTTCTTTGTGTGCGGAGGGAACAACTTTTCTTTTAGTTTTTCATGTTGTTCAGATCTCATAGATGGAAAAAGGTCATAGTTAGATGGTTTAGGATCTGGGAAAGTGGTTGTGGAACCTGTTGGGCATTCATTTTGCATGAGGTCAACGACAAGAATCCATAGTGTAATTCCTCTCTTGAAAAGAAAATCTTTTTAACGATCCACTCCAAGGTTCAGTATTTGTCTTGTGACATACCAAAATCTGCTCAGTAGAAGATAAATGTGTGTGTTCACAAGGAGGCCTTTGCTGGTTCTAAAAGCCCTTTTATCTTGTAATTGAAGTAAAATCTATTCGTTGTCTCAAAATATCACTCTAAAAGAACAATATTTTTCTATTTTCTATTTTTTAATGAATGCAACTCTAACAATGCAGCTACTATGAGGTCCTATTCTAATAGGGGGTTAGCAAAGAAAATAACGAAACTGAAAAAAATAACATGAAATCAAATAACTTGAAATTGAAATTCCTAAATGGACATAAGCTACAGAACACAACATGTTGCAAGTTAAACCTTTGAAGAAATCAGTAGGAAACCAATGAAAATAGGAGCAGTTCTTCTTAGAATCCACTGATGCAATCGTCTGTGAGAATCTTTAACAAATCGAATGATGTTTCACTCTTCATCGAATCGCAAGGCCACGGAGAGTGTGCTCATGTGAGACAAAAAGCTATGTAGACACAAATTGGGTGATCTCTTCTCAAGCTCATTACGTCAATGGAATTCATATATATGTAGCAAACACCAAAACTAAAAGATTGCACAACCAGAAACAACACAATATACCTTTGGCTCAATCAAAATCTCATGAATAAAATCCACAAAACAATGACACATTCAGGCAAGAATAACTACACTCTGAATGCTAGCACCATAAGCATAATTTTATTGCATGATAACGACGGCCCTTGTTACATTCTATAATGGGGTATTTATAAGAAATTATCTCCTCAATTTGTGTTGAGAGTGAGAGATATCTTGATGCAATAAAATACTTTTAAAACATTTAAACAAACTAAATATATACAAACTAATAATCTAACTGGTGCTTAGAGGGACTCCATCCATATTTTATTCATTAATTGGATGCATGAGCCCTTTACATGTCAAAAATAATGAAAGCATGAGAGAGAAAGTAGGAGGAAGCCATTAGTCAAAGTAGAAGTGCATTGAGACACCAAAAATAGAAGTTGCCCCTTCACTAAGCATGTGTCACAGTTAAACTACCGTCAAAATGTGTTCTTGATGCATGGAAAGTGTTATTTTTGGAACTAACAGCCACCGATCAGGGCACCTCTGAATTGCAGACCTGCAGACCTACAGAGCTACGGACCTCGATTGGGTCAAAAATCTCAAAATTTTACTAAGTGTCAAAATTGAAATTTTGGCATCTAATTTTTTCTCATCTTTATCCTAAAGATATGTTTGGATGTTTGCCTTTTAATTTCTCTATAATCTTAGTAATCTTAGCAGCATCTGGAAGATCCAAAGCCTCATACTTGTCTTTGACCTTCTATCTGTAGTTGTCCACCTCAATTCAAGTTTCTACAAAATCTTCAAGTTTGATGTCCAACTCTAACAGTGCTTCCTCTATCCTAAAAGCTTGTCTGATGGCTTCATCACTGGATACTTCATCTAAAGTCTTTCTAAAATTGTCCACAACTACCTCAACTGGCAACAGTTTCTCTCATTCTTCATCTTCAAAAATGTCCAAGCATGCATCACTGTACAACCTTTATGCTTCCAAAATTCACTCTCGAGCTTGGTCCTTGAGCCTATGTATCTCATCATGCAATATTTCCATCACTTTATTTCCATCTGCAATCTTTTCTATCCAATCATCTATCATGTCTAACTCTTCTCGAGTATATACATCAATCAGAATGTGGTACCTTTGCCCTTTTGTGGCTTGTAGAGTTTGTAAATCCTTGTTCCATACATGTACCTCATCCATAATACTGAAGTCCTACCTCAAAATGGTCATGATCTTATTAGCATTCTCTTGTGTAGCATGCAATAACTTCAAACTTCCTGTGATTATAGTGACACCCTTATCCTCAAGGCTGTCTCACCAATCCTCACAAGCTCGAAAAAATGGACTGAGTTGTACACCTTCCCCTTCTCTAAGAATGGTATTCAAAGTCTCCTCAAGGTGTTTGGAATCAAGAGGACCAATAACTTTAGCTAAATATCCTTTTAAGATCTCAACTTACCTTTGAAGTGTTTTGATTTCAACCTCATCCTGTTCCATATGGCTAAGAACCTCCTTGACTCCCATAGTCATCATCTGTTGGGAAGTATCCCCTATAGGCTTTCCTAACATGATATATTTCACTTCATAGTTTTGAAGGCTAATAGCTTATTCATCTATACCTTTCAAAGGGTGAGCCACTTGTGCAAATAAGTCTTGGTTCCGAGTAGTAGTAATGAATGAAAATGGTGTTGCATCATGTAATGGAGAGTCAGGCTTGTTCAAAGTCTCTGCAATGTCACAAATATCATCTTCTGAAGCATGGAATTGATGCTTGGCACTTCTCATTATCTCTTTCTGAAACCATCTTTGGATATGTCTTTCTATAACCTTGGCTCTAGATGATGAAGGGATGTGTTCAACTACCTCCTTCCCTCTATCGCTCTTGCTTGGAGTCTCCTGTTCTGAGGGTTCTTCTTCTGTAGTCTCAATTTTTGTAGATCCTATAGTTTGATCCTCAACTTCCAGAGAAGGTTGTTGTATACATTTTACTATCTATGACTCTTTTGATGGCTCATCAGTAACCCTTGGTTTTGGTTCTCCTTGTAATGATGATTCCTTCTAATCATGTTCTTCTGAACTTGGAGGTGGAGGTGTCATTGAAACCTTATCTACCATTATAACCTAAGGTGAAGATGAGGGAGTGAGATGAGGACCTTGTGTCTCGGGTGGCATCTGTGTCCAACCTTGCTATTGAAGTTCACCTATAGGAGTATCTCTAATCTTATCTCCAACCAATTCTATACCCACTTGCATGAAATCAAAATCTAGAATGGAGAGAACATCATCACCTAATTCCCTCTACTCATTCACCCATCATTGTACTTCATCTTTCAAAGAAGAGAGTTCTACTATTTTAGCTTGAGTGGGTGGTGGGGTATTCGTGACACTCTTCCTTCTTTCTAATTCTATAGCTTTGGCCAGCTGAGTTCTCCTTTGTAGAGGCACTTGCTCCTCCTCTTCATCTAACTCTATTTCCCCCTCATCTGATTCTTCCTCAAGAATGGTTTTAGGAACACATGGGTTAGGCACTAATCTTTTACGAACTCTTTGCCTCTTTTTCATTCTAACCTTGATCCTCTTTTGTTTCTGTGGAACCATAGGAGAAGTGGGCTCTTCATGTACTAGATGAATGGATGTCTCTAGAATTTCTCCCTCTTCTTGTTGACTTGATAAAAATGGAGGCAATGGAAATTCAATCTAGATATGAGAAGCTCAACCATCTTGGGGTTCTTGGGGAGTGGATTCCTATCGCTATGAAGGGGCCTATTCTTCAACATGCTCTATCTGAAACCTCTAAGGAGAGGCTCTCTTCCTCTTTCCCTTCTTCTTTGAAGGGTGGTAGTATCCCACTGGATGATCTAGTTGGTAGACTATTTCTGGCCTGATAGGAAACTAGAGTGCAAAGATAAGAACTGTGACTTTCTTTCCCTTTCCCCTTTCTAGGCCAGCATGTGCATGGAATATCACTGTATTTGAAATTGGATCAAGTGGAAAGAGTTCCTTGATCCAACTCTTTATCATTCTAATGACATGTCTCACTCAATGATTAATATCATCTCCTTCCTCTCTATCAATTTTTGCATTCAGAATGGGCCTCTCACCAACTTTATCTGCATTGAATAGGGGATCCAGTAGCTCCTATGAGTCCTATAGCCTTATCTCATTTGGCATGGTCAAGTGGAGAGTCTTCTCTACTAAATACAAAGTCATTCTACAATAGTCTCTGATACGAACATCGTAGTCATTTGTGGCATTCATCCAATGATCTTCAATGGCATCCTCATGGTAGAACTCTTTTCCTGCCAGGTTTTCCACTTTACCAACATTGTCAAAGAATGGCCAGGGAGAGTTATATTCTTCAAGAAGATAATTCTCCCATTCCCACTCGAAAGTCAGGATATCCTACTTTCTCTTTACCTAGTATGCTCCTATTACAAAAGGCCAATCCCAACAAGGCCTCTATTTTTTTTTTATCCTCTCATAAACTGACTCAATCTGCTAGGAAATTTCCATTAGAACCAACTTGTCACTTGGGTACCTTGGGAGTTTCTTTGGATTGATGGATGCACCACCAACCTAAATGTATGTGAATGTCAAAAACAGGATGAAATATGCACTGAGAGCTATGATCTACATCTTTTCTTCATTGAACAACCACTTCCCATAATCCCCTTCACTAAATCGAATGATGGCAAAGATGAAGGCATTTTTCACAATTTTGTACTCCTTGTTCTGCGGTGAGAGCTTCTTCTTCACCAACTGAAGATAGACTATATATGGCCATGCATTAGGATCTTCCATACTACCCTTCTTGTATGACCTAGGACAGTCGATTTCCCTTGCTGCAAGTAGATATATCACATAAGAAGTCATACAAAACTTTTTCTTGTCCTTTACTATCCAAAACTAGTCACACAAGTTCTTACTAAGTGCGGTGGCCCAATCCAATGGCATCTTTGCGTGTGTGATGGTCTCAATGAAGTTGACCATGAATGGAGCGAGATGACCTGCTGTAGGCAATCCCATAACTCTACTCAAGAGAATGATTGAATATCCAATGTCATCCTTCATGTATCCTTGAGTCATATCCACTTTTCTGATTGTCTTCCCCTGAGGTGGTTTCTCAATGAAGTATGAGGAATATATGATGTCAATGGCCTCCTGGTAATGATCCTTATGCCACTTCTCATCTGCTTCATATGAAAGCTTGATAAATTGTTCAGCTCTAGGTAGTTGAAAAACCCTCTCGATATTATCAGGTCATAGATCCAAGACCACTTCTCTAGTGACACTCTTTACCACCCTTTCATCAAGAACAAAATGTCAAGATAGGGTCATAATCAATTCAGCTGACTGCATAGTCTTGGGATATGATGCTATATTTACTAATCCATAATGGATTAGGGCAGATCTCAAAGATGATCTTTTGATTGGATTGTTACAAACTCTCAAGAACTCTTCCAAGTCTGTGTGTTTGAGGTCTGTGTCTTTGATTTCTGCATAATCATCATGCAACCATGATTTTGAGGTTATGCCTTGGAACTTGTACACAACTGGTTTTGTTGTTGATCTAGATGTGGATGCCATCTGATTATATTACCTGCAAGTCATTGGAAAAAGAAAACATGATTAATTATTGGATATCAAAGAAAAATAATGTGAAAAAAAAGGTCCCCTTTGGGAACTTTTTTATTTATTTTTTAAAGGTTTGACGAAGTGTGTGCACGTCGTGCATGGTGGCGAGGGCATCTGCACACGCATGACCTAAAAGGGGCACCTCAAGCACCATAATGGCACCATGTGCACACCCCAAAAGGGGTTTGGCTAGGCATGGGTACCATGACGGTATCATGTACATGCCCAAAAAGGGGCTCGGCCAGGCCACGGGCATCGCGCGTGTGCCCCAAAAGGGGTGCACGATGCACCACTCAAGCGCGATCACAGCAGCGCATACCCAAAGTGGCATGTCACAGGCACCATTCACATGCCAAAAGGGTGCATGGCTGATGTATAGGTTGAAGGATCTACCCAAAAACTTGC
The DNA here is from genome assembly GCA_028749045.1 of Cupressus sempervirens. NCBI lineage: Eukaryota > Viridiplantae > Streptophyta > Pinopsida > Cupressales > Cupressaceae > Cupressus > Cupressus sempervirens. Next base: position 214,551,467 of record CM053787.1, read on the forward strand.
AAATACAAACACAATATGGACCCAAACCCCTATGTTTCAATGGTGTTCCCAAAAAGCACACAATGCCACCAAAGACTCCAAACTTGGATTTACCTTCACCAAGTGTTTCCTCCACCTCTACACACCTTAAAAAAGTTCAACCAACATGTTTCTAAGGTTTCCAAATCCAAAAATCTTTAGTAGATACAAAAAAGACCAATTTTTCCCTTTACTAGGCTATTCTCTTCTTTGGATCAGCAGACCTTATTTTCTTGATTTTTCTCTGAAACTTTCCAAAACACCAAGAAAATAAATAGGCTTTTCAGATTTCTATAACATACTCAAAACTTAATATGGACTCCTTTGGAAAAATATGCCAAAAATCATGATTGTCAATGTTTTTCAAGGGTAAAACATGAGATTTTACAAAGCAACTATGCAAAATACTTATCCCAACTCCACCAAATTCATAGATTCATCATATTTTGTGCCTAATTAGACAAATCCATCATCAATTTCATCCTATGAGGACTTTTTATATGAAACCCCCAAATTCAAGCCTTAAAACCCTCAAAATCAAGGGTATCACCAATCTAGGTCAAGCACACACTTTCAGGATCTAAAACTTAGGATTCACCATCCAATCATCATGTATTCAAAGAATATCAAGTAAAAAGTATACCTTGTTAAGCTAGATGTACGGCTGCATAACACCTAGCACTCATTTGGATACCCAAATTAATCCTTCCAGCACTCAACTTTGCATTTCTTTCACAATAACCTACAAATCTTCACTTTTCTTGCATTTTCATGATTAGTTAGACATGTTAGGGCATTTAGGGTCCATCCCATTTGTTAGATGTAAAAAACTAGGATGGTACCCTCATTTCCTAATGAAAAATCAAAGCAAAACTCACATTTTAGGGTGATAGCAGCAATAATAACTGTAATTTGATAATAAAAATGTCTCAAGATGGATGAAAAACCTCACAATATAACCCTATCAGCATAAAAGGAAGGTTACACCATCAAATATACTTCAAATAAGCAAGAAAAACTCAAAAATCTTATTCAATTCTTGGTTGTCCGTACAATTCCTGTACTTTTCTGTACATACCAATGTTTCTTCTTTTCCATATGGCTGAGACATCTTAAATAAACCTTAGAATACCTACCCAACTGACCAAGTTGGTTGGAAATTTTTATTTAATCAAACAAATAACAAGTTACTATTTTTCCTCCAAAACACTATGTGACTGTTTGGATTTAAAATTCAAATTGCAAACTATGGTTTCTATACATTTTCTAACCTTCTAACTTATGCTACTAACTTGGAATTGGTCCTATGACCTTATTAAATGCCTAAAACAAGAAACTACTCCCATCTATCACTTATGGCTCATTTGGCCATTTTATTACATTATGTTGCCCATAGGGCTTTATCACGACCTTTGACCTTCAATGTACTTTGTCCATTACAATATGCAATTATTGGCCTTAGAATGTTCCAATTAATCTTCAAAGAGGTCCTTTCTCCATTGTCTTTATCTGGTACCAAGGTCTTCTTCATTGTCTTGATAGGTGCTCCCGCACCAGTGGCAAGTAGCACTGCAGTGGCGCATCACTTGCATGCAGGGTGCAAGGCAGCACGCAGCATAAAAAAAAGGGGGGGGAGTGTATTACCTCTCCCTCCTTGCTCCTTGGAAAAAAATGAGCAAGCAAGAAGGGGAGGGAGGGTTTTATAACCCTCTCTCACTTTTTCAAGTGTGCCTCACCTCGATGCACATGTGCTAGATGATTTTTTTTTTAAAAAAAATTTTGTTGACTCTAAGGCTCCTAACTAAATTTTCTTCTCCTGACTCTCGAACTGTGATTCTGGGAATCAAAAAAAAGTAGGAGGTCCCCATTCTTAAACAAGAATGGGGCATTCATTGTGGACACCACAATAGAACCTAACCACCTCAATTATTACCATTCTTAAGAGGATGTGAAAGATGTGTGTCAAAGTTGATGAAAGATCAACCCCACAGCTCCCAAGAATCACCTACATGCAAACACTTATCACAAAAAGAGACAAGCAAGATCTATGGAGGTTAGAATTTCTAGATCCACAGATGAGACATTCTTGATGAGAAATAAAAGAGATTGCTATTATCAAAAGTGAATGAATAAAATACAAAGAGATCAATCCTTATAAAGAAGATCAAAACCCTAATAGGTAACTAACCTAGGTTACATGATAATAATTAGTAAAAGAATTAATTATTATATGCCCAAAGTTTAATTTAAGTAAACTAGAAATGATAAGTTACTTAATAATTTAAAAAATATGATTTAATTAATTAGAAAATACTTTATTACTCCAACACCCCCCAAGATAAACTTAGGGAGTAGCTACAAACCTAGAAACTACTGCTGAAAGCAAATTTGGGTCTCGGCAACAAAGCTCGATGATGTACCCAAGCAGAACCAAATCTTTAAAAAGAGGATAAATAGAGAAAACCACATGGGAAAAACCCTAATCCAAAAAGAGATGGAAATAATGTTGAAAATAACTAGTGAAGGACTGAAGAAGCCTCCAAACAAGGGAATGTTCTAGAAGATAAGAGCAAAAAATGATCATAAAGAACACCACTAAAGCATGAAGTTGTAAACACTACCAAATTGTTGATTTGAAAAATGTCCACTATATAGAACATGATGAGATAGAGAAGATTAAGTTTGAAGATTTGATCAATCAATGATTGAAGGTATCTTCATAGCCACCAAAAACAAGAATGAAATAATGCCTATATGGTAAATGATCTATCTCACTGAAATGCATAGGTATCCAACCACTGTAATTACCTAGTACATAGGATCAAATACTAAATACATAGCTCACTCTATTGAACCAAGAAAGAAATAGAACCAACATAACCCCCCTATAATGTTGAGAGGTAAGACATAAACACTAAAACTGAATGCAATATATCTTGCAGAAAGAAGAACCAAGAACATCGAAAGTATAAAAGAAGTACAAACTATTAAAAATATAAGAGGAGTATTTAAGAGGGGAGGGGTAAATTAGTTACTACTAAAATAAATCCTAGATCCCTTAGATGTTAGTATAGAAATGCAAACTGAAAAATGAATACTGTTGAAGCTCAGTAAACACACATAAAATATTATAACTTGGTAATAACTGAATTAGCCCAAGAAATGCTTAACATATAAATGTTTAGATTTTTTTATGATTACCATTACTTTAACTAAGTTGAAAACATATAAAAGAAAATAACATGAACACATTTGACACCAAGATTTAACGTGGAAACCCAATAAGGAAAAAACTACCAATTGCAACTAGTTATTATTTTCACTCTTCTAAAGTGAGCCCTATTAGGAGCCAACCCTATTAAAAGTTTCAAAATACACTGTTAGGTGTGACCCTGTTAGAGGATTTAATCACCTTATTAGGTGTGTTCTTGTTATAGGTCTTGAGACAATTCAATAGAACTACCACCTTGTTAGAGGATTTGAAAATAACTGTTAAGCCAACTCTATTAAAATATTTAGATAACTCCTACAATGGTTAGAGATTAACAATGAGATGACCTAATTTAAATACAACTTATTTTTTGATTATAGATCTCTATTTTAGCTTGTTCTTCATCCTTCCTGATCAAATATAACTTTGCTTCTCCAAAAGGATATTCTGCTTATCTTTCAAATTTTCTTCCTCTTCTCATCATTAAATCTTCTATAACATCTTCATATTATTTTTCATTCACTTTGAAATCACAACTAGACCTTATACTTATATCTTCCACTTTGTCAAGTCAGCTCAAATGCAACTTAGAATAATTAATATTCATCACCTTAATCAGCTAGAATCAATAGATAAATCAATTAAGCGTATTATGCCAAAATAAGAAAATCCTTCGTTAGCTGACCCAACTTGGTAGAAACTAACTCAGAAATGATTTCCTTTGTTAACCAAAAGAGGCTTGGTTAACACTGAAAACTCACAAAAAAAATTTGGCAACTAAGTGAGCTCAATTAGAACTAGCTCCATCCAACCTTCCTTCATTAACTAAGTGAGCTCGGTTAACACTCACTTTCTACATCTTTTCCTTTGATGCCTGAGTGGACTCGATAGACAATGCCTTCTGAACTAAGAAAATATAGGAGTGCTTAATAGACATAGAAAATTGTCTTCACTACCTAAGTGATTTTAGCATATACTGACTGATAATGATTATGACATTTGTGTAACATCAAAGGCAATACACAATTAATCAATTGTATCTAACAATCTCCCTCTTTGGCATTGATGGCAACACAACATGTCATAGCACAATAAAATTTTAGATTTAGACTTGAGAACTCCCTCTGTCAGTATGCGCTCTTTCTTTCACTAGATTATGTGTACAGCAATTGCTACCAAGTTCATTTAGAACTTTCTCCCTCTTTTAGCAAACTTATTTTTTGGAAAACTTCTCCCTCTTTGGTTCCTTACTTTATTCTGGTTCCAAAAATTTTTCAGAGATATGATAGTAAACTTCTCCCTCTTTGACAACACATGCCAAAGACAATAATTCTATACATACCAATGTACCTTAAGTACTGATTCATTTGCAATATGCCCTTTGCTAATCCTACACCAACTAATTGATCTTCAAGAGGTTCTAGTTGATGCATCACTAAACTTCATTTAATAAATTTTAGATAGGGGAATGACCCCTAGCTTACTTCTTAGATATAGAAATGCATCCTTAGGTAATGGCTTGGTGAATATGTCTGCAATATGTTCCTTTGTATTAACATATTCCAATTTGACATCTTTTTCTTGCACCAACTCTCTTAAGAAGTGATGTTTTATTTTAATGTGTTTTGTTTTAGTATGCATCACTAGATTCTTTGATATATTAATTGCATTGGTGTTATCACAATATATGACTATTGGATCTTTGATCTCTATCTTTATTCCTTCCAACAATTGTTTGAACCAAACAATCTTAGAACAATTAACTACTACTACTACATATTCCTCCTCTACTATGGATTGAGATGTACAATTTTGCTTCTTGCTTGTCCAAGATAATAGTCTTTTACCAAGAAAGAATGCTCCACCACTAGTTCTTTTTCCGTCATCAATACTTGTTGCCCAATCAACATCTGTAAATACTTTCAAGTCCAAATTACCTCCAATTTTATACCATAAACCATAGTCTTTAGTACCTTTCAAATATCTCATGATTCTCTTGATTGCCATCATGTGATTTTCCTTAGGATTTGCTGAGAATCTTGTGTAATGTCCCGTTTGGAAACATTATTTATTTGACTTCTATTCGTAAGAGTTTTATAATATTTTTATCTCCTGATACCCTTTCAATGTTATTATTCCTCATATATATACATATTATTGGTAAGAGCCATGACTTTTCATATTATATTAATAATTATTATATTATATTAATAATATATTTATATTAATAGGCTTAGTTAATATATTATATTAACAATCATAATATATATTAATATATCAATTATACATTATAGTACATTATTAATATAGTATTATTACATTCAAATATATCTTAAGCATCATTATATTAGATTATTAATATTTTATTAGTTATATTATAAGACGTTATACATAGTATGATAGTATTATATGATTATAATATAATATTGTATTCATAAATCTAACATGATTTATAAAATATTATATGATTATAATAGTATTACTAAATATTATTTTAATATAATATTATTATAAGATAATATCATTATTTTAATTATTAGTATTACTTTATATATAATACCTATTTGAATTATATGTCAAAACAGGGACATCACATCTTGCCACTATTCCTATTGTTAGAGCAATATCAGGTCTTGTGTGTACTACATACTACAATTTTCCAATCATTGATTTGTATGTGTTCTAATCTACTTCTTTGGAATCATCATTTTTGGAGAGCTTATGTCTAGTAGACATAGGGGTTCCAATTGGTCTTAAATCTTTCATTCCAAATTTCTTCAGTATCTCCTTGACATACTTAGATTGAGTGATGTAGATAACTTTTTTGTTCTATTGTATTTGCAATCCAACAAAGAATTTTATCTCACCAAATAGACATCTCAAATTTTTTACTCATTTCTTCTTAAAATGCTTTGCATAAGTCATCATTTTCTGTAAATAAAGTATTATCAACAAATATTTCTACCAACACAATCTTCTTGTCTGGTCCTTCCTTTATATATAGACTACTATTATCATTTTTTCTTTGAAAACCAATCTGTACCAAGTAATTATAAAGTCTTTCATACCAAGCTTTGGGACCTTTCTTGAGACCATATAATGCTTTGTTTAGTTTTTAGACCATGTCCTTTTTTAGGATCTACAAAAAAATTTGGTTGTTTAATGTAGACATCCTCATCAAGAATTCCATTCTACAAAGTAGATTTAACATCCATTTGATATACCTTAAATCCTCTATGTGTTGCATATGCTAGTAAGGTTCTAACACCTTCTAGTCTTGCCATAGGAGCAAAAGTCTCACAATAGTCAATACCTTCTTCTTGAGAATAATCTTTTCACACCAATCTTGCTTTATTTCTTGAAACTTTTCCATCTTCATTCAACTTATTTCTAAATACCCACTTTGTACCAATTACATTTTTATCTTTGGGTCTACGAACAAGAGTCCAAGTTTTGTTCTTTTCTATATGTTCTATCTCTTCATTCATTTCTTTAATCTAACTTTCATTTTTCAGAGCATCCTTAACACTTCTAGGTTCAAATTCAACAAGTAAACATGTACCTTTTAATTTTCCTCTTGTCATTGTTCCATGTGATTTATCTCCAATGATCTTATCAGTGCATGATGCCTTCTAACATATCTTGCTAACACAAGTTCTTTGGTTTTTGAATGATTTCCACCATCTTCATCTTGATTTTTAGTTTCAAGCTTGGGTCCTTCTATCTATGACTCAAGTTCATCAAGCTCAGTTTCAACTAGCTTAGTAGCCTCTTATTGTGACTCAAGCCCTTCAGACTGCAACTCAGTTTGCACTATCTACAACTCAGTAACTGTTGGGGACTCGAGAGGTGAAGCTTCTTTTCTCTTAGATAGATTTGGTAAGGTAACTGATTCATAGTAAACAAATCTTTTGTAATCTTCTGGCTCCTTGTTGCTTTCTTCTTCACTCTTTTTTGCAAACTCATCAATTTTAACATGTGCACTTTCTATAAATTTATGAGTAGACAAATTCAAACATCTGTATTCTTTACTTTTGTAGGAGTATCCTATAAATATGTCTTCATCACCTTTTACATCAAATTTTTCTTTTATAGATTCTTTCAATATATAACATTTGTTGCCAAATACTTTCAAGTAACTTACATTAGGTTTGTAGCCATACCATAGCTGATAAGGTGTTTTGTTTGAATCTTTCTTCAATTGTACTCTATTCAAGGTATGAACTACAATGTTGATAGATTCCTTCCAGTATTTGAGAGCAACCTTCTTTTCAATCATCAAAATTTTTGCACAATCCATGATAGATCTATTTATTCTTTCAGTTATATCATTATGTTGTGGTGTACTAGGGATAGATACTTATCTTTTCATTCCTCTTTCAGTGTAGAAATTATAAATTCATTGCAGATGAATCCACCACCTCTATCTGATCTTAAGCATTTCAACCTCTTTCAAGTTTCCTTTTCTACTCTTGTCTGATACCGCTTGAATTTTTGAAAGGCTTTTGATTTTTCTTTTAGATACATTATTGTCATCATTCTAGAATAGTCATCAACAAAAAGAATAAAAAACTTTTCTCCACTATAGCTTTCTATTCTAATAGGTCCACATAAATTTGTATGAATAATTTCCAAGACTTCTTCTAACTGTTAGTTTTTTCTTTTGAAGCTAGTCTTTCCCATCTTACCAATTTGGCAATTCTTGCATAGACCCATATCAGGCTTCTTCAAATTAGGAATACCTCTTACTCTTATATGTTTTTGTTGGTGTAAATAAGTATTTACTTATTACACTTACTTAAGTTTTACTTAGGTTAATGCATTATTTAATTATTTTGCATTATTTTATTATTATTTTAGTGAGACACTTATGAGTTTGTGAACTCACATTGAGTTACGAAACTCTAATTATGCACATGGTGTCTACAACACAAGAGTATGCATCATTCACTGAGTTTTCATGATGACAACACAATTTTTTGCATTCCTCATTTAACACATATTTTTTACACCAGTGATTTGCTTGCTACACCATTGTAGACTTATCCCCACATCATCACACTTAATCCTGTGCTTAATGGAGGATAATTCATATCTAGTGGACATGTGCCTAGTTGTATGACATATCATGGTGCTGATTTCTATGCATTCTAGAAGCTCTCTTGAGGCCTTTATATTCAGGCACTTCTAGTGTACTCTTGAATCCAATTATTGAATGAATATCGTCATTCTGATCATACGTTGCCTATTTTGGTCTACTATGTGCTTGTGTTGTGTTCTTTAGTTCTTGGGTGAATTTTTGCCTAAGCCAAATTCTTACATGGTATTAGAGCTGAGGAGTATTCTCATCATGTAGTTGTTAGAGATCATACATGCTTCAGCACCTCGACACCAATCTAGACGATTCACAAAAATTGAGAGCATCTAGAGCCAAATCTGACCTCTTCATTGTGTTCGGAGCGTCAATTTGATGAAGCTTGACTATAAATTTTCCTATCTTGAGTGAAAGTTGATCGTGAGGCAAATTTTTTTTGCAAACCAACACCCGAAGGCACCGATTTGCAATTGGGTATGATTGTTTTCATTGATCTGATTAGTTAATTTTCATATCTAAATTCTTTGTCATTTCTAGCTATTTTTGGAATTATTATTTTTTGGATCAGCATTAGGTAGAAAAAATTTTTCCAAACTGGGTAGTAAAACCCCAGCTCAGCTTGTATTTGGTGTGGCGGATTATTTTAATTGCAGGGCATATTTTTTACATCTATGGGCATCATCTAACCTGTTGGCTGTACCTGCTAAATTCAACGACAATATCACTGTCAAGCTCAATATCTAGCCAACCTTCCTTTTTCCACATACCTATGGCGAAACAAATCTGGCAAGGAACTTACAAACAGCAGCAACTCAAAAGCCCCCCGGCCGGCAAACCAACCCACATTGCTCAAAATACGGCGAAGGCAACATAACCAGCATCGGCTAACCTCTCATGGGAGAGGGCATATTCCACGCAAGCATTTCAATTAATTATTGCAATTTTGCGCATATAAAGTGCATGAAACTCCACACTCCCATGCATGTGGGATCATTCCCCAACTCTGACGACTATTAATACAATCACGCAACGTTTGTACCTTTTCGGCATCGACTCAAAACCTCCAACAATCCTCCATTGCGTAGTCAGTAGTGACTGTATCTTTACACTAGCAACAGTATCATTACACACGCGGCAATATTTGAAAAGCCTGACCCTTCCATGGTGGCATCCCAGTCTACAACATGCAATGTGTTCTGAATGATTATCGCTCGCCCACATGGCCCAAATCCCCGCTGTCTGCCATGTTGGAAATCATAGTTAGCATTCGATTGAAGCCCCATGTCATCCTGCCATGTAGGCAGACCATGCACCCACGTGGACTGCCACATCAAATTTTTTTGTACAATCGTATAGATCTGTACTATACAGTGCCACATCAACCGCCACATCATCTAATGAGCAAATTTTCTACTGACATCATCATTATGTGAGCCTAAAATTGATGCCTATATGGACGTCATCACAGGCCAAATTAGAATTATTGTGATGGCTATATGACCGCCAAATTTAACCCACTCTTTTGCTAGTGTAACCCCTCACCAAATTAATTTTGGTTTTGGCAGTTCGACTTCAAGAGGCCATAACTCACACATTCGGACTCCAAATCAAGTGCAATTTTTTTTCAAATTGGGTAAAATTTTCTAAATTTTTTAGTGGTGTAGCTATTTTCTAGTTTTTGTGCATAGATTGTTTAAAATTTTCATTTTTTGGTGATTGTACCTGGATAATCCTGTATTTTGCAACTTCAAATGCTCCATACGAGCACATCTGGAGTCAAAAATAGGTTCTATTTTTTTTTTTAAAGTGCATATTTTTTTGTCTACTTTCTAGATATAGCATTAGATTTTAGTGTTGTGTGGACAAAATTGTCACTTTCAGCATAGCGCCTTTCTTTTCTTTGTAATGCTTTAGTATTGTAGCACATTGTAAAGTTTTAGATTTGTACTCTATTAATAGGTTGTAACAACCAAAATCAAAAGTCCACGAAGGCCAAAATTGGCAATTGGCCCATTATAATCGCACTACTGATAAAGTGCCCAGAGCATCTATTTTGGAGGGTTTCTTGATTTAATAAAAAGGGGGGGTGTTCTTGGTGTTGTGTTCTCTCTTTTCTGCACTTTTCTTTCATTTTCTACATTATGGGAAAGTTTAAGTTTCCTAAATTAACTCCTCCTGACTATGCTACGTGGTCTATAAAAATGTTGTATCACTTAATGCATAATGGAGTTTCACAATATGTAGACGGTACTCTTCCTAAACCAGCAGGTGATAATGTATCAACAAGTGAAATTTTTGAATAGGTAGCCATGGATAGGAAAGCCCTAGGTGATATATGTTTGGGGATAGATGATAAAATCATGTATCAAATCATAAAATGTACTAGATCCAAGGAAGCTTGGGATACCCTCGAAAGCCTTTATGGAAAAGTGTCTGAAGAGGATGTGTTTAAAATAGAAGATGAGCTTGTTTCCTTAGATCCTAAGTCATATGACTCAATATAGGACTTCATCATCAAGGTGAATGAATTAAGGACAAAGCTTACTGATTGTGGGAGCTCTATCAAATATGACAGACTGATCTATCTCATCCATAAAAAGCTACCATCCAAATATTCCACATTTGTATCTTCTTTTAACACCTCAAACACTACCTTAGGGTCTACCTACAAGAAAGTCACTTTTGATGAATATGCAAAATTGTTGGATGATGAAGAAAAGAAGTTGAAAACAATGGGAATTCTCAAATCACCTCAGTCCAAAGCATTGGTGACCAATGAGGGTTCTCAACATTCAGCTGGACAATCTTCAAATAAAGGAAAGGGTAAGAAAAAATGGAAGAGTAAATCTGAGGATGCAGAAAAGATAACACCTCAATCAAATCAAGAAGGAAAGTCCTCAAATTCCAACAAGAAAGGGGACAATAATAAGGAGAAGAAGAATTGTGCTTATTGCAAGAAAATGGAACATGAAGAGCATGAGTATTATCTTAAAAAGATTGATGAATTGACCAACATCATGAAGAAACATAATGTTCCATTGCCTAATGCTTATCAGGAGAAGGGATCTTCTTCAGATTCAAAGGGCAAAGGGCAAGCATTCATGGCAAATGCAAACTCTTCGAAGGAATAGATATTTGACTTAGGTGCCTCATATCACATGGGTTCTTCAAAGGATGATTTTTCTTCATTGAAACACTCAAAGTTACCACACATCTTCATGGGGAATGATATAAAAATGGAAGTTGAAGGAAAATGAAATGTGGAGATGGAAAATGGAGAGTTTCAAGAGGTTCTCTATGTTCCAAACCTAAGTTTGAATCTCCTTTCAATCTACCAAGTCACTCACTTTGGAGATGGACATAGAGTTGAGTTCCTTCCCAACTCAGTAAAAGTGCACAGTCTTAAAGATGATTCCTTGGATGCAGTGGGGAAAGTGAATGATCACAAGAGGTTGTACTCTTTCTCACATTTTACACCCAAGACTCCTTCAAAGGCCTTGTTATCTCAATCTCATTCAAACATGCAATTATGGCATGAGCGATATGGTCATCTTGACTATCACTATCTTCATCAACTTTGCTCATACCACATGGTCAAAGGTCTACCTCAAATCAACTTTTCTAAGGGTGAGTGTTCATCAGATTCAATGGATATGCATCCAGAAGGGAAGTTACAAAGAGGGAAGTCTTCTAGAGCAACAAGTGTTCTTCAAATGGTTCACATGGTATTAGTAGGTCCTTTTTCATTTAGTCAGGGTCACTATATACTCACCTTAGTTGATGAATTTTCAAGGTTCACTTGGGTCTACTTTCTGCATAACAAGAATGAAGTGTTGGAAGCATTTCTAGACTTCAAGGCTCATGTAGAACGAAAATCTAGAAAGGCCATCAAAGTACTCTGAATGGAAAGTGGAAACATGGATGTGAATAGAAGACTTAAGGACTTTTGTATACATGAGGGAATTGATCTTCAGACTCCTTCAGCATTTAGTCTGCGTAAGACAGATGTTGTAGCATTGAGGATTAGAACTCTTAAGTCTATGGCAAGTTGCATGATTCATGCCAAGTCTCTAGATCCATCATTAGAAGTCAAAGAAATCTCCAGTGCCACTCACATTCTTAATCATTCTCCTCATCTAGCCTTAGATGGCAAAACTCCTTTTGAGGCATGGTGCGGTAGAAAACCTATTATGACACATTTCAAAGTCTTCGGTTGTCTTACTTGGGGAAACAGATCTTCTAGGGGTTGTAAGGCACAGACATCTCAGCCTTGTACTTTCATTGGTTATGAAGATGGTGTGAAGGCATATAGACTTCTAGATCCTGAGACACATCAGATATTTGTGGAGAAGGATGTACATTTTGAAGAAAGTTCTCCAAGCTTGTCCTCTACTCCTCTTCGCACATCATACAGTGTGGAAACTGATAGTGATACCAGTGATAGTGCTTCAACCAATTCAGACATGTGGAGTTCTATCAATAGATACAGTGAGAGGTCACTTCATCAGTTCATTCCACATGCATACATTTCCAAAGTGATAGGTCCAGCACAGAAGGGTACATTTAGTCTTCCAAATACAAGTTTAGTGACAGATTTGGGGGATAGTGTTGATGATTTGCCTCTTCTTCTTGATGTAGAATTACCTTCTTCACTTGTCATGAGGGTTCCATCTGACTCTCTTGCTCATTCTCTACAAGATCAATTGTCACAGGTTGAAGTGATTGCGGATACTTATGATCAATAGTTGCAGTAGGGTTCTTCATTAGTTGCAGAGTTAGACAGTTCTTTGGGATAGGTTCTTCAGCTAGTTGAGCAGGTTTTAGAGACATCACTTATTCATGGGATTCTTTCCACACACAGCAAAAGCATCTCATTTGTACCCTTTGCATTATTTCTTCCTAAGGGGAGGAACACCATTCTATAGTCTTGGATTAGCTTCTTCATCAGAGCAGTCACTATTTGGCATTCTTCTTTTGGGGGGGGGAGCCCATCCTATCTCTCTACCTCTTCTCATCATTATCTTATGTATATATTGGATGTATATCGTAATGGGGGGGTCTTGATTACTCCATCCATCAATGCATCCTACTTTATCTCTCTTTTTGGGAGAGGGTTTTTCCCATGAGGTTTTCCCTCTTTCCCCACTTTATGGGAGATAGCATATCATTATGTACATGGGTACCTAAAATGGCCTAGTAGTTGGGACCCATCTTGCATTTCATCCTAGATTGGGTAAGCTTAAGGGCATTCCCCTAAGTTGCACTTAAGGGGGGGTCTTGGTGTAAATAAGTATTTACTTATTAAACTTACTTAAGTTTTACTTAGGTTAATGCATTATTTAATTATTTTGTATTATTTTATTATTATTTTAGTGAGACACTTAGGAGTTTGTGAGCTCTCATTGAGTTACGCAAATCTAATTATGAACATAGTGTCTACAACACAGGAGTATGCATCATTCACTGAGTTGTCATGATGACAACACAGTTTTTTGCACTCCTCATTTAGCACATGTTGTCTACACCACTAATTTGTGTGCTACACCATTGTAGGCTTATCCCCACATCATCGCACTTAATCCCGTGCTTAATGGAGGATAATCCATATCTGGTGGATATGTGCCTAGTTGTATGACATATCATAGTGCTGACTTCTATGCATTCTAGAAGCTCTCTTGAGGTGTTTATATTTAAGCACTCCTAGTGTTCTCTTGAATCCAATTATTGAATAAATATCATCATTCTAATCATACTCTACCTATTTTGGTCTACTGTGTGCTTGTGTTGAGTTCTTTAGTTCTTGGGTGAATTCTGGCCTAAGCCAAATTCTTATAGTTTTCTTATCTTAACCAAATTATCAAAGTTCACATTACATAGCATCTTGTGCCATAACCAACTTTCTTCTACTTGAGCAATAAAACATGAACAATCACTGAAATCAAGATAAAATAGATTACCTTTTGCTTGCTTGCCAGATCCAACCAAATTTCCTTTTCCATCCAATAGTTTGGCATGTCCATTCATGAATTCTACCTTGAATCTAATGTTATTCAATTGTGCCACACTCGGTAGATTATGATTTAGTCTTTTAATCCAATAAGCATTGTCACATGTAAGTTCTTTAGTCAATGAAATACACCCTTTTCATTTTATGTTACAAAGTTCATTATTTCCAAATCTCACACTACCTCCATCATAATATTTCATGTGCTCAAATTTTGTTTTGTCTCCAGTCATATGATGTGAATAGCCACAGTCAATAATCCATATATCATTTTTTTTAACATGAGAGATAAGTGGCATCTTATCTCCTTCATCATCAAATTCATCTTTCATAGCAATATATACCATTTCATCTTCACTGTTATCATAATCTTTAGCTATAAAACAAGATTTCTTAACTTTGTTCTTGTAGTTCTTGTAGTTCTTGTAGTTCTTGGAGTCCTTCTTTTCTTTATGCTTATTATTTTTCTTATCATTCTTGATTTCCTTATTTGGATACCTAGCAGTAATGTAACCAACTTCTTCACAAGAAAAATAGATCAAAGGAACTTTACCTTTGTACTTTCCTCTTCCTTTGGAATACTTTCTTGCAAGTAGGGCTTCAGTAACTTCAAGATCATTGTCTGAACTTTCTTCTAATGTTCCTTCTTCTTCACTTCTTAATTTATTGGACTTTGATTTCTTACCCTTTTCTTTGAGTGGGAGTTTAGTTTTAAAAGCAAATTTAATAACCTTTGAACTAGGAACATAGTTCTCAAAGTTATCTAACTCAAAAGTTGTCAATCTTCCAACTTGAGCATCCAAAGATATTTTATTATTTGGATCACATCTCATTTCTTGAATAGAAAATACTCTAATTGCATAAATAGGAAGAAGAGTTCTAAGTACCTTGCTTACAACTATTTTCTCTTCAATGTCTCCTCCAAATGCTTTGATTGCACTTACACTTACTTTGATTCTTTTCACATATTTTACAATGTTCTCAGCTTCTCTCATTCTCATTTGGTCAAATTGTCCTCTAAGGATTTCTATTTTGGCTCTTCTTAGATTGTCATCTCCTCCATAGATATCTTTCAATTTAGTCCACATTGCATGAGAAATTTGGAAATCCTTTACCTCATCAAATTCAGCATAATTGAGAGAAAATGCAATATCAATCATCATGATATTATGATTCTTTTTTTCAACAATATCTTCAACTGATAATGTTCCAGTGGGAGTTTTTATTTAGCATCAAGATATTTGCAACTTGGATCACTGATGGTAGCTAGATATAACCTTATAAGTTCTTGCCATGCTACAAAATTGTCTTTGTTCAGCTTGGGAATTTCTCTTTTGTAAGACATCCTAATCTTTAGCTTAAGTCCTTGAAACCTTCTTTGCAAGCAACAAAAGCTCTGATACAAATTCTTGGAAATATAAGAGGAGTAACTGAGAGGGGAGGGTTAAATTAGTTACTACTAAAATAAATTCTAGATCCCTTAGATGTCAGTACAGAAATGCAAACTGAAAATTGAATATTGTTGAGGCTTGGTAAACACACATAAAATGTTGTAACTCGGTAATAATTAAATTAGCTTGGTAAATGCTTAAAATATAAACTTTTAGATGTTGTCTGTGATTACCATTACTTCAACTAAGTTGTAAACATATAAAATAAAATAACATGAACACATTTGACACCAGGATTTAATGTGAAAACCCAATTTGGAAAAAACCACCAATTGCAACTAGTTATTGTTTTCACTCTTTTGAAGTGAGCCCTATTATGAGCCAACCCTATTAAAGGTTAAAAAACATACTGTTAGGTGTGACCCTATTAGAGAATTTAATCACCCTATTAGAAGTGGCCTTGTTATAGGTCTTGAGACAATTTAGTAGAACTGCCACCTTGTTAGAGGGTTTGCAAATAATTGTTAAGCCAACTCTATTAAGAGATTTAGATCATTGCTATAATTGTTAGAGATAACAATGTGATGACCTAATTTGAATGCAACTTATTTGCTGATAACAGATCTCTATTTTGGCTTGTGCTTGATCCTTCCTAATCGAATATAACTTTGTTTCTCCACAAAGATATTTTTCTTATCCTTCAAATTCACTTCCTCTTCTCATCATTAAATCTTCAATAACATCTTCATATTTTTTTTCATTCACTTTGAAATCACAAATTGACCTTACACTTATATCTTCCACTTTATCAAGTCGGCTCAAATACAACTTAGAATAATTAATATTCATCACCTTAGTTAGTTGGAATCAATAGATAAATAAATTAAGCTTATTATGCCAAAAATAAGAAAATCCTTCTTTATCTGACCCAACTCAGTAGAAACTAACTCAGAAACAATTTCCTTTGTTAACCAACAGAAGCTCAGTTAACATTGCAAACTCACAAAAATCCTTTGGCAACTGAGTGAGCTTGGTTAGTACATGTTCAATCCAACTTTCCTTCATTAACCGAGTGAGCTCGATTAACACTCACTTTCTGCATCTTTTCCTTTGACACCTAAGTAAACTTGTTAGACATTGCCCTTCTGAACTAGGCAAACACAAGAGAGCTTGATAAACATAGAAAATTGTCTTCACTACCCAAGTGAGCTTGGCATATACTAATTGATAATGATTATGACATTTGTGTAACATCAAATACAATACACAATTAATCAATTGTGTCCAACAAAAACACCTATAATGGCATGTGTCATCGACACATCATGAGGTTACTGTCATAGAAGAAACACTCATTTGACAAAGGAAGATGGTGAATATGAACATGAAACCGCCCAAGGCAATTTATAATGTAGTGTGAGTACAACAAAACACAAAGATGTGCAAGATCCTAAAATGCAATAGAGTGACACTTTATCTATGTGCATTTACAAAAATACTAAAAAAGGATGTCAATAAAAATCAAAAGAGACATAAGGCTCATAAAAGAGAGAGTACAACCAATGAAAAATCATCTGATGTGTTACCTAGGATTTTTAAACCCTAATTATTTCACTCCCAATCAACTATGTGAAAAGGTATTAAAAAGAAATCTTTTAAATTAATTATTTATTTATTATTTTGTTTTATATAATATTTAATTCCTAAAAGAGTTAAATATTAATATATTCAAATACAAAATAATTAAATGTCAAATTAATTTAAAATAACATTAATCTCTCACATAGTTAATTCTATAAGAATTAATTAATTATTATTATGTGAAAAGAAGTAAACTAGTGAGTTAGGGGGGGTGGATTAAATTTGAAGAAGCATGTAAAATAATTAATTCTTAATAGAATTAATTATTATTGTAATGTGCATTAAGATTTGTGAAATCAGAGTGGGAGATAAGGTAAAGAGATAAATTTAAATTAGTTCAGCAAGAAGAAGTTGTGGTAGTTGAACTTCTTTGGAAAATTATTTAATGGGGAAGAACTATTGTTACAGGGTTCTTTTCTGGCTTTGGAGATGCCTATGCATTTTTCAAGAAAGGGAAGGCAATTTTAGTTCTAAAATTTGTAATAGAGAAGGGAAGGGAAGAGATGGTATTTGTTTTGCAACTTGTTTATGATGTAAGGGGAAATAATCATATGGTTGTTTGCTTGTTTATTAAAAATAAAGAGAAATTTACCTTGAAATATTATGGTTTGAATTTATTTTTCTCTAGTTGGAAGTGATCCTATGATCACTCTGGTCACATTTGAAATAATATCTTGCTCTCATTTATTAAGGTTTTTGGTGTGTGATGGAATCTTGAGCTTTTATTCATCCAAATATGTAAAAATGAATATTAGATCTCCATTTCATTTCTCTGCAAATGGGAAGATTGATTAGATAGCTTGTGTGCTATTTATTTAATTTTTTTTTTAAGTTATTTAAATCATGCTTCACATTCATATCAAGTTTTTGAATGGATGTTAGTATTCCTTATATACCTTCTAGTTAAAGGCTAATCTAAAAATTATTTATTATAAATCAAAAGGATGGAGTTGTACCTTCATTTAAAAACTCAAAGAGCACTTGACAAAATAATTACAAGTGACTCAAACTATTGGTTTCAAAATTATCTTTCAATTTGGGCATTTTAGAGTTATTTGTGAAAGATTTTCATAGAAGACAAATTTGTTTACTAATAGATTTTTGGTGACTCTACTGGGGAAAGAAAGAAAAGTTATAGTGCTTTTCTTTCCTTGGATATTTGAAGGTACCTCCCCAAGGACAGATGTTGGCAACTCTAATTTATTTTGGTGAAAAATGTCTAGTGTTATGGCTTTGGTTGCAGCTCAGCCATAGGGGCTCAAACTAGGCCATTTACTTTATCTCAATAGTGAACCTTACCTAAAAGATCAATGAAATATCTCCTAAAGTTTTTCATTGACACAAATCAAGACCCTAATGATCATATTAAAGAAACTATAGTCACCTATTGGATTCTTGGTGTGTTGGAAGAGAATATATTTGTCAGATTATTTGTAGAGATTCTCATTGGAAGCACTATTGATTGGTTCCAGAATTTGCATAATGGTTGTATCACTTGTTGGAGTAATCCTGAGGTAAAATTGCTCCAAAGATTTGAGCTTGCAATTTAGTTACTAAGTTATTGTTAAATTTATTTCAAATTCAAAAGAAGGAAATTGAACCTATGAGGGATTTTGTATATAGGTTCAATAGGTGTGCTAGTAAAATTCCCCAAAATAGCCAACCAAATGAAAGTAATCAACTGTGTGTTTTCATTGCTACTTTAAAAACTAAATCAAGTTTTTGTTAAAGTGCCAGAGAGTGCAAACATTGCAAGATGCACAAAGGGAGGCCATTGGTTTAGATGATGACATGATTTTGAGTGGAATGAAGTGTAAAGAAATTACATAGGCAGAAATTTGTCTCTATGAATAGTAGAATTATCCAAAGGTAAAGCCCAAAAAGTAAAGACTCATTTTCAAACTAGTAAAATCAGCACCCCCTACCTCTTTTTATCAAAGTCTAATAGTTTTCAATGATGAAGATTTCCTAATCCCTAATGTGATTGAAAGCACTCTCTATAGTGCAGCTAGAACCTACCATCTACATGTTGATTATGATAATGAATATGCCTCATAGTTAATTGACTCAATGATTGGCCTTGATATACCTCCCATTGAACAAGGCCTGGAGGGTGAAAGATCAAATGAAATCCTATTAGGAGATTTTCCAACCTTAGAATTTGATTCTTTTATATGTGGGACTGTTAATGATATTTCATCAAATTATGTTGTTCAGGAAGGTATGAAGGATCAGCATACACAAGAAAAGATTAATGAAGAAGAGACAAGGATTACTTGTCAATTTGGTAAACAAATGAAATAAGTGACCTTCTTATCTAATGACACACAATATCATAAAGAACACCTATAGCCTAAAAGATTGGAAGAGAGTGAATACTCTTTTAAAAGTATGGTTGATCACACAATGCAATATCTATTAGCATGCTTGGATGACTCTTCCTATGAGCATGAAGTTGATTATGAATTATTCTTGTTTAATCTTTTGGAGACTAATGAAGCATTGCTATAGCCTAAAGCACCAAACGGTCTTGAGGAAGCTCAAGTCATAGGAGATTTGACAAAAAAGATAGCATTCCTAAAGTCTTTCTATGGTGCTATCCTTATCCAAAGAAAATTTCCTATGAAAGAGCCAGAAAAG
Source organism: Cupressus sempervirens (assembly GCA_028749045.1). Lineage (NCBI taxonomy): Eukaryota > Viridiplantae > Streptophyta > Pinopsida > Cupressales > Cupressaceae > Cupressus > Cupressus sempervirens. The sequence continues at coordinate 214,571,467 of CM053787.1, forward strand.
GAAGAGAAAATATTTGAAGTAAAAGGAATTGGTGAAGTGATACATGAACAAGAAAATGCTCTTGAAGAGGAATCAAGGGACAATCAAGAAGAAGAAAAGGATTCATGCATTTTTTAGCCCATTGTAGATCTTTTCCCCTCTCTTCCTTGGAAGAATTGGTGTAGTAAATTACAATGGAAAAATCACTTGAGTAATCCAAAAATCAAAGGATGTAAGGTATGGAAAAATTAGTTGACTTTCCATCTATCTTTTTAAAAAATACTATTGATTTGAAAAATCTGGAAGAAAATCTTGAATCTTTATTTATTATCCCTCCTCTGGACTCATTCTCCATACATGAGTTAAAGATCACATTGGCCATGTTGCTCACTTGTGTGCAAAACATTCTTCCATTCTATCAAGAGATGGTTTGGAAAGGCTCATACTTTTTTCTAGCCTGTAAATGGTCATATTTATTTTTTAGGTTTTGTCCTCTCCATTGTAAATAATTGTCTCCTTTCTGCAATTTTGGCTTGATTGTTTCTATTTAATTTGGTTTTCTATTTCAATAAATGCCCTCCAATTGATTGGAAACATCTTGTGTTTACCAATACTCCTTATCTAGAATTATTGGAGCCATGCATTGAAATATAATAATACCCCAAAGTCACCCAATGGCTCTTTTCATTAATGGAGAGAATTTTATTTTTTTTTAACTACACAAGCTCTAGACATTTCTGCACTTGCATTTCAAGGAAATAGGGTTCTTCAAAAATAAATAATGTAGGGAGTTTAAAAGCTAAATTTATGGGAAAATATTTGATGCAAGACTATAGTTAAAAAATATCTTTGGAAAAATGATTATTTGTATTGGTTGGGCATTTGGGAGCCTTCTATTTTAAATCATGGCTCAGATTTTTCTTACATTTGGTAGCTATCTAGTCTTTTCATTTGAGGATATATGACAGCAGAGATATACATATGAGCTTCAACTAATATAGCACATATAAAAGTGGGGGTCAGCCATTCCAAGAAAATATTGATGATGTCATCAAAAATAAATAAACAAAAACCAAGATAGGTTTTCCTTGTTTAAAGAGCATCATATTACGAGTACCTCAAATAAAAAGTTGGAAAACAATTATTGTGGGATTTGCAAAATGATGCTTATTTTCAATATCTTGCAAAAGTTACTCAAATGTATCATCATGACCAACGAAAAAGGCTACCAAGGTGGGAGAGGAAAATGTTTTTTTTTTTTTTTTAAAGCAATGGTACTTTTGATGTTTTCATTCTAACCAAAGAAGAAGTTATACTTGAGGTCAGACATCATTCCTCCACCTAAAGATATGATCCAAAAGCCTCCAAGGATATTTAATGGGTTGTTGCAAATCACTAGTGCTATAATGGATATTAAATCATTCTCTTGGTATATATGGTATTTAAAAGAGATAGATTACTAGGAGGCATCTGCAAGATTCATGCTCATATATATGTAAAAGAATTTTGAATGGATAAAATGTGGAAATTACATTAGTTAATCTTCCTTCCTTCATCGGTGGTTAGCATTTGTTCAATGAAGATGAAAGTAGATACAATGCCGAAAGTGCTTATCATTATTGTGTTTATATTGTGTGGAGAAAATTTTAGAAATATGGAGTTTTTGCCTTCAAGAAGAAGATCAAAGGATTCCTTTCATATGCATTGGTTGATGTACTCATTTTGTGTGATTGACTCTTAGAGAAGATCTATTTATACAATCTAAAAAAGTGATGTGAAGGTTTGTGAAATGCGCATAGGTTCAAGTTCCTCCAATATCTGTACCCTAGAATTGTTCCATATTCATCTATGACCTATATCAATAGGGAATGTATATGACTATAGTGGTTTATATACTCTTGGAATACAAGTGTGCAATCACGCAATTGAAAGATATCTAGTGAATTGGAAGACCAAGTTACTAGCAAATCCTCCAATCAAATGAAACATTTAAAGTTTGTATGAGTAGCTGAGTCAAAAGATTCACCAATGATATGTTAGATGATGAGGTCATCAGGCAATGTGTTGTTGGAAATATAAGAGGAGTAACTAAGAGGGGAGGGGTGAATTACTTACTACCAAAATAAATCTGAGATCCCTTAGATGTCAAATATAAAATTCAGACTGATAAAACTAATTACTGTTGATACTCAATAAGCATACAGAAATTGTTGTAACTCAATAAATGCATAATATGTTTAACTTAGCAGATCTTAAGATATTGCCAGTAATTTATTTGCAACCATGAAAGAAATAACATGAACACATATGACATTAGAATTTAATGCACAAACCCAATTTGGTAAAAACCACCAATTGTAACTAGTTACTATTTTTCACTCCTCTGAAGTAAGCCCTATTAGGAGCCAACCCTATTAAAGGTTACAAAACACATTATTAGGTGTGACCCTATTAAAGGATTTAATCACCTTGTTAGGAGTGGCCTTTTAAGAGGTATTCAAATAATTCAATGGATTGTCACCTTGTTAGAGGATTTACAAATGACTATTAGACCAACTATGTTAAGAGATTTAAGATCACTGCTATAATGGTTAGAGAGTAATAATGAAATGACCTGATTGAGATGCAACTGAATTTCTGATTATAAATCTCTATTTTGGCTTATACTTGATCCTTCCTAGTCGAATAACACTTTTCTATTCCACAAGGATACATGCTTATCCTTCAAGTTTGCTTCCTCTCTGCTTATCTCTTCCAACTCATTCAACTTGCATACTTTGAAATCAAAAATTGACCTTTTACTTATACCTTCTAGATTGTCAAGTCAGCTCAAATACAAATTTGACCAACCAATATTCATTATCTTAGTTGGCGAGAATCACTAGGTAAAAATAATTAAGCTTTATATGCCAAAATAAGAAAATCCTTTGGTAGCCAGTCTAGCTCGGTAGAAACTAATTCTGAAACAATTTCTTGTCTTAACCAACAAGAGCCTAGTTAATGCTATGAACTTACAAAATTCCTTTGGTAACTGAGTGAACTCGGTTAATACTAGCTCTACTTAATTTTCCTTTTTTAACTAAGTGAGCTCGGTTAACACTCTTTTTTGCATAAATTCCTTTGATGCCCAAGTGAGCTCGGTAGATATTGCCTTTTTTACAAAGTAGACTCAGGAACACTCAGTATACAAGGAAAACTATCTTCACTAACCAAGTGAGCTCGGCATGCACTAACTATCAACTGATATGATATTTGTGTAACATCAAAGACAACACATAATTAATCAATTGTATCCAACAATCTCCCTCTTTGGCATTGATGGCAATACAACATGTCATAGCACAATGAAATTTTGAGAACAAGACTCCCTCTATCAAAAAGTTTCTCCCTGTTTGATTTTACACAGAGAAATTATCCTATAGTAGTCTCCCTCTGTCAAGGTACTACTTAACTTCTCCTTCTTGGAATTACAAAATTTTAGAAAGATATGACATTAAACTTCTCCCTCTTTGACAACACATGCCAAAGACAATTCTAATTAGTGCCAATGTACCTTGAGTACAAATTCATCTACAATATGTCCTTGTCAATATTGCATCAACTGATTGATCTTCAACTTAGTTCTTGTTGATGCATCACTAAAATTTATTTAATGAACTTTAGATAGGAGAATGACCCGTAGCTTACCTCTTAGATACAAAAATGTATCAGCTTGGTGAATACATCTGCAATTTTTTCTTTTGTATGCACATATTCCAATCTAATTTCTTTGTTCTATACTAATTCTCTTACAAAGTGATATTTTATAGCAATGTGCTTTTTTTTGGAATGCATCACTAGATTCTTTGATATGTTGATTGCACCAGTGTTATCACAATACATGACTATTGGCTCTTTAATTTCAACCTTCATTCCTTCCAACAATTGTTTGAACCAAACAATGTTAGAGCAATTTACTATTGTAGCCACGTATTTTGCTTCTACTATGGATTGAGATGTGAAATTTGTTTCTTGCTTGTCTAAGACACCATCCTTTTACCAAGAAAGAATGCTCCACCACTAGTGTTTTTTCTATCATCAAGATTTCCTGCCCAATCAGCATCAGTAAATACCTTTAAGTCAAGATTGCCTCCAAGTTTGTACCATAAGCCATAGCCTTCACTACCTTTCAGATATCTCAAGATTCTTTTTATTGCCATCATGTGGTTTTCTCTGGGTTTTGCTAAGAATCTTGCTACTATCCCAACTATTAAGGCAATATCAGACCTTGTATGTACTATATACTATAATTTCCCAATCATTGATCTATATAAGGTAGGATCTAATTCTTTGGAGTCATCATCTTTGGTAAGCTTAAGTCCAATACACATGGGGGTTCCAACTAGTCTTAAATGCTCCATTCCAAACTTCTTGAGTATCTCTTTGATATACTTAGATTGAATGATATAGATAGCATTTTTGTTCTGTTGTATTTGTAATTCAACAAAAAAAATTATTTCACCAAACATGGACATCTCAAATTATTTATTCATTTGTTTTGAAAATTCTTTGTATAAGTCATCATTTCCTATAAATAAAGTATCATCCACAAATATTTTTGCCAACACAATCTTCTTATCTAGTCCTTCCTTGATATACAGACTAATGTTATCATTTGTCTTTTAAACCAATCTGTATCAAAAATTTATGTAATCTTTCATACCAAGATCTACGAGCTTGTTTTAGACCATATAGTGCTTTGTGTAATTTGTAGACCATGTCCCTTTTGTCAAGATCAACAAAATGTTCTAGTTGTTCAATATAGACTTCCTCATCAAGAATTATATTCAAGAATGCAGATTTAGCATCCATTTGATATACTTTGAATCCTCTGTGAGCTACATATGCCATTAAAATCCTTAAACCTTCTAATCCTGCAACAGGGGAAAAATTCTCATCGTAATCAATACCTTCTTCTTGAGAATAGCCTTTACATACCAACATTTCTTTGTTTCTTGACACTTTTCCATCTTCTTTCAGCTTATTTCTAAATACCCATTTTGTACCAATCACATTTTTATCTTTGCACCTAGGAACAAGAGTCCAAGTTTTATTCTTTTCTATTTGTTCTATTTCTTCATTCATGGCCTCAATCCAGATTTCATTTTCCAATGCATCCTTAACACTTCTAGGTTCAAATTTAGCAAGTAAACATGTACCTTTTAGTTGCTTCTTGTCATTGTTCCATCTAATTTGTCTCCAATGATCTGATTAGGTGTATGGTGCTTTCTAACATATTTAGCCAATACAGGTTCTTTGAATTTTGAATGAATTGCATTGTCTTCATTTTGAATCTCAACTTTAGGCTTGAGTCCTTCTTCTATGGCTTAGGTCCTTCAGACTCGGTATGCACTAACTCGGTAGCCTCTGAATGTGACTCGAGTCCCTATGACTTGGTTTACACTTCTTGCAACTTGATAACTATTGGAGATATGGAGAGCTTGGAGATGAAGTCTCTTTTTTGTCAAATATGTTTGGAAATGTATATAGTTCATAGTAAACAAATCTTCTATAATCTTTTGGCTCCTTTTTTCTTTCTTCTTCACTCTTTTCTGCAAACTCATCAATTCTCACACATGTACTTTCTATAATTTTGTGAGTGGACAAATTTAGACATTTGTATGCTTTACTTCTGCAAGAATATCCTAGAAATATATCTTCATCAACTTTTACATCAAATTTACCTTTTCTAGATTCTTTCAAGATATAACATTTGTTGTAAAATACTTTCAAGTAACTTAAATTGATTTTGTAGCCATACCATAGTTCATAGGGAGTTTTGTTTGAGTCCTTCTTCAGCTGAACTCAGTTCAAAGTATGAACTATAGTGCTAATAGCTTATTTTCAGTATTTGATAGCAACATTCTATTTAATCATTAGTCTTCTTGCACAATCCATGATGGATCTATTTCTTCTTTCAGCTATTCCATTCTTCTTAGGAGTACTAGGGTCTAATACTTGTCTGTTGATTCCTCTTTTAAGGCAGAAATTATTGAATTCATTTGAAATGAATTCACCACTTCTATCTAATCTTAGGCATTTTAGTCTTTTTGCAGTTTCTTTTTCTACTCTTGCTAGATAACATTTGATTTTCTCAAAAGCTTCCAATTTTTCTTTTAGATATATAATAGTCATCAACAAAAAGAATGAAAAAAAATTCTCCACTATAACTTTCTATTCCAATGGGTATACATAAATCAATATCCAAAATTTCCAAGACATCTTCTAACTAATAATTTTTGCTCTTAAAACTAGTCTTTCCCATTTTACCAATTTGGCAATTTTTGCATAATCCAACATCAGGTTTCTTCAAATTAGGGATACCTCTTACTCTTATGAGTTTTCTTATCTTGACCATATTATCAAAGTTTACATGACATAGTCTTCTATGCCATAACCAATTTTCTTCTACTTGAGCAATAAAACATGAGTAATCACCAAGATCAAGATAAAATAGGTTACCTTTTGTTTGCTTTCCTAATCCAATCAAATTTTCTTTGTTATCCAGCAATCTCGCCTTGTCATTCATGAACTCTACCTTGAATCCAATGTTGTTCAACTATGCCACACTCAGTAAATTATTTTTTAGTCCTTCAACTCAATAGGAATTGTCACATAAAAGTTCATTGGTTAATGAGATACGATCTTTTCCTTTTATGCAATAAGGTTCAGTGTTTCCAAACCTTACACTACCTCCATCATAGTGTTCAAAATGTTCAAACTTAGTTTTATCTCTAGTCATATGGTGAGAACATCCACTATCTATGATCCAAGTATCTTTTTTACTAACATGAGAAACAAGTGACATCTTATCTCCTTTATCATTAGATTCATCTTTTACAACAATATACACTATTTCATCTTCACTATTATCAAGATCTTTAGCCATAAAACAATTTTTCTTACCTTTATCTTTGTAGGATTTGTGAGCTTTGAATTCCTTCTTTCTTTTGTACTTGTGGCTTTTCTTTTCTTCCTTGCTTTCGTTGTTTGCACACCTAGCAGAAATATGACCAATTTCTTCACAAGAAAACCATATTAGAGGAATTTTACCTTTGTACTTTCCTTTGCTCCTAGAATATTTCTTTATAATAGGGCTTTAACAATTTCAAGATCACTATCAGAACTTTCTTTAGTTTCTTCCTCACTTCCTGATTGATTGTCTTTTATATTCTTTCCCTTTTCTTTGAGTGAGATTTTAGCTTCAAATGCTGACTCAATATTCTTGGAAGTAGGAACATAGTTGTCAAAGTTGTCTAGTTCAAAATTTGTCAATCTTCCTACTAGGGCATCCAAGCCTATCTTGTTATTTGGACCACATATCTTCTCTTAAATAGTAGACACTCTGATTGCATATATGGGAAGCAAAGTTCTAAGTATTTTTCTTACAATAGTTTCCTCTTTGATTTCTCCTCCAGATGCTTTGATTGCACTGACACTAGCCTTAATTCTTTCCACATATTTTGCAATGTTTTCATCTTCTCTCAATCTCATTTGACCAAATTTTCCTCTAAGGCTTTCTATTTTGGCTCTTCTTACATTTTCATCTCCTCCATAGATTTCCCTCAGTTTGTTACACGTATCAAAAGTAGTTTTAAGTCTTTGACCTCATCAAATTCAGCATAACTAAGAGCAAATGCAATATCAATCATCATGATGTTTTGGTTCTTTTTCTCAATGATATCTTTAGCTGATAATGTTCTAGTACAAGTTTTGTATTTTTCATCGAGATATTTTCATCATGAATCACTAATGGTAGCTTGAAGAAGCTTCATAAGTCCTTGCCATGCTACAAAGTTATCTCTATTTAGCTTTGGAATCTATCTTTTGTAAGAAATCCTAATTTTTAGCTTAGGTCTTTGAAACCTTCTCTACAAGCACCAAAATCTCTAATACCAATTGTTGGAAATATAAGAGGAGTAACTAAGAGGGGAGGGGTGAATCAATTACTACTAAAATAAATCCTAGATCCCTTAGATGTCAAATATAAAATTTAGACTGATAAAACTGATTACTGATGATACTTGGTAAGCATATAGAAATTTTTGTAACTTGGTAAATGCAGAATGTGTTTAACTTAGTAGATCTTAAGATATTGTAAGTAATTTACTTGCAACCATGAAAGAAATAACATGAACACATATGACACTAGGATTTAACGTGGAAACCCAACTTGGAAAAAACCACCAATTGTAACTAGTTGCTATTTTTCACTCTTCTAAAGTGAGCCCTGTTAGGAGCCAACCCTGTTAAAGGTTACAAAACACACTATTAGGTGTGACCCTATTAAAACATTTAATCACCCTATTAGGAGTGGCCTTGTAAGAGGTCTTGAAACAATTCAATGGAATTGCTACCTTGTTAGAGGATTTACAAATGGTTATTAAACCAACTCTATTAAGAGATTTTAGATCATTTCTACAATGGTTAGAGAGTAAAAATAAAATGACCTAATTGAGATGCAACTAAATTGCTGATTACAGATCTCTATTCTGGCTTATTCTTGATCCTTCCTGATCAAATAACACTTTTTTGCTCCACAAGGATACCTGCTTATCCTTCAAGTTTGCTTCCTCTCTTCTTATCTCTTCCAACTCATTCAACTTGTATACTTTGAAATCACAAATTTGCCTTTTACTTATACCTTCCAAATTTTCAAGTCGGCTCAAATAAAAATTATAACAATCAATATTTACTACCTCAGTTGGCTAGAATCACTAGGTAAAAATAATTAAGCTTTACATGCCAAAATAAGAAAATCCTTTGGTAACTGAGTGAACTTGGTTAATACTAGCTCTACTCAATTTTCCTTTGTTAACTAAGTGAGCTTAGTTAACACTCTTTTCTGCATAAATTCCTTTGACACTCAAGTGAGCTTAGTAGATACTACCTTCTATACAAAGCAAACTCAAGAATGCTCGGTAGATAAGGAAAATTGTCTACACTGACCAAGTGAGCTCAGCATCCACTCACTATCAACTGATATGACATTTGTGTAACATCAAAGATAACACACAATTAATCAATTGTATCCAACATGTGCATGGTTCTTGAACCCTCAGATCAGATTAGATCTACACACAAAACATGGAAGTGAGGTGAAGTGAAATGACTTGTTGGTAGCTGAATGGAATTTTATGGGTGCAGTAATCACAAAGATTTATTAAGGAAAGTTTAGAAGGCTATGCAATTGCAATCAGCATATGTAAAGTAAGATTTATTAACTTCCAAATATCTTTCTTTGTTGCATTGATACTAAAGGCTACACAATCCTGGGGCAAATTGTGTTTAAAATATCTCAATGCTTTTGTTCAGTCTATGAAAATGGAGGTGTCCTCTCTAGGTAGATAGAAAATTGCAATCACCAAGGATAATCACATTGCAAATATAGTGGCTCTACAAGAAGAAGAATTGTCAAAATCAGCATCATAACAAAAAAATTGCATGAGTTTGACTGATAATGAAGTCACCAATTTGATACAGTTAGCCAGTAGAGATATGGCAATTTTAGATAATATTTCTCTCTTATTGAGAAGATCTTTGAATAACTATGATTTGAGGTGAGAAGTTATTTTGGAAGGAGATTAAGAGGTGGCACATATTTGGATCTAAGTAGGCAATAGCCATGTTTGTGGTCATCTATGCAAGATAATTCCACATGGAAAAGGATTTACAGTTTCATTGAGTGTTGACTCTATGACCCAATGGATAGACACTAGGTAGAAGCCAAAGATATTGGTAAAGATCTTATTGTAATATTCAAAGGGTACAGGTTTAGATTCAGATTGATTAATGACTCTACAGCCAATGGACGAAGCACTAGACAATAGAAAAGAGAGATTCTGGAGTTCTCTACACCTTGGCACAGAATGCAGCCCCCAAAGAGAGCCACTATTACCTAGGATTTTGAAACCCTAAGTATTTCCCTCCCACTCAACTATGTGAAAAGGTATTAAAAAGAAAGCTTTTAAATTTATTTCTTATTAATTATTTTTCTTTATATAATATTTAATTCCTAAAAGAGTTAAATATTAATATATTCAAATACAAAATAATTAAATGTCAAATTAATTTAAAATAACATTAATCTATCACATAGTTAATTCTACAAGAATTAATTTATTATTATTATGTGAAAAGAAGTAAAGTAGTGAGTTAGGAGGAGTGGATTAAATTTGAAGAAGAATGTAAAAAAATTAATTCTTAATAGAATTAAATATTATTGTAATGTGCATAAATATTTGTGAAATCGAAGTGGGGGATAAGGTAAAGAGATAAAATTAAATTAGTTCGGCAACAAGAAGTTGTGGTGGTTGAACTTCTTTGCAAAATTATTTAATGGGGAAAAACTATTGTAATAGGGTTCTTCTCTAGCTTTGGAGATGCCTATGCATTTTTCAAGAAAGGGAAGGCATTTTTAGTTTTAAATTCTATAACAGAGAAAGGAAGGGAAGAGATGGTATTTGTTTTACAACTTATTTTACGATGTAAGGGAAAATAATCATATGGTTGTTTTCTTTTTTATTTGAAATAAAGAGAAATTTACCTTGAAATCCTACGGTTTGAATTTATTTTTCTTTGGTTGGAAGTGATCCTATGGTTTCTCTAGTCACATTTGAAATAATATCTTGCTCTCATTTATTAAGGTTTTTGGTGTGTGATGGAATCTTGAGGTTTTATTCATCCAAATATGTAAAAATGAATATTAGATGATCCATTTCATTTCTCTGTAGATGGGAAGATTGATTAGATATCATGTGTGCTATATGTTTGATTTCCTTTTAAAGTTATTTAAATCAAGCTTTGCATTCATATCATATTGATGAATGGATGTTAATATTCCTTATGTGCCTTCTAGTTAAAGGCTAATCTGAAAATTATTTATTATGAATCAAAAGGAGGGAGTTGTACCTTCATTTCAAAATTCAGAGAGCACTTGACAAAATAATTGCAAGTGACTCAAACTGTTGGTTTCAGAATTCTCTTTCAATTTGGGCATTTTAGAGTTATTTGTGAAAGATTTTCATAGAATACAAATCTATTTACTAACATGAAACAACAAAATTGATCTCTAGACCTAAAACAACCAAGATATCCACCAGAATGCAAAAAAGTCAAAAATTGAATGGGATGTGCTTGGAGCAGAATCTAGAAAATAAAGGGTCTCATGGAGTGCAAAATAGACTGCTAACTTTGATTGCATAAACTAGAAACCAAACAACATCAAAAGTCTAAAGTAACTAACCATCACAATGGGCTCAAAATTATCTTTCTGATGATATCTCATTGTGAAAAAGGGAGTCTGGATGAGCAAGTTACAGCCAAAAAATCACATGTAGGTCAAAAAGGAGCAAGAAAGGAAAAATAAAAAATCACTGCCTCAAGATTTGTGCCAAAATGGATCAGGAAGCGTGTCTACCAATACAAAAAATTACCTCAAGCTTTGTGCCAAACTCATTAGTTTTCATGCCAAAGTATCTCAATTTGCGTGCCAAAAATATTGATTTTTGTACCAAAAATATATTTATTTTCTTGCCAAAAATCTCAATTTTTGTGCCAAAAAAATCAATTTTTGTCGTAAAAATATTTATTTTCATGCCAAAAAACTCAATTTTCAAGCCGAAAATCACAAAATTGTTGCCTCAAAAAATGTGCTCACTCTAGGAGCAAATATCAGATTCCAACTATGTCCAAATTGGACAAATTTTGTATGAAAATAGGGGTTTTTTGGTGCTCTAAGCTCAATCGTGAGGTCTATTTGGGCTCAAAGTGCACTGAAAATGGTGACCCCCATATCCAATAAAAATAAAATTCTAAAAAATGAAACCCTCTAAAAGAAAAAAACACAGATCTAAAAGCCAAGCCAAACCTCTCATAAATAGAACAGGGGCATGAAGATCTAGAGCTTTGATACCATGTAGAATTGATGAAAGATCATCCCTATAGCTGCCAAGAATCACCTGAATGCAAACAGCTATCATAGAAAGAGAGAAGTAAAATCTATGGAGGTTGGAATTTCCAAATCCATAGATGAGACATTCTTGATGAGAAAAAAAGATATTGCTATTATCAAAAGTGAATGAATAAATTACAAAGAGAAAAATAATCCTTATAAATGGAGATCAAAACCCTAACAAGTAACTAACCTAGGTTGCATGATAATAATTAATAAAATAATTAATTATTATATGCCCAAAGTTTAGCTTAAGTAAAATAGAGATAATAAGTGACTTAATAATTAAATCAAAATGATTTAATTAATAAGAAAATACTTTATCACTCTAACAATGTGCATAGATTTTTCTCTTTCTTGTTTTTCATAGACACTCTATGCTTTCATGTCATGTGTGTGTGTGTGTGTGTGTGTGTATATATATATCTTGTGATATTATGACGATGTCTCTTCCTAGTGGGGAAGGTTTTCACGACCCACCTTGGGAAACTCTTATTTATAGGAAGCCTTTGATACTTTTTGGCTCAATGTCACCATTTTAAGATAGAATTTCAATAATAATTAAGTAATATATATTATTAAATATATAATGATAATGAAATCATATAATAACATTAATAATATTATTTTTTAAATAGTATAATGATAATATAAATAATAATATATAAATTAGTATCGACAAAATAATATCTAAAATAAAATTTAAAATGATTAAATAATAATAAAATTACAATGAATGAATTATAAGATAACTGAGAGGTGGAGTAAATCATTAATGTCCATTTATCTCACAGCCCCTTCAAACATTGTATCACCATCAAAGTAAAATAAACATTAACAACCATAATTGAAAAGATCCAATTACTCTAAATACATATCCAACATAAAACTTAATTCATGCACCAACTTCTTTCTCAATTGTTATCAAATTGTTCTTACATTATCGGTTGTTAGTAAATTTTTAGTTATTACCTAGTGATAACTTAGTTATTATCGAGTTGCAGTAAACCATAAAACATGTAAATCAACTTGCAACATAAATAACATTCACAAAATGTTGACACAAATTTTTAACATAGAAACTGTATTAAGGGAAAAACCATCTGGCACCGGTAACCCAAAAATTTCAGTCTTCGAAAGTGATCTTTGTTAGGAGACTGCCTTGTTAAAGGTTACATACATTTTTTTAAAGTGACTTTGTTAGAGGATTTCACCAAAAGATCATCTAGACCTTATCACTCCTTTTTTAGGACCAAAAAGAGTGGCTTGATTTAAAGGACTTACAAACACCACTAATTGATGTTACCATCTAGGATTTCATAGACCTATTAGGTCCACTCAGTACTTCCATGATTTTCTGCTATAATGGTTAAACTATAAACATTGTAAAGTGATTTGTATGAATAGAAACAAAATTTTCTTGATCAAATCTTTTTTCTTTCTCTTTCTCTGTCTTTTCTTCACTTGATTGATTTTAACTTTCACAAAACTTCTTTCTCTTCTTCATTTCTTTTCTTAGTGCACTCACCTTAACTCTTTCTTCTCTTTCAACAACTTTGCATTACACAAATCTAGCATCACCTCTTGACCATCTTAATACATCAACAACTTAGTAGCCTAAACTATCTTTTTCTCCTCCTTGAATATATTTCTCAATGCTTCCAAATCCTTCCATCTTTTGTTGCTTAATCAAAATCACCGATCTTAAGTATGCAATTGAATTCCTTCATACAATGAACTTAGACACATAGAAAATATAAATTTTCATAGAACTTTGTGTCTATCCTTATCCTTCTTTAATTTCCTTCATTAGATACTTCTTGATTTCAAACTTTCCAAATTTTCATCAAAAGTCAGCCTCGAATCCCAATTTCTCATACTTGTTCATCTAGTGAGCACTTGGTAAACATTATATTTACTTGAAAGACATATAACTCAATTAATAATAACTTTATTAGGAAACATTGTGTTCTTCATTCTTGTTTGCATTTGCTTAGCAAATATTGTAGTCACTCAGTGAATATAGTCTCCCTTCATCAACTTTGTGACTCAATTAATCTTGTGAGCTTTAGCACAGTGCAAAAATACATGATTGTAAAACAATCAAACCAATATTACACAATCATTTTTCAGCTCATTCAAGTACCCATTAAATGCCTTACATATCTACTCTATCTTCATCGTACTTTCTTCAAAACCTCTTCATCAATCAAATGATATGGTACTTTCCTAAGTTAACATAATTTCTAGCCAATTAAGACTTTGAAATGAACAATAATTAGTAGCTAATATGACTCTCTTACATATATTAGTAGCATAATCAATTACAATATTTATTGGAGCTAACAATCTTCCCCTTAGCATTGATAGAAATACATAACATAAGATTCTACATTACATAAGATATCAATTGGATGCATTGTCAGAAACACAAATTTGCAATTCCAAATCTTCAAACTGTTATATGGTTTCTCTCTTTAGCAATAATAAAACTTTGCAAAAACTTCAACATTACTCCCCCTTTGATTATGATCTCTTGTTTAGGTTCATCATATTCTTCCTTTTACAATATATTCTCTCCTTTAGTTACACTTCTTCCCCTTTCTAGTTTATTCTCCCCCTTGGGTATATTTAGCATTTTTTATGTTCAATATTTGGTATATTCATCATCTTTGTTACTCTTCTCCCCCTTTGACAATAAAGCCAAAGGTCATTATAAATTTCAATGTGAAATGTATTAAAACCTTGTAATTACCTGTGTACTCTAAATGTATAGATTACATCAAATTCATCACAATTAACTTCACAACTTCATAAATACTCCTAAAGTGTGAACACTTCTACATCAACTCCATAACATATTTCAATTCATTCATGGATTGATGCAACATGCAGCTTCACCTAGTGAATTATGGATAGGGGCAGCACCCTCATTTTACCTCTTTACCTCATAGATACTCAAAAGAAGCCTTAGGCAATGGCTTAGTAATTATATCAGCAATTTTTTCTATAGACTTTACATTTATGTTTCTTGAACTTTCTCTCTCATTTAATGATACTTAATAGATATGTGTTTTTTCTTTGCATGCATCACTAGAATTTTTTATATATTTATAGTACTTGTGTTATCATAGTAAATAGTGATTGGTTCAGTTACTTCTTGCATTCCTTCCAATAGTTGTTTGGTCCATATAATATTTGAACAATTGATTACAAAAGCAACATATTTAGCTTCAACAATAGATTGTGAAATACAACATTTTTTCATCCTTATCCATGTGATCAACTTTTCTCATAAGAAAAATGCTCCTCTACTTGTTCTTTTTTTGTCATCAACATTTCCAACCCAATCAACATTTATGTAGACTTCAAGATTAAATTCATCTTCTTGTTTATACCATAGGACATAAACTTTGGTTCCTTTGAGATATTTGAATATCATTTTCATAGTAGTCATATGTGTTTCCCTTGGATTAGATGAAAATCGTGCAACTATTACAACAATTAGGACAATATTTGGTCTATTGTGTACAACATATTGTATCTTTCCAATTATAGATATGAGTTATGTTTGATCAACCTCACTAGTAGTGTCTTCCTCTTATAATTTCACTCCAATCCTCATATGTATACTGACTAGTTTAGACTCATCCATGTTAGAAATAAGGATTACTATGAGGGGGGGGTGAATTAGTAACCTACAAATTTTAGTCACCAACTAGACATTATTACTTACTTTAAAATATGCATAACAAAGCAATAAATTAATGTTGAATAGTAACAATAACAATGCACAAAGATAACTCATAACACCATATTTTGTTAACAAGGGAAACCCTGGCCAAGGGAAAACTGATACCCACTAGATAATAAATTGATATATATGTTCCTTGTTAAAGGATGGACCCTATTAGGAGTCAATGAGTAAATTCAGTATAACAATCCGTATTAGGAGACTTTGAATCCATGTTAGGAGATTCCAACCCTGTTAGGAGTTGTAGTGTAATGTATGCAAGATGAGCCCACTACCCAAACATGCAATTTCAACTACATGAAGAGTTCACTCCTCAAACAAGTAATCTAGAGTTGTTTTCCTGCCTTCACTAATCTCTAATCTTCAACTCAATCTTGGATCACTAGATAATTCATACAAAATTTCACATATATCACTTTCACAAACATTCGCTCACAAGTTCGCACACTTGATACACAATAGCACACACTCCTTATCACAAGAAGTCCTTTGCATAAATACCATGCCTTTACATAAAATAATGTTGGGTTGGCTAAGACCACAATTCACTTTTCCAATTTAGAGGAAACATCTAGGATGTCGACCCTAATTGGACAAGTAATTTTTTTATGACCAAAACAATTATTTCCTTCAATTCCATTGTCGTGCTTCATCAAAACATGATTAACTATTTTATGTACAGTCCACACAAACTTTCAAGGTTATACACATCATCACCAACATGTATACTATCTCCTTGTAACTTTGCTTGTCATAATATGACATCTACAACATATTATAAACAAAATAGTACACTATTGTAAACCAAAATCTATACTTAGACAATTTTCTCATAACCAAACACTAAGTATCTTTATTTCTGAGGTGTCCTATCAACATGTACATTATGTCTTGCCATTAATGACAACAATTACATATCACTATTAGCCAACTATCACCATTCCATCCCAAGTGTTTTCAATATTTCCTGCACATACTTGGATTGAGTAAAAAATTTCTCCCAAAACATTGATATTTCAAAATCAGTGCTCATTGATCAGCAAATGACCTCAACATATTATGTCCTCCAAATATTATGTCATCAACAAATATTTCAGCAATCAACAACTTATCTTATGATTCATTCTTTAAATATAGATTACAATTTCCACTTGTTCTAGCAAATCTTATCTTAATCATATAAGAGTGTAACCTTTCATACCATGCTCTCAGTGCTTGTTTCAATCTATATAGTGCTTTTTTCAACTTGCAAACCATGTCCTTTCAATGTTCAATAAATCTTGTAGGTTGTTCAATGTATACTTCCTCTTGAAGTACTCCATTCAAGAATACAAGTTTAACATCCATTTGATATACCTTGAATTTCTTGTTTGTAACATAAGCTAGTAGATCTCTTAATCCTTCCAATCTTGCAACAAGTGCAAAAGTCTCACCATAGTCAATTCCTTCTTCTTGGGTGTTACCTTTGCAAAACAATCTAGTCATTTTTCTTACCACCTCTCCATTCTCATTCAATTTGTTTCTAAATATCCACTTTGTTCCAATCACATTCTTATCCAAAATTCTCGATACAAGTGTCCACGTGTTATTTTTCCCAATTTGATCAATCTCCTAATTCATAGCATCAATCCAACATTCATCATTCATATAGCTTTAACTTGTCTAGGCTCAAAATCAGCAAGTAAACATGTACCTTCTCTTATTTTTCTTATTATTTATAATCTTGCACTTCTATCTCAAATTATTTTTTCAATTGAATGGTTTTTTCTCATGTATTTGGCTAATATAGGTTCAGCTCTCTGATTCTTAGTATTTCGTTTGCTTGGTGGGAAATCTTCTTCCTACTTAGGTTGTATTTTCTGGTGCTCGAGTATACTTTTCTAAGACTCGGTAAACACTATCTAATGTTCAAGTGCAGCTATCTAATGCTTGGGTATAATTGTTTGTGAGTCATGTGATACTTTCTAATGCTCGATAGGTCTCTTTTGTAACTCAAATAGAGTATTGAGTGCATCATCATAGACATAACAAAAATTATTACAGTCTTTAGGTTCCTTCTTTCTTTACATATCAGTCTTCTCTTCAAACTCATCAAATATTACATTTACACTTTCAATAATCTTATTAATAACCTTGTTCAAATATTTGTAAGCTTTTCTTTTAGATGAATATCCTAGGAATATACCTTCATCTCTTTTAAAATCAAGTTTAGCATTCCTAGCATCCTTGTCAATATAACATCTACTTCCAAATATTTTGAAATAACTTACATTTGGTGTATGACCATACCATAGCTCATAAGGTGTTTTGTTTGTTCCTTTCTTCAATTAAACTTGCTTGAGTGTATAAATAACAATGTTGATCACTTATCTCCAGAATGTATGAGACCTCCTTCTCAATCATTAGTGTCCTTGTACAATCCATCATAAATCTATTTCTCCTTTCAACAATACCTTTCTTTTGTAAAGTCCATGATGCAGATAAGAGTCTTTTGATACCTTTTTTAGCATAAAAGTTAGTGAATTTAGTAGACATAAATTTACCACCTCTATCAGATCTTAAACATTTCAAAGGTTTTAGGATTTCTTGTCAACTCTTTCTTTGTAACATTTTAAAAGGTCAAAAGCATGTGATTTATTTTTCATGAACATTAAATTCATCATCCTTGTATAATCATCCACAAATAATATAAAATATCTATCAACATAGTAACTATCAACTCTAATTAGACCACATAAAATAGTATGCACTAATTCCATAATATCATTTGAAGTGTGTGACTTTCTAGAGAAATTAGACATTTTCATTTTACCAAGTTGACATTCTTTGCACATAGCATTATCAAGTTTTTGCAGATTTGGCAAGCCTCTTACTCTCTTTTTTATATCGATTTTCACCATCTTTTTTCTATCAATTTTCACCATATTTTTAAAATTTAAATGACACAACCTTTTATTCCATAAGCACACATCCTCAATTCTATCAAAAAAACATGTATCAATAGTAGGATCAAGGTAGAACAAGTTACCTTTGGTTTGCACTCCTACTCCAATTAGACTACCTTCATCATCAAAGATTTTGACCTTCTTTTGCTCAAATTCAAGCTTGTGACCTAAGTTATTCAAATGAGGAACACTCAATAGATTATATTTTAGTCCTTGAACCAATATGCATCATCACATTTGATCTGATCATTCAACATTAATGATCCTTTACTTTTCACCAAGTATGGAACATCACTACCAAACTTAACAATTCTAGCATCATCAATTTCTTCAAATTTTTCAAACTTACTTGGATTACTAGTCATATGATGTGAACAACCACTATCAATAATCCAATAATCATTCTTTGCAACATTTGAAATAAGGGTAGTTTCATTTTCATACCTTTCACCATTTGTCTCTTCCTTGATTGCAACATAGATCATTTCAACCATTTCTTTGTCATCATCAGATTTTGTCTCAGTATTCTCTTCTTTAGCAATGTAGCATGACTTCTTTCCTTTGTCTTTCTAATATTAATTCTTCATGTACTTGTAATCTTTCTTTTCATTTCTATTAGATTTCCCTCGATCGAGACATTTAGCAGCAAAGTGACCAACTTCAATATATTTGAAATAGATCAAGGGAAGTTTACCTTTTCTATTTAGCTTTACCCCTTGATAACCTTCTAGAAAGAAATGTTTCAAACTCATCAAGATCATCTTTAGTTTCAAATTCACTCTCTTATCTGGCTTTCTTCTCTTTCTTTGAATTATTGATTATTAATGAAGACTTGAAAGCATTTCCAATTGTAACCATACTATTATCATAATTTCTCAACTCAAATGCAGTCAACCGACCAACTAGACCATCAAGTGTCAAATCATTAGTAGGCATAACTCTTACTTCTTGAATAGCAAAAACATTGATAGCGTAAATAGAATAAAGAGTTCTCATGATTTTACTTTCAATTTCAAACTCTAAGATCTGTCCTCTAGCATCTCTTATTACACTCACTCATCCTTGATTCGGTTCACATATTGTGTATCATTTTCACCTTCTATGATTCTCCTTTTATCATACTTACCTCTCAATCTTTCAACTTTATCTCTTCTTACATTGTCATCTCCTTCATAGACTACCTTCATTTTATCCCATATTTTCTTTGTAGTGGTACATATTTTAACATCATCAAATTCAAAATTAGTGAGAGTAGATGCAATATTAATCATCATATTGTTAATATTCCTCTTTTCATTCATTTGATCTAGGTACAATTAGAGGACCAATAGGTGTAACATATTCATTTTTCAACCAATGTGTGATATCATCTCTAATGCTTGAAATATGTAGCTTCATTCAGTCTTTCCATGAAGAAAAGATCTTCTAGTTTATCTTTGGTGGCTCTCTTTTTGTTGGAATTACAATAGGAAAGGTAAACTTCTAAGGGGGGTTGAATTAGTACTTTAAACTTGGACACGTAAAACTTTCACCACACATATATATCATGCATTCAATGAGTAAATTGAACTAACATGTAAACCATATATATCCAAATCATGTAACATGTAAGCATTCACACACATAACACCAAATATGATTACCCAGAAACCCTCCAAGTGAGAAAGAAAAATTGGGGTAGGGATGATGCCCACAAATATTCACTACTATAGCAATAAAGTGTATCAAATGAAGGTTACAATTTTTTGACCATGAAACATGATCTACCCTATGAAAGGTCTACCCTATTAAAGGCTTACAAAGATTGTTAGGTCTCACCATGTTAGATGATTTCAACACCCTTTTAGAAGTGTGCCTTGTTAGAGGACTTCAACTTACAACTAAATAAGCACCCTATTAAAGGATTTCATTTCATGTAATTGCATAGGGAATCCAATTAGAGATTTTTCCTTATCTCCAAAATATCAAAAAATAATCTTAAGTCCACTCAAAAATTGTTTACATAGTTATTTGTACCATTACAACAAATATGTCAAAATTGTCTTACTCAACATTCGAAGTCTTTGATGCTTGGCATGCATTGATCTTTCTATTGTGACTCAACATCTATGTTGCTTGGCATCCACTATTTACTCAGCTCATGAATCACTCAACATGGTCTATCTACTCGGCACTTGAGTGACTCGACATATGAGTGACTCGGCACTCATTGTGACTCAGTATGGTCTAATATTTACATGTTGTGCTTGGAATGTATTACTAGCTCAACATAAACTAAGTAAATAGCTTAAGTGTGTTGACACTCACTTGTCAAAACCAATCTAAGATCAACAATCTCCCCCTTTGACATGAGTGTCAAAAACACTTGAATATACATTAATGTTCTTGATCTTTTGATCATAACATATCCATGACTCAGTATATACAAAACTTCAAAATTTCAAAAAAAATCAATAACATAGATACCTCAAAATTTGATAACTCCCCTTGAGTTGATATGTTTGTTTTGTAACCAAAATTTTGTGCTCCTTTTGAGTAAATGTGTCTCTACTGATACACTTTGACTTCAATGCACTCTATTGTTGATACTCTTATCTCCCCCTCTTTATCTTATTCTCCCCCAAAAATATATATCTCCCCCAATGATGTATCTCCCCCTTTTGCTCTCATTATGCCCCTTTTTGGCACTTATGTCAAATGGGCTATACATTTATTGTGTATTTCTCCATAAATGATTTATGGACATCTAGTATGATCTTGAGGGTTGCATCCTATTTATCACATGCAACATCCAATTACTTGATTTGGATTGTAAGCTCGGTAGCAAGGTGGACTAGACCATCTAAAGTAAAAAGATTAGGGTCTTTCTTTAGAAAAGTTTTAGCATAGCCTAGCTCCTTGTGCAATATCTCCATATGTGGGGTGAGGGTTGCTTGTATGCTTGTTAGTTTGGCTCTTATGTTAACCTCATCTATTGTCAATATAGCTAATTGACTTTGTGTTTGAATTAGTGTTCTAAAATGCTTCTCACTCTAAGCAAGATTTGTTGGTAGTCTTGCACCTGATGCAGATATTTGACTCTCTAGGCTCAGAATGTGACTTCTAGTCTCTTGAGTGAAGAGTGTTGGACTGCATATTTTTGTGTACAATGAGAATATTTTTGCAAGTACCTTATTCACATCCTTAACCTTAGTTTCCAATGCAAATTTTTGTAATGCTATCTCACTAGATATTTTCTCATTGACCATGTTTAAAACTTCTTTTCTAACCATTCTAAAAGTTTAGCATTTGTATCAAGGTCTTCATTACTGACCTTCTCCACTATATCTATTAGTTGTTCCATTAGTGGCTTGGTCTCTTCAGGAGTTGGCAGACTAAATTCATTTAGAAATATGTCCTTGATGTCTTGAAGTGCTTGCTTCTACCTATGTTCTCTCCTAAGCATTTCTTGATGCTTTTTCCTTTTTAAGGCTTGCTGTAAAATGCCTATTTGTTCTAGTGTCATAGCATCATAATCATATTTTGGTATAATAATTTCTTCATCAAGAGTGATATCTCCATAATGAATTACATTTTCAACCTTTGATGAACTTGGGCTTGGAACTGAGATTTGCAATGGAATAGCTTCTGAAGAGTTTGTGTAGAAGAAGTGTCAAATGCTAGTAAAGCTAAGTGCTTGAATGGCCACTTGTTCCTTCACCTTAGGTGTTAGCTCACTCTCTTTAGGCTTGCCATAATCTACTACTATGACCTAACTTGCACCTTGTCCTTATGTTGTAGGTAAAAATAAGTCTTTCTAACCTATTTTATTTTGTCCTACAGTGATGTCTTGTTCTTCTACTTTCTTCTTAATAGTATCAACTTTGACAATTGTATAAACCTTAGTAGTTATAGCTTTAGGAATTTGGACCAAAGGTTGCACATTAGTAACTGAAGGGATGATAGAAGGTGGTTCTTGTGGATTTACCTTTTCTCTTGTAACATTAGCTTCTACCTTTGTAGTTCATCTACACTTACCAAAACTAGATTGTCACAAAGTTTGGCCTGCAATGTAGATTGATCTAATATTTTCTTTAAGTCTTCTATAGTAAGAAGGTTGATGTTCTAAGCTAATGGATCAGAGACATCCTTGATAGTTATTGTTTCAGTTGGCTTAGTTGTGTCATGGGGAGGATTGACACTCGACAATTGTGTGTCATGCACACTTTGTTCTTCTTGTTGCTCAGGCTCAGTTGTTGCCTTGTCATCTTCTTTCATTTCTGTCTCTCCTCCAACTATGTTATCTTTATTATCATCATCTTTAATCTCTAAGGGTTCAGCTTCTCCTTGCTTGATTGTGGTTAATCCATAAATGAGTTTCCCTATCTGTGTTGATTTCTTTACAACATCTTCAATATTATTTTGTAGAATGCTAAAAGATCTGTATTTAGGTGTGAACCTAACTGCATATTTCTTTACTACCTTAGCAATTTGTCCCTTAGTTAACTTAGGCATTACTTGGGCTAGTGTATTCTCCCTAATTTGTCTTTCCAAATTTAGACAATAATACCATTTTTGCTCAACAATGTCATATAGACTTTTAGGTACTAAGTTGGAAAATTCCAGTGGTGTTGTTTTGAATTTTTCCATCATGGCATATAAGGCTTTTTCCACTTGGTTTTTCTCCTCTTTACCCAGTTTGTCAAAATCAACATGACTAAAACTTGAAAGATCTGCATTGTTCTTAACATTTTCACATAAGTTCTCAAGATTTGAGAGAGGATTGTGACTCACTGCCTTAAATTGGTTGTTGTCATCTGACTCAGTTTTCTCTTCATCGGTATCTAGTTGTGCCACATATTTCCTTCTTTGTCTTTTCTGCTCTTGACCTCCTTACTCTATTTGCTTTATCTTTTCCTTAGCCTTTTATGTTGTAGCATGTGTGTTGGCTCTTGTTGTAGGTGTAGTGGGCTTTGGCTGACTTGGTTTGACAAGTTTCTTTGTTCTTTCCACAAGTTGTGTCTTGGAGTTCCTTTTATTTTACTCGATAGAAGTAGGTGTTTCCTTGGCTTCTTCTCCCTTAGTACCTTTAGTCTTCTCCTCTTGTTCATCTTATCCCATGCCCTGTGTCAATGCTAGAGGTTCATGTGCTTGAGTTTGTTCTTCCTCTTCATCTTCTTCTTCTTCTTCCTCTTCCTCCTCTCCAAATTTTGCTTTCAACTTCTTTACCAACTTGTCCTTCTTCTTAATAACTAATGCAGTTTTCAATTCCATGGTAATCTTGGACTTTACCATCTCATAGTTTCCAAAAACTTTTGTAGTCTTATCTACTTCTTCTACTAGTAGGGTTATTATAGCCATTGAGGCTTCATCTACATTCACCTCATACCCTAAGGGTCTCAACCATCTTACCCTTGGTCTGGCAACTTGTACAAATGTGTAGTCAGCATCAACAAGAAATAATACATCATTATAATGTTTTTTTCCACTAAGGAAACTAGTATCCTTAGTCTCTGCTTCATTGACTTTTTCAAATCTTCAAAGTAACTAGTCATTAAGGATTCAAAATTCTCTCCTAGCTGCTCAATGTATTCACCAACCTGTACTACAACTGATATTTTGGTCTTCCATCCCACAGTACCAAATGAGGAGAATGTGTTTTGTACATAAAAGAATATACAAATCAATATAGAACGAAATTTTCACTGTGCACTCTTGGTTTTCCTAATTGCTCCAAGGTTCTCCATTAATTGTTGTAATTGTAATTTTGCTAGATCATATGTATGATCTTTCTTAAGGATCTTGTAACCAACATCCACAGCTATATAGGGTACACTATTCAATCTACTGAATTGATAGAACATGTGTGATATTACCCTTATAGAAAAGTTAATAAGAGGATCTATGATTATGTCTATAGTCATACCTATTTTGTTCCAAACTACTCTAGTATTATTTTCACTCATTTCCTTGGAATCACTTTTTAGTGTCTTGAGCCAATCTAGGGTTGGGTAGCCAGTAACCTTATGGATTATTCTCTTGGTTATTTTGACTGGTTTGCTCTCCATCCATATGGAACCATCATGAATTCAGCTAAGCACTATATGCATCCACTCTTTCTTAAATACATTTGGAAAATCTAGGGCTCATGTTAAACCCTTTTTCTCAACAATCTTGAGTTCTTCCTTTAAAACACCATTTTCACATAACCTATTCTATGCACCTCTAATTTCCATGTCACCAATACTACCAATATTGCAGTTATAGAATTTCCTCACATCTTGTACCATTATTACATTTGGCAAGATCATTGACAATGTGCTAGAATGGTCTTGTTTATATGTGATGTTAGGAATGGATCTAAACACAAGTTGTTTAACTTCACTACTCACTAACTCAATGTTTAAAACTTCCTTCCCTTCAACATTTTTCAAACTCAATCCCATCATGTCAAACTAGGGTTTATGAAAATAATGCATAGCTTAGCTCTTGATAAATACCTTAGGAAATCTAATGAACTAGTGTGAGATCACTGCTAAAATCTTTTGTAAATGTTTTGAACAAATTTCCAAATCACCTTCTACTCTGCTCACTCTTTCTCAAATTTGAAATGATGAAGAATGAGCTAAAATAAATCAAATACCCTTTAAAACCCTTGCATTTAATGCTAAGTGCTTACACAGCTATAAGCTTGGCATCAACCAATTTCAAGCTCACTCAGCATCCATTGATATTTTCATCGCTCAGCAACCACATGAAAAACTTAAAGATTTATCTCAAATTTCTAACAATATCTTGCATCTTTATTCATGCTAATATAGTCTTTTTAGTATTATCTCCTTTTAGAACTGATGTATGATATAGCCTTTAAGTATCAGTCCCACATGCCTCTTGTTTTCATAGTTTGATGAACTATTCAACTCATCTTTGATGCGTTCAACATCTTCCTTTCCTTTGCCTTTATCAAATTCACAACTTGGTGCCTTTGACCTAGTTGGACAATCCCTACTAATGTGACTAATCTCCAAACAACTAAAACATATAGTTTGACTTAACCATCTTTGGTAGTTACCTCTAAAATGTGTCCTAATATAATTATTAGGAACATGTCCATATTCTTGACAATAATGACAGCTATATCTTGTATTATAATCCCAATTATAAGAGTTTGCATTGTTCCTCATCTTTATTTGCCTATTTGATGACCACATGGGTTTGGATCTACATTCAAAAGCTCTATGTCCATACTCCTAAAAATTATAGCAATATCCTTCAAATCTTTTTGTATACATCGTCCTAGTTCTACATTCATGTGCCTAATGACCTTTCTTGTTACACTTATGACAATAAATCATGTGTTTAGGCTTGACATTCTAATGTGTAATTTTTCTCCTACACACATTAGCATTATGTCCTTTCTTACCAGAATTATAACAAGTAGGTTTAGAGTTCTTACCTCTAGTGTTCCTTTCTTCTGCACTTTTGGATGATTCTCCTTCTTCAAGCTTGTGCAACCCACTCCTAAGGTATCATTCTTGGATTTAGCAGATCTCAATAGTTTCTCAAAGCATTTGATAGCTTCATTTGGTTTGTTGAAACTTTAAAAAAAATCATTTTCTCTCTTTAGGTCACTCTATAGTTGTTCATTTTGCAACTTCAATGTAGTTATCTCAATGTCTTTAACATTCAATTCATAGTTGGCATTCATCATTTGACTTAGAGTATCCAATTGCATGTTGGAAATCTTGGTTAGCTTTGTTGACTTCTCTTCCAATCTGTTGGCCAAAATTCTTTTTTATTCTTCAATCATGGCTTTGTCTTCCATTGCTTTCTTCTTTTGTTCAATTACCTCACATAGCAATATGGTTTGTGATTCTTCCTCTAACTTGAGTTTTCTAATTTTCTCAACTTGGACTATATTCTTTTCCATTAGATCTGCAACTATTGCATCAAATTCATTAGAGTTTCCATCTACAAATAGCTTAGTAGTGTCTATCTCTTTGTATTGCATGCCATTCTTTGAAATAGCAATTTCTTTCCTTCTCTTCAAGAATTTCTTTAGTTCCTCTCTTGCTTCAGTCAGTTGATGTAGTATGAGATGTATTTCAATCTCTTGGTTCTCAATGGTCTTTCCCAACTTGTAGACTTCTATTTCAAGATCTTTCCTCAAAGTTGTAAAGCTTCTCTTTTAGATAACAAAGCTATGATACCAATTGTTGGAATTACAATAGGAAATGTAAAATTCTAACAGGGGGGCTGAATCATTAGTTTAAACTTGGACCCATAAAACTTTCACCACACATCTATGTCATGTATTCAATGAGATAATTGAAATAACATGTAAAACATATATATCTAAATCATGTAAGCATGTGAGCATTCACACACATAACATTAGATATGATTACCTAGAAACTCTCCAAGTGAGAAGGTAAAACTGGGGTAGGGATGACACCCACAAATCTTCACTACCACAGTAATAAAGTGTATCCTATGAAGGTTACAATATTTTTATCATGAAACATGATCTACCCTATTAAAGGCTTACAAAAATTGTTAAGTCTTACCTTGTTAGAGGATTTCAACACCTAGTTAGAAGTGTGCCTTGTTAGAGAACTTCAACTTACAACTAAGTAAGCACCCTATTAAAGGATTTCATATAGCCTATCAGAACTACTATGATAAGAGATTTGACTAAAATCACCTATTAAAATGTCTCAGCATAGATCCTACGATTGGCACTAGCTTGCTTGATAACAGATCACCTCTAAACAATGTCTTCTTGATCCTTCTCGATCAGATGTCTCAATGTTGTATCATTTTCTCTATCCTCTGTTCTTCTCTAACCAATTCTATAATTCACTCTTTCTTCATAACTTCTAAGTCACCTTGAATGCTTTTTTTGTGCATGCAAAACTATCCTATGTGCTCCTTCAACTCTCATAGATAGTTTAGAGTTTTTTCCTCCTTAAGAAGACTTTGGTAGATTAGGGTTGGGTATTAATCTACAATTGAGATTCATCCATTTTTCTGTTTAATCCTTCCCTTTTTTTGATTGATTGCATGTAATTGCATAGGGAATCCAATTAGAGATTTGTCCTTATCTCCAAAATATCAAAATACAATCTTAAGTTGGCTCAAAAATGGTTTACATAGTTGTTTGTGCCATTGCAAACAAATATGTCAAAACTATCTTACTCAGCATCTGAAGTCTATGATCCTTGGCATGCACTAATCTTTCTGTTGTGACTCAACACCTACATTGCTCGGCATCCACTATTTACTCAGCTCGTAAATCACTCAGCATGGTCTATCTACTTGGCACTTGAGTGACTCATCATATGAGTGACTCGACACTCATTGTAACTCAGCATGGTCTAATATTTACATATTGTGCTCATCATGTATTACTAGCTTGGCATGAACTAAGTAAATGGCTTAAGTGTGTTGACACTCACTTTTCAAAACCGATCTGAGATCAACACTTATATGCATCTTGATCTTTTTCTTAATTTCCTTCAAACTTCTTCCTTCAAGAATTTTTCTCTTTGATTCCAAATTGTTCAATAACTAAGAGGGGGGTGAATCGGTTATGTCCAATTATCTTAGAATCCCTTCAAACAGTTCATCACCATCAAAGCAACAACAAAATCAACAATAATAACTTTGGTACTTTTAATCACTAGGTATACATATCCAACATAAAGCTTAACTCATACATCAAGTTCTTTCTTAAATGTTATCAAAATGGTCCTTACCTTACCAACTGTTAGTAAATTTCTAGTTATTACCTAGTGATCACTTAGTTATTACCAAGTTGTAGTAAAATATAAAACATGTAAAACAACTTGCAACACAAATAACATTTGGACAATTTTGACACCAATATTTAACGTGGAAACCCTGTTAAGGGAAAAACCATTTGGGACTGGAAACCCAAAAATTTCACTCTTCTGAAGTGATCTCTATTAGGAGACTACTTTGTTAAAGTGACTTTTTTAGAGGTTTTCACCAAAAGATCATCTAGACCTTATCACACCCTCTCTAGAATCAAAAAGAGTGGCTTGATTTAAAGGACTTACAAACACCACTAATCGATGTTACCATATAGGATTTCATTGATGTAAGGAAACTTGACAACAAATAATATAATTGTTTTCACATAACCCATAATAGATCTGAAATAAACACAAAATTAAAATCCACATGCAAGAGAATAGACAACATACCCACAAAATGTGACACAAGATATACCCTGGGAAACCCTCATTGAGGGAAAAACCCAGCCTCCAAAAGCATCCATCACCATATATTATTCAGCAAAAAATACCATTGCCATACAACCACGGAAGCCTTCATGGCCATAGCCACAACCGAGCAAACTATGTGAACAAGCATGAATCCACACATCTCATGCCATGCTTCCAACCTTCACAAATGCTCCTTTGGCTAACCTGTCAAGCCTTGTCCCGCTCGACTCTTGCCTTTTTCACTCTTACTCTCTCTGTATCACACTACAACAACTACCCTTATGGCTGCTTATATAGTAGCAAGTCCCACAAAACCACTAAGTGGTATTACATAAATCATGTGCTAAAACCATGTGCTACCTAACCCACTGACCCCACATTTAATATTGGGCATTTAATTCTTTTCCCCAATATTAAATAATTACATGAAATATTTTCACAATGTTACAATACAACTCATCAAGAATATTCCATGGGAATCTTTACATGTTGCACGTCCATCTAGGTACAACATTACATAATAAAATAAAATAATAAAATAACAATATTATGCAATGTGTGCAACACCCATTATCTCAACAATCTCCCACTTGTTGTATACATTGCATAGGGTCAATCCATAGCCACATAAATGAACAAGGGAACCATCCCTCCTAGCACATCCACCATCATGGATCAAAATACACCAAGTGCTCCATCCTGGTACCCACAACAAAAAAATCAAAGTATCCAGCATCTCGAACATGAATGATCTCACCTCCTATTATGCCACTACCACTAGACATACATAGAAGCCATCCAAAGAGAAAGTCACCCAACCTATCACATTAGAAGATCATAAAATCCTGTACCAACTAAAATTCAAAGCACAAATAACCTGATCCAAAGGTAATCACATGTATTTGTAGTTGTCAAAATATCCATAGTTGAAATAGCACCCACAGCAAAGTGCCAAACCCATCCAACTATCTATACCTCAAAGATATAACAAGTGAATCTCATATTATCGACATATACAATCTGTAACCTGCAATCACAAGCCTCAAGAGCAATACCTGCCACATATATACCAAGAAGCTCCAACTGCAAAAGATAATGTCAAATCTATAACCAATCCACTCAACACATCTCAAAGAAGTGAATCCATGTAATATCAAGGACATCTGCAATACATAAACTGATATCCTACAAGAACAACTCTCATAACAAGTCTCCAATAGTCTCCCAAATTCTCCACAACCAACAGAGGAAAGAGATAAAATAATAACCATATCATCTCTCACATGACATGCATGAGCACAAACCAATGATCACAACCTCTAACCAATCTCAAATCCAATGTAGGCAAAATTGAACATCTAGGAAGATAACCAAGACCAGAGAAACCATGCAAATCATAACCTGTATCATGTCCTTCTACACACACCTCTAGATGTAAACTGTGCAAGTATGATCTCCTCCATAAAACTCCAACAAGAAGCCTCAACAACACCCAAACCATACCATATAAAACTCATCATGGATGTAAGCCTCTCACAAGAAGATCAAACTCAATAAACCATTCCTAAATCAAGGAATATGCCCAATTTAAAACCATCTCCCAAACTCAACCAACATAACAACATATGTAAATGGAGATAACGAATGCTAAACCATCTCTCAAATGAACCCTCCAAAACTAACTCATGTACCATAGCTCAAGATCCATATCCATGAAAGACAAGCGTAAATATAATGCAATTGAGAGAAAACAATGGGCTATACTTCTCAAGTAGCAAACCGCCGAGTAGAACAAGAGTGGGGAATGAGAATGCTCATCAAGATACCCAAGTCTCCAACCAAGACTCATCTAAGAACAATCTCCTCTCAAGTCCATATCAGGTGACTGCCGCTCGGACTTCCTGTTGAAACCATCAACCATCCCAACAAATACTTCTCTAATCCAAGATAAATCAGCATCACCACCATCTCTAAGTATCCATGAGCACCTATAACCAATCAATCCATGCCAACTCCAAATGCAACATAGCAATATCATGAAGTATCCAGCTTATGATCAGTGTACTCAATACCAAGAAACTAAACCAAGATCAATGTCAAAGTTCCAACCATGGCCTCAGGAACATAAACATGAGAACATGATCTAACCATCTCAACCAAAGAGATAACATGCTCCACATGAACATACTATAACATGTCACAACTCTAAATGCGTATCAAGAGTATACCATGACATAATAATGAAACCATCCTCATACCAAGGATAACATGTCAAATAAAAGCATAAACCACACCTTTTCCAAAAACCCTGTGAGTCCTCAAGATGCAACCATCTCCACACACCATGAAGATAACAAGTGCACTATGCAAATGTCAAAGACGCTTCTGCAGCAACAGGATCTAAGACAAACCTCCAACATCTGCAAACACTCAATAAATATATCAATGCCAAAAACTCCCACTCAACCATGGTACCAAGTTACCTATGACATCATAAAATCCATCTCCTACATGAAGATCCAAACCAAACCAGGAACTAATCCTGCACTGTCACTCCATCACTGTCACAAGCTCCCACTAAACCATGTATCCAAGCTATCCATGACATCATGATGAAAAAACCCATCCTCTAACCATGAGAATCAACCAAGGCATCGAACCATCAAAAAACTCAAAGTGCACATCATGAGCTCCTCAAAAGAAATTAAATAACCATGATCCTCAAACCAAGAAGATATACCACCATAACCAAATCAGAAATCCAAGCTAATGAACATCAAGGATGTAACTATATAACCAAATCATGTTATGCCAAAGTCCATGGCACCATGATCACATCTATGAACCAAGCATCTATCTCTCAAAATGTCCAACCTGTAAACATAAAATAGTCAACCACAATCCTCCACCATGACTGTACCTGGTAACAACCTCTCATCCCTTCTACATGAAGAATAAAATCAGCAAATTATGTGACTTAGGGCATAGACAACCCAAATCCAAGCCACCAATCTAAATATGCATCAACAATGAAAGATCAATGGGCAAAGACAACCCATAACCAAGCTATAAATGCAACCTATAAGTATAGACTGCTTACAACATTGTACAACTTGTAGACCCAACAAGTCATCATGCATATGCAAACCAAACACTGATAACCATATCATCATGAGACCAATCTAAAATATGAACTGAGTATACAATGACATCCAATCTTAAATTTTCAATGTCATAAACTCACAATGTTACCATAGTCAAAATATGTCTATAAACTGTTCAGATCAATATATCAACAAATAAATCATGCCAAACCTACACCAAATTTGAACTAATGTTTAGATCTCTCCAAGAGCTTTCAGTTGACTACTCGAAGTCCAAAATCCAACTCTGTATGCCCAAGTTATGCCCTAATCCGTGCTCAAAATAAATAACATCTGACTTTAGGGCTCTTAAAACTTAACAAAATATCAAAATCATAGAACCAAACCTACACCATGTTGTAGTGCTCTAAATTAGCTTTCCAACGCCTATAAGAACTCTGAAATCTGATATTCTGAGAGAAAGTTATGGCCGTTTTGCTAAGACAGCCTTTTTACTAGTTTCAATACGATTTTTCATTTTTATTTTTATTTTAGTGACGAAAACTCTGACGGGATTAAATTTGATGGCCATCATGGGCTGAATTCAAAAAACTCTTTCATTTCCTCAAACTAGGGCATATTATATATCAAAATTTATGAAAATGTCGACCCGGATCCAATGGTGAGGTCTGTTTTTACCCAAGAGGTCATTTTTGCAAGCTACCCCCAAAACCCTCATTTAAATGAAACATCTGAAAAATCTTTTTGTCCAACAATTTCACATGCCCAAATATTTCAACATCCCATCATAACAGCAAACCCAAAACCCTCAGATCTGCAATAAATCATTCATATATCTTGCCCTTTTCTTTTATCCTCTCATGCATTCCCATGGATTCAATCTAGGGTTACAATAATAAAATCATAGCTCTGATACCACTTGTAAGAAAACTTGACAACAAATAATATAACCATTTTCACATAACCCATAATAGATCTGAAATAAACATGAAATTAAAATCCACATGCAAGATAATAGACAACATACCCACAAAATGTGACACAAGATATACCCTGGGAAACCCTCATTGAGGGAAAAACCCAGCCTCCAAAAGCATCCATCACCATGTATTATTCAACAAAAAATACCATTGCCATACAACCACAGAAGCCTTCATGGCCATAGCCACAACCGAGCAAACTATGTGAACAAGCATGAATCCACACATCCCATGTCATGCTTCCAACCTTCACAAATGCTCCCTTGGCTAACCTGTCAAGCCTTGTCCCGCTTGACTCTTGCCTTTTTCACTCTTACTCTCTCTCTATCACACTACAACAACTACCCTTGTGGCTGCTTATATAGTAGCAAGTCTCACAAAACCACTAAGTGGTATTACATAAACAATGTGCTAAAACCATGTGCTACCTAACCCACTAACCCCACATTTAATATTGGGCATTTAATTCTTTTCCCCAATATTAAATAATTACATGAAATATTTTCACAATGTTACAATACAACTCATCAAGAATATTCCATGGAAATCTTTACATGTTGCACGTCCATCTAGGTACAACATTACATAATAAAATAAAATAATAAAATAACAATATTATGCAATGTGTGCAACACCCATTATCTCAACAATAGACTTGTTAGGTCCACTCGGTACTTCTAAGGTTTTCTACTATAATGGTTAAACTATAAATAGTGTAAAGTGATCTATAAGAATAGAAACTAAATTTTCTTGATCTGTTCTTCCAATTTCTCTATCTTTTACTCACTCAACTAATTTTGACTTCAACAAAACTCCTTTCTCTTCTCTCTTCATTGCTCTACTCTGCTCACTCAACTATGTCTTCTCCTTCAACAACTTTGCATTCCACATCAACTTTCAATTAGTTCTCTAACTCTGGCATCACCTCTTGACAAGATCAATAGATTACTAGCACACCAACCTAAATTGTCATTTTCTCCTCCCTAAATAGATTTATCAATGCTTCTTGGTCCTTCTATCTTTTTTCACTTAATCAAAATCGTCGATCTTAGGTTTGCAACTTAATTCCTTCATACAATGAATTTAGACACATAGAAAATATAACTTTTCATAGAACTTTTGTGTTCATCCTTATCCTTCTTAAGTTTCCTTCATCAAATCCTTCTTGATTTTTTTCCATTGATGATATTCCAACAAAATTTGACTCTCGTAATAGACCTTCTTGAACTTTCCAAATTTTCATCAAAAGTCGACCTTAGATTCCAATTTCTCAAACTTTTTCATCTATTTGTGACTCAACATTACATTTACTTGGGCAACATATAAATTGGATAATACTAACTTTCTTGGGAAAGATTGTTTTCTTCATTCCTCTTTGCATTCACTAAAAAAATATTGTAGTCACTCGGTGAATATAGTCTCACTTTATTAACCTTGCAACTTGGTTATGCTTGTGATCTTCAACACATTACAATAATACATTATTGTAAAAAAATCAAACCAATATTACATTATCATTATCTAGCTCATTC
This sequence comes from Cupressus sempervirens, assembly GCA_028749045.1. NCBI lineage: Eukaryota > Viridiplantae > Streptophyta > Pinopsida > Cupressales > Cupressaceae > Cupressus > Cupressus sempervirens. Next base: position 214,605,982 of record CM053787.1, read on the forward strand.
AAGTACCCATTGAATGCCTTACATATCAACTCTATCTTCATCATAGTTTCTTCAAATCCTCTTTTTCAATGAAATCCTCTTTATGAATCAAATGATATGGTACTTTCTTGAGTTAGCATTATGTCTAGCCAATTAAAACTTTGACATCAATGACAATATAACAACCGATATGACTCTTTTACATACATTAGTAGCATCATATATTACAATATTAGTTGGGGCTAATATGAATAAATAAAATTAACTACAAAAGTGAATATTGTAGAAAGTATGTTACTTTTCTAAAAATGATTTAAGAATAAATAATAATAAATATAAAATAAATAAATAATATAATATAAAATGTTAGCATTGGATAATTCTAACAACCACTTTTTACATCTAGTCAACCACCATTTATACCACCAGTTAGATCCATGATTTATGCACAACTATCACTCACTCTAGTGATTAATTTCAGTTTATATGGTGACTTCTTTGTACAAATATGCATGTTTTTTAATTCATATTACAATCCTTGAATATTCCCACTGGGCTCTCCTCTTTCCTCTTTACTTTTAATAAGGATTTTCTTTTCTTTTTAATTAGAATTAAGGGGGGTGTTAGCATTGGATAATTCTAACAACCAGTTTTGATGGCTAGTTCAATCATCATTTATACTGTCAGATAGATCCTTTATTTATTGACAACTATCACTCATTGTACTGATTAATTTTAGTTTATACAATGACTTCTTTGTACAAATATCCATTTTTTATAATTCACATTACAATCAATGAATAACAAAATTTGATTCTTGGCACCTATATTTTCCTCTATTTTATTTCTACAACTTTTGCTTTTACTTCCAACTAGATCTATTTATGTTCTAGCTTACAGCTACACAAAATTTTACGTGGTATCAAAGCCCAAGAAGTATCGATTTATTTGAGGATATTACAACCCAAAAAAATTTTAGAATGAAATTGTTTCATTAGATTGGGGATTGCTAATGTATTTCATTTTGTGATATTGAACTAAGATAAAGTTCCATATATGGGGGAGATCAATGATGTCTAGTATTTATTTTCATCCTTCTGTTGTCAAGCTAAGCTCAGAGAATTATGTGTCTTGGAAAAGGGGGATAGAGAATTACTACCTTGAGAAAGATATATTGCCCTATCTCTTTGGACACGTTTCTAATCCAAGTGATTATGAATAGAAATTTATATGGTTTAACAGTAATGATATTGTCTATGGACTAATATGTCTTACTATTTTGAGGATATTATATATCATATAGAGCACATAGAGTGCCTTTTCATGGCTTGGACCATCATCTAGCAATTGTATGGAGACATTGATTCTTCATCAAAAAGTGATGATTCCTTATATAACCAAGCTTCTATGGGTGATACTAATATTTCAATTGCCCCATCTGGTGTGGGCACATCCTTCTTGGATGTTAGTTTATTTATAACCCTAGTGCTCCATTGTTTCTTTAGAGATTAGAGTTTCTTCATTGAAAAAATCCAATGATTCTTTGCAGCAAGATCATTTGTGTCTTATGGATTTAATTCATTGGGATCAATTTCTATCAAACATATCTTCTTTGTTTGTAGAATATTTCATTTTGAATCTAGATGACGGTATTGATTTCATACATCTTCTCTTTGATGAAGGTGATTCTTCTTCATTCATTGTGAACGAACCTTTTGTCCCTCTTCTTCCTTCTCTACATGGTCATTCTTCACAAATTGGCATGATTTTGGATACATTTGCACAACATTTTGAGGAGATTTATTTTCCTTCTGAAAAGATAAATGTGCTTTTTGATTATGTTATCCATCAACCTCTAAAATATTTTATCTATTCCAAGATCTACATGGAGACAATGGAGCAATTTTTAGAGGCATCATACATTTACGATTTCTTCCTTCATATTCCTTTTAGGATTGTAGGGACTTCATTCATCTATCTTCCACTTTGTTTCTTCCTAAAGGGAAGAGTATTGTTCACAGATCATGGACCACCTTCTGTATTCAATTTTGAGCATATATCATTTGACTACACATTGTGGAGGGATCTATCCTCTCTTCCATTTTACTTTCTTAGATATCAGCTCGAGGTGAAAGAAATTATATTATGGTAGTTTTATTTCTTTATTAGTATCTATTTTGTGGGTGGGGGGATCATTCCCACTAGATTTTCCCTCTTTCCTCTTTGCTTTTAATTAGGATTTTCTTTTCTCCTTAGAATTTGGGGGTGGGGCCATTTAGCATTGGATAATTCTAACAACTAGTTTTGATGGCCAATTCAATCACCATTAATTCTGCCAATTAGATCCATGATTTATGGACAACTATCGCTCACTCTACTAGTTCATTTCATCTTATAAGGTGACTTCTTTTTACAAATATGCATGTTTTGTAATTCATATTACAATCCATGAATAACAAAATTTGATTCTTGGCACCTCTATTTTCCTCTATTTTATTTTTACAAATTTTGCTTCTACTTTTAGCTAGATCTATATATGTTGTACCTTACAACTACACAAAATTTTACATAAAATTAATATAAATTAACTAAATCTAATAAGAAGTCAAGTGATATGTAATAAAAATTTGTGCATCCTTCAAATTATTATATAAAAGGGAGGAGAGTGCATTTGAAATAGGGATAAGAAGAGGAGAAGAGAAGATTTAAATATTAATGGAAGATGAAGGGAATGAGAAGAAAGTAGGAAGAGACTTTTTCAAAAGGTTACAATAATTAAAGGATGTCACTATAAAATTATGAAAGGTTGCGACTCTTTGAATATTTTTGAAAGACATAAATGACAAATTAAACAAGATTGATAAATTACCATTAAATAAGAAAAGGAAACAAAATTATATAAAGGGAAAAAAAAGAATAGGATATATTTAAGTTAGATATAAAACAACTCTAAAAGGTGGGAAACTCATCATAAAGGTATGTGTATAAGGTATGTAATATATTCAAAAATTTCTTTACATTATTATATTATATGTTGATAAATACATAATTAACTACATAAATGTATTTACATATATATGTGTGTGTTTGAATACATGTATGTATATATAAGCACATATACATGGCAATGTATATTTAACTCAAAGTCACGATATCTAAGTTATTTAAATTTGATATTATGATCATTAATTGGATATAAAGAAGTAATTGATAAAATTCTCATATTTCCAATGTAGGGACTGCACTCTCTATATGAATGGCTATGTGCCAGTTTGGTGGCGTCTATATATAAATGACTAAAATGGGATTAATAAAACCTTTGTTGGTCTATGACTATCCTTGATGCAATATCAAAAGGTGATACTATGTTTGATACTTTGGAATATTCACATAATATGGAAAATCAATATTTCATTAATTTACCCCTTCTACTTAATGTAGTGGCTAAGTAAATTGACAACAACACTCATAATACTTGGCAGCTATAGTTGCACATGTTAGTCTTGTGTGGTCAGTTTTGAAATATTATGGAATATGTTTGGAAATTCAAATTGAAGGATGAAAAGCTATCGAAAGACTTTGGTCTTATCTTCTTATTTTCCCTAAGGTCATTTTCATGAAAAAATTGCAAAGCTACTATGAAGGTTGTGTTTTTAATATTTCATTTTGGGTTTTTTCTATGTTATGCGCGGTGAGAAATGGTTTGATGGATACCATTTTTGGGATTTTTGGTAGAAGTATTGCAACACACTAATATTCAATTTCTTTTTTAAACATATATATATATATATATATATATATATATTTCATGCTCATGGTTACTGATGCAATGTTTTTGCTTGTATGAAACATTATGACTATCATGATTTGGAGTCCAGCATCGATTTATGGAATTAAAAAGAGGAACAAAGTGAAGGTTTCTAAAGAGGTATGAGGAACAAGATGAAGGCTTCTAAGAATAGGATAAAAGGTATGTTGTCGTTTGAAAGCATTTTTAGGTAAAATGCTTCACCCCCTGTTAGTGTTATGCAATACACAATCACAGTTCATCATTGGCTTGACTTTATCCATTTGTGTTGATCATATGAAAATGGTCATTTCATTTTTCTTTTTAAAGGGAAGTTTTCTTCTAAAAACCCTATGTAAATTAACTAAGGATATGCTAGAACATAATGTTTGTTTCTCTACATGATTTCTTGAGAAATTGGTATAGCATTTTTCTTGAAATGGGTTAAATTGTTTTAGAAAAATAAAAGGATGCACATTTTTGGACATTAACATTTTGTAGCTATTGCTATTGTTAAAAAAAAATTATAGATTATTCTACATATTGTGGAAGTTGTTCGGTTAAGAAAATTTAGTTATGTAACTGACAAAAAGTTGTGAAGAACAATGCCAAATTATAAATGGGCTTTTTGTACTTATTAGTTCAACCAAGATGCACAAAATCCAATTTTGTTCATTCAATTATTATGTTTTGATTATTATCTTCAAGGGTTCACTGGATTTCGTTTTGACTAAAAATATTATTAAGTTACCCTAATAGAGGGTGAACATTTTTTCACTATTGAGAATTAATATGCATCAAACTAATTGTTTCGTTTGTTCCTAATGAAGAGGTTTTCAAAAATAGTTCTTAGAACTATCAAAACTATATCATAATAATAGTGAATACAAAATACTTTGCAATATCTTCATCTATAAAAGAGTATGAAGGTGTTTAAAATAAAAAGTGAGAAGGTAGAAGACACAGTCATATTGTTTTGTATGTGAAGAATACTTGATGGAATTGAAGGAAAAGATCATTTAGATTATTTACATGTATAGGTGTGTGTTTATAAAATATATAGTTATACATGTATTCAATTAGTGAATGAACATGAAAAAGGAGAATAGAAAAAAGTTGATGGCCTAACAATTGAAGTTGTTGTAATAAAGACTTGTTACTCAATAAATATGATAAGTTCCAATAGATTGGTTTTTTCCCTATGAGAAAACCCAAAAAAATTAGGGTTTCCAACTTAGCACAAAATCTTGTGTCTCATTTATGAGATTTGTTTATATTGCTCTGATATCTTATACTTGTGTTTCATGTTCAGTTTATATGTTTAGGTTGATTCAATGTTTCAATGTATACGTGATGAATAAATCTATAATAACTTGTGAAAAACACCTATTCTAATTCCCCCCCCCCCCCAACTCAGAATAGCCACTACTTCCAACAAGTGGTATCAGAGCATAGGGTCCCTTCCTAGTTTCGCCTATAGCAATTATCCAAGGATAGTTTGAATGTTAGAATGGTACAGGCTAAAGGTGCTTCTTTTACTAGAGCCCCATTATTTGATGGCACTAAATATGTTTTTTGGAAGGTAATAATGGAAGCCTTCATAAAATCTTTAGATGTTCATATGTGGGAAGTTGTAGTTGTTGATCTCAGATTGGTTTTGACAACTGAGTGTCAACACACTTAAGACATTTACTTAGTTTATGTTGAACTAGTAATGCATGCCAAGTATAATATGTAAATACAAGATTGTGTCGAGTTGCAATGAGTGTCGAGTCACTCATGTGCCGAGTCACTCAAGTGCCAAGAAAATAGACCGTGCCAAGTGATTCAAGTGCCAAGTAAATAGTAGATGCTAAGCAGTTCATGTGTTGAGTTAGAAATAGAATTACAGTATGTGTCAAGAATCAGTAACTTCAAGTGTCAAGTAACACAGATTGGACATACTTATTTGTGATTACACAAACAACTATGTAAATAGTTTTCAAGCTGACTTAAAATTAGATTTTGATTCTTTAAAGATAAGGACAAATCTATTTGCAAAATCCCTATGTATTTGCATGCAGCCAATCAAAAAATAGGAAGGATTAAGTGGCAAAAAGGATGACTCTCAGTCATAGATTCATACCTAACCCTAAGCCATCAAAGTCTTTATAAGGAAGATGAAGCCCCACCAATTATCAAGAATCAACAAAGTGAAAGAGATTATGTTACAGGAGGCAACAAGGGGTGAATGATCGAATTTGTTCATAGAGCATTCAAGGTGACTTAGCAGTGAGAGTGAACTATAGAATCAGTTGGAGGAGAACAAAGAATTGAAGGATACAATAATAGTATATCAGATCAAAGAGGATCAAGAAGGACATTGTATGGATTTGATCTTTAATCAGGTAACCAGAGCCAATCACAAGATCTATGTTGAAACATCCTAGCATGTGATTTTACTTAAATCTCCTAGGTGGAGTAGTCCTAACAAGCTGTTGTAAATCCTTTAATTAGGTGACATTACAAGTGGATGTTCTAAAGTCCTTTAGCCAGGCACACTTCTAACAGGGTGTTGAAATCCTCTAACAAGGTGGGGCTTAACAGTCCTTGTAAGCTTTTAATAGGGTGGGCCTTTCACAGGGTAGATCATGTTTCATGGTCAAACAATTGTAACCTTAATTGGCTACACTTTATTGCTGTAGTAGTGAAGATTTGTGGGTTTCATCTACTTCCAAAAATTGGTATCAAAGCTAAGTTCTTAGAAGAAGAAGCTTTGTAGCTTAGAGGAAAGATCTTGAAATGGAAGTCTACAAATTGGGAAAGACCATTGAGAACTAGGAGATTGAAATACATCTCATATTACATCAACTGAATGAAGCCAAATATGCTTTCAAGAGTTCCCTAAAGAGAAGGAAAGAGATTTCTATAGCAAAAAATGACACACAATACAAAGAGATTGACACCACAAAGCTATTTGCATATGGTAACTCCAATGAATTTGATGCAATGATTGCAGATTTGATGGAGAAGAATAGAGCACAAGCTGAAGAAATTAGAAATCTCAAGTTGGAGAAAGAATCACAAGATATACTGCTATATGAGGTGACTAAACAAAAGAAGAAAGCTATAGAAGTCAAGGCCATAATTGAAGAAGACAAAAGAATTTTGGCAAACAAATTGGAAGAAAAGTCAACAGAACTATCCAAGATCTCAAACATGCAATTGGATACCTTAAGCCAAATGATGAATGTTCATCATGAGTTGAATGTCAAGGACATATTTGAGATAACTACATTGAAGTTGCAGACTGAACAATTGCAGAATGACCTTAAAAGAGAAAAAGAATTTGCTAAAAGTTTCAACAAATCAAATGAAGCCATCAAGTACTTTGAGAAATTACTAAAATCCTCTAGATCCATTAGAGATAAATCAGGATTGGACTATACAAGCACTGAAGAAGGAGAATCATCCAAAGTTGCTAAGGAAAAGGAACAACAAAGGCAAGAATTCCAAACCTACTTTTCATCATTGTAGAAAGAAAGGTCATACCTCTAATGTGTGCAGGAGCAAGAATACAAATCAGAATGCTAAGTCTAAAAACATGGTCCACTATCATAAGTGCAATAAACAAGGTCATCAGGCACATGAATGCAAAACTAGAACCTTGCATGCACCAAAATTTGAAGGATATTGCCACAACTATTAGAAGTAAGGACCTAGAGCCTTTGAATGCAGATCCAAGTCCACATGGTCATCAAGCAAGCCAACAAAGCTAAGAAGCTATGGAAACTCTTATAACTAGGATTACAATGCAAGGTATAGCTATCACTATTATTAGGAATATGGACATGTACTTAAAAACTACATTAGGACTCACTTTAGTGGTAACTACAAGAGGTGGTTGAGTCAAACTACATGTTTTAGCTATTTGAAAACTGGTCACATCAATAAACATTGTCCAACTAGGTCCAAGGCACCAAGTTGTGAATTTGATAAAGGCAAAGGCAAGGAAAATGTTGAACACATCAAGAATGAGATGAATAAGACATGGAAGAAGAAAAATGGTTGTAGTACATCAAATGGAGAAGGGATCACTTTATCCAATGGGTCAAGTGCTCACACCTCATCAAACTAAGCAAACAAGAGGTATGTGGGATTGATACTTAAAGTATTATATTGTACATAAGTTTCAAAAGAAAATAGCACTAAAAAGCATGGATAAGCATGAATAAAGATGCAAGAAGTTGTAGAAAGTTCAAGGTTAAATCTTCAAGTTTTCATGGTGTTGTCAAGCATGAAAAGTTCTCAGTGTATGCCGATTGAAACACTAGTTAGTGTCGAGCTGCCAAGCTAGCTAGTTGATGTTGAGCCTACAGTAGCTGCAGAGTGGTGGTCATGTCAGTAGATGTCAAATGAAATAGAAATTATGTTGATGTCAAGTTTATAGTTGTACAAGCACTAAGCATTAAATGCAGAGTTTTGAAGGGTATAAGGTTGATTTTTACTCATTTTTTGTCATTACAAATTCAAATGAGAGCAAGCAAAGTGAGACGGCGATTCAAAAACCAAGTTCAAAGTGTTTGCATAGATTTCGGCGATGATCCAACATTAGTTTGTTGAATTTCCAAGGTAGTCTTTGTAAGTCGAGTCACGTAGTTTGAAATTTGTATAAACTCTAGCTTGTCAAATGGCATCCAATTCAAGGAATGTAGAGGGTCAAGAAGTTTTAAATGTTCAATTAGTTAGCAATGAAGTGAAGCAACCAAATTTTAGAGCAATTTCAGATGTTGCATTCAAACAAGACTCGTCAAGCACACTTTCCATGATTCCCTCAAAAGTCATAATGGTTCAAGACATCATAAAATGCTATAATTTCAAGATAGGAGGAATAGGAGACATGGAAATAAGACAAGCCTATGAAAAATTGTGTGAAAATGGCATTTTGAAACAAGAATTTAAGATTGTTGAAAGGAAGGGTTTGACCCATGCCCTAGATTTCCCTACAGTGTTCAAAATAGAATGGATCAAGATAGTATTGAGCAAAATATATGATGGATGCTTATGGCTGGAAGATGGTCCCATCAAAATTTCAAAGAGAATAGTTCATAGGGTAACTAGTTTTCCAACCCTAGATTGGTCGAAGACTTTGTGAAGTGACTCAAAGGAGGTCATTGAGAAAAACACATGAGCCAGATGGAACAAACATGGAATGACTATTGACACCATAACAGATCCTCTATTGGACTTTGCCATAAGGGTAATTTCTAATAAATTTTATCAATCTAGTAGATTAAATAGTGTACCCTACATTACAGTAGATGTGGCCTATAAAATTGTAAAGAAGGATCACACCTATGATCTAGCTGAAATTCAATTGCAACAAATAATGGAGAACCTAGGTGCCATTAGAAAAACCAAGAGTGTATAGTGTAAGTTTGGAGCAATCTTAATTTGCATATTTTTCTATGTTCAAAACACATTCCCATCTTTTGGCAAGGTGAGTTGGAAGAAAAATAGATCAGTTGCAGTTCAGGTCAATTAGTATGTTGAGCAAATGGAAGATAACTTTGAGACAATCATAACTAGTTATTTTGAAGACTTCAAGAAGTCTACAAAATAGAGGATGAGAATACCTATTTCTTTGGTTGAGTAGTATTATAATGAAATATGCTTTCTTATTGATATTGACTATACATATGTACAGGTTGTCATACCTAGGGTAAGATGGCTAAGACCCTTAGGCTATGAAATTAATGTTGATGAAGCCTCAACTACCACACTACCCTTCTTGCTGAAGAAGTTGATAAATCAGCTAAAAATTTTGGAAACTATGATGTTATGAAGTCCAAAGTTGAGATGGAGTTGAAGACAGCCTCCACATTGAAGAAGAAAGACAAACTGGTGAAGAAATTAAAGGCAAAATTTGGTGAACGCATAGGTGAAGAAGAAGAAGATGATGAAGAGGATGAAGAGGAAGAATAGGAACAAGCTCAAGAACCTCTTGAATTAACCCAAGGATTGGGAGAAGATAAGGATGAAGAAGAGGTAGAAGGTGCCAAGGAACCAGAGGAAGCACCAATACAAGAAAAACCTAAGAAGAGAAAGGCCAAAGCACAGCCTGTGGCAAAGATAAAGGCTAAGAATATTGCTAAGCCAAGCCTAGCAAAGCCAACAGCACCAACAACTAGGGCAAGCACACAAGCCACCACAGAAAAGCCCAAGGAGAAAGCTAAAGAAAAGGCCAAGGCTACAAAACAAAGAGGTCAGGAACAAAATAAACAAAGAAGGAAATACATTGCATAACCAAAAACTGATGATGAGAGAATAGAATCAGAGGATACAAGCCAATTTAGAGTGGTAAGTCATCCACCAAAATCTAATCTTGAGAATATCTGTGAGAATGTTAAAAATAATGTAGATTTGTCTAGATTGAAAAGTATTAATTTTAAAAAACTTGGTAGAAAAGAGCAGAATTTGATTGAAGAATCAATATATGAAATGATGTCAAAATTCAAGAATGCCCCACTTGAATTAGATAATACCATGCCAAAGGAATTATATACTATTGTTGAAAATAAATGGCAATATTGTTTAAACCTGGAAAAACAAATTAGAGAATCCTCATTAGCCCAAGTAATGCCAGAATTGACAAAAGGACAAATTATCAAGGCTAACACGAAATATGGCGGTAAGTTTGCACCAAAATATAAGGCATTCAGCATTCTTCAAAAAAATATTGAAGATGTTGTGAAGAAATCCACTCAAATGTGGAAATTGATTTATGGTTTGACAACAATCAAACAAGGAGAAGAAGATCCTTTTGAGGGAAGAAATAATGGTGATGATAATAATGATAAGGAGGATGACAAGGAGGAAGATAAAGAAAAGGATAATAATGAGGAGGAAGCACAAAAGAAAGATGGAGACATGGCTACAGCTGAAGAGCAGCAAGAAGAACAGAGTGTGCAAGACACACAAATGCCAACTATCAGCCCTCCTCATGACACTAGTACACCTACAAAAATCATAACTGTTAAGGATGTTCCTGATAGTTTGGATCAGAACATCAATCCTTTAACTATAGAAGATCTGAAGAAGATTCTTGACTAGTCCACACTACAAGAAAGATTATGTGAAAATCCAATATTGGTCAGTGTAGATGAGCTTCAGAAGGCAGTAGCTGACATCACAAGGGATAAGGTGAATACACAAGAACCACCTTCTACCATCCCTTTAGCTACTAGTGCTCAACCCTTAATTCAAACATCAGTAGACACATCCATAAAGGTTGACACAAATCTTAAAGAAGACACAGTTGAGTAGGGGCAAACTACCAAAGAAGAGGAAAAGGAGACAACAATAGAACAAATAGGATAGATAGACACATCTATATCTGTAGAACAACCACAAGGTGCAACTCCAATCATTGTGATTGACCAAAGCAGATCTGAAGAAAGCAAGGATACACTAAAGGAAAAGGAGCAAGAAGTTATTCAAGCATTGCTAACATTACCAACATTAGGCAATTCTACAAAAATCCTTCAAAAGCCAAGCACAGAGGTAGTACCATGGTAGATTTTAGCACCAGGCTCAAGCTCTACAAAAATTTACAAGGTAACTCACTATGGTGATGTAACTTTAGATGAGGAAATAGTGATACCTCAATTTGATTATGCAACAATGACACTAGAACAAATAAACAGGTTGCAACAAGCTTTAGAAAAGAAGAAGCGCCAAGAAGTGCTTAGATGGGAATTTAGGCAAAAGAAAGCATTGCAAGACATTAAGGAAATATTCTTAGATGCATTCAGCATGCCTACACCTAAAGAATCAAAGCCTCTATTGGAAAAATTGTCAAAAAGTGTTGAAAAGGTCAATAATGAAGATATTGACACAAGTGCAAAACTTCTTGAGTGGTCAGAGAAGAAATTCCAAAGTAAAGTAAATGAGAAAATATCTGGTGAGATAGCACTTACTCAAGTTGCACTAACCACAAAGGTTAAAGATGTGAAGAAGGTACTAGAGAATATTTTCTCATTGTACACTAAACTGTGTGACCCAGCACTCTTCACTCAAGAAACAAGACATAGAATTTTGAGTTTGGAGAGAAATCTCAATGTAATAGGTATGCAACTACCTCAAAACCCAGCTCAGAGTGAGAAGCATTTTCACACATTGCTTCAATCACAGAGTCAACTAGTTGTGTTAATAGTAGAAGAGGCTAATATAAGAGCCAAGTTGACACAAACTCAAGCCTCCCTTACCCCACATATGGAAATACTCCACAAAGAGCTAGGATATGAAAAAACTTTGTTAAAGAAAGATCCTCATCTTTCTACATCAAATGGACTAGTTCACCTAGCAGTCGAGTTGGCAATTCAACTCAACTCACTAGTTGTTGCATGTGACAACTGGGATGCAGCTCTGAAGATAATTATGGAAGTCCTCAAATCCTTTTTGGACAAATATACTCTAAGCATATAAACCCTTTCACATAAGTGTCAAAAAGGGGGAGATAAAAGAAAAAAGGGGAGAGAAAGAAAAGAGTAAGGGGGAGATAAACCAAAGGGGGAGAGTAAGAGAGCAGACAAAGGAAATAAGAAAAGAAAAGGAGAAGATAAAGAAGCAAGAAGAGAATAATGAAAGGGGGAACTAAATTAGTTTTTGACCCCAGTGATATACATTTTGAGGAATACAATGCAGAAATAGAAACAGGGCAGAACAGATATCAGCTAAAGATAGTGCATTAGTTGCAAATACGTTGAAGACAAAGAGTATCAGCAAGAGGCAAATTTTCTTAGAATGGAGAACAGATTTTTGGATACATAATAGGTGTTAGATTGTGGTGACTGGTCAGGAAAGTATTGTACATACTCCATAATTCTTTGGGGTTCAGGGCATCGCCTCGAAAAAAAAATGTGGGCCCTATTTTATCGAGATTTTGGGCTAACCTGTAATTATTAATTATAAACCTAAAATGGCATAAAATACTTGTATAAAGGGGTTTAGGATTAGGTATTTTTCATTATGATGTTATGCGAAATTGGTTCTTGCGACGGTATTGAGTTGTAAGGGATTACAGATTGTAATCAGGTTGTAATCACTCGATTGTAATAAGATCAGACTTGTTGTTTGGTGGAAGTAGCCCAGGGATTGGATGAACCACGTTAAGTCTTGGTGCCTTGTGTTCATTTCTATGTTATCTATTATTTTCTATTATTGATTATATTTGCATGTAGTTTTTTACTTCTGTCTGTGGTTTAATCCTAACAAGTGGTATCAGAGCCTAGTTTTTCAGTTATCCTCTGCAGGAAAGTTTCACGGTTGAGTGATGAGGGTAAGCTGAGGGTTGATAGGTTTAATGGGAAAAACTTTCAATTATGGAAGATGCAAATGGAAGACTATCTGTATCAAAAAGATTTATGGAAGCCGTTGGAAGGCAAAGCCAAGAATTAGGGAACTATGTCAAATGATGAATGGGATCTTTTGGACAAAAAGGCACTTGGAAGCATTTGATTATTCCTAGCACCATCGGTGGCATTTAATATTACAAAATCAAAGACGATAGAAGAATTGATGAAAACTCTAGCGACACTGTATGAAAAGCCCTCTACTTCAAACAAGGTATTTCTCATGAAGCGTTTATTTAATATGAAAATGGTAAAAGGTGGATCTATTGTAGATCATTTAAATGAGTTTAATACTATTACTAGTCAGTTATCTTCTGTGGGTATCAATTTTGAAGAAGAAATTATGGCTCTTAATTTTGTGTTCTTTGCCTGAAAGCTGGAATGGCTGTGAGTAATTTTGTTCCTGGATCTAGTACCCTAAAATATGATGATGTGATCGGTGTTATTTTAAGTGAGGAAACTTGCAGGAAAACCTCAGGTGGATCTACATCAAGAAGTGCTTTGAATGCACAAAGCAGGGGCAAAACAACTAAGAGAGGAAGTAATTCTGGAAATCGTAGAAAATCAAGACAAAAGTCAAAGGGAAGAAGTCTCAATCGAGAGGACTGAATGATTGCTAGTATTGTGGGAAACCAGGGCACAAAAAGAAAGATTGTTGGAATCAAAAGAAAAATGAAGGAGATAAATCAAATAGAGACAAGGAGGCAAATGGCGTAAGTAACAAATCTGAAGAGGATGCTTTGCTTCTATCTTTAGAAAGTGTTGATGATTTATATGGGTATTAGATTCTGGTGCTTTATTTCATGCTACACCTCACAGAGGTTATTTCATTGATTATGTCCAAGGGGATTTTGGGCTTGTTTATTTGGGGGATAATGAACCCTGTCAGATTGTTGGAAAGGGTAAAATTAAGATTAAGTTGCAAAATGGAAATCATTGGCTACTACATGAGGTAAGACATGTTCCAAGGCTGAGTAGGAATTTAATTTCAGAAGGGCAACTCGGTGATGAGGGTTGTGTAGTTACTTTTAATGATAAAAATTGGAAGGTTTCAAAAGGTTCCCTTGTAGTAGCAAAAGGTGTGAAAGTGGGCACCTTATATCTTTGTATAGGTCATATTGTTCCTTTCTACTTTGATTGTTTCAAAGAAAAATGAATGTTTAGGAACAATTGTTATAGTTGAGCAGGGAGAACAAATTGTTGTTGTAGATTCTGATACAGCGTTATGGCACAACAGACTTGCGCACATGAGTGAGAAATGTATGAAAGTACTTCATTCAAAGAAAGTTTTACCAGGTCTGAAATGTGTTAATATGGATTTTTGTGAAAGTTGTGTGTATGGAAAATAAAAGAGAGTGAGTTTTGCAGAGACTGAGAAGGAAAACAAAAAGGAGAAATTAGAGCTTGTGCATATAGATGTATGGGGACCAGCTCAGGTATCTTCCCTTGGTGGCTCTCATTATTATGTTACATTTATTGATGATGCAACTAGAAAAGTATGGGTTTATTTTCTTAGATAGAAATCTGATGTATTTCAAACTTTTAAGAAATGGAAATGCTTGGTTGAAAATGAGACTGGTAAGAAATTAAAATGTCTCAGATCTGATAATGGTGGTGAGTATTGCAGTCATGAATTTGAAGATTATTGCTCCACTAATGGTATTCGTAGACAAAAAACTATTCCAAGGACTCCACAGGAAAATGGAGTGTTTGAACGCATAAATAGGACTATAATGGAGTGCGCAAGGAGCATGAGGTTGCATACTAGGTTGCCTTTATACATGTGGGCAGAGGCTACCAATACTACTGTATATTTGATTAATAGAGGTCCCTCTACTCCTTTGGGCTGTGGTATTCCAGAGGAGGCACAGATTAGTAAGAAGGTGAGTTATTCTTTTCTCAAAACCTTAAGTTGTGAAGCATTTGCTCACATAGATTCTAAAAATAGAACCAAGCTAGAAGCTATGTCAAAGAAATGTGTATTTTTTGGATATGGCATTAATGAATTTGGTTATAGGCTTTGGAATTTTGAAAATCAAAAAATTGTAAGAAGTAGGAATGTCATATTCAATGAGAAAGTGTTGTACAAAGATTTGTTGCAGCAACATGAGAAGAAAGAATATGATTATGTAGTGCTGGATGATACTCCAAAAGCTGATGTTCCAGCCATTCCTCATGATGTGCAACAACCGCAACAACAAATACAACACACGTCGATGAATGTTAGACAGTCAACAAGGCAAATTAAACCTCCACAAATATTGTCTCCCTCTTTGTATTCTATTTTACTTACTGATGCTGGCAAAACTGAAAGTTATGATGAAGCTATGTAGGTGGATACTAAGATTCAGTGGGAGTCTGCAATGAAAGATGAAATGGACTCTTTGCTAAAGAATAATACATGGAATTTATGCAAGTTACCTGCAGGTAAAAAGAATTTACATAATAAGTGGATTTACAGGTTGAAAGAAGAGGAAGGAGGTAAGAAAAGATTTAAAGCCGGGTTAGTTGTAAAAGGATTTGCACAAAAAAAGGAAATTGATTTTGATGAGATATTTTTTTTTGTTGTTAAAATGACTTCTATCCATACTGTTTTAAGTCTTGTGGCTACTGAAGATTTTCATTTAAAGCAACTTGATGTTAAAATAGCCTTTCTTCATGGTGATTTGGATGAAGAAATATATATGGCTCAACCACAGGGTTTTGAGGTCAAAGTTAAGGAGAAATTAGTGTGCGAATTAAAGAAAAATTTATATGGCTTGAAGCAAGCACCTCAGCAATGGTATCTAAAATTTGACAGGTTTATGCATGAGCATGGATATAATAGGTGTCATTTAGATTGTTGTGTTTATTTTAAGAGGTTGGATGATGATAGCTACATTATTTTATGTTTATATGTTGATGATATGCTTGTAGCTGGGTCTAACATGGATCATATTAAGGGGCTAAAATGTCAATTAGCACATGCATTTGCTATGAAGGATTTGGGGGCAGCAAAACAAATCCTTGGTATGAAGATTTCTAGAGATAAGAAAAACAGAACATTGACGCTATCTCAGGCTGATTATGTTGAGAAGGTGTTGCAATGTTTCTCTATGGAGAATGCTAAAGCTGTCAGCACACCTTTACCTGGTCATTTGAAATTGACTAAGGAGATGTGTCCTAAGACATAGGAAGAGGAGGATAAGATGTCCAAGGTACCTTATGTTTCAGTTGTAGGAAGCTTGATGTATGTTATGGTATGCACTAGGCCAGATATTGCACATGCAGTGGGAGTTGTTAGCAAGTATATGAGTCATCCAGGCATTGAGCATTGGAATGCGGTCAAATGGATTCTCAAATATCTGAGAGGCACATCCAATAAGTGTTTAAAATTTGGGGGCTCTACTACTGATTTATAGGGCTATGTTGACTCAGATTTGGCAGGGGATATTGATACCAAGCAGAGTACTACAAGTTATGTCTTTACTATTGGTGGGGCAGTCGTGAGCTGGGTTTCTAGGTTACAGAAGATTAATGCTCTATCCACTACAGAGGCAGAGTATGTTGCTGCTATAGAGGCAGCCAAGGAGATGATATGGCTTCAGTTCTTCTTGGAAGAATTGGGACATCCTCAGAAGGATAATTATTTGTTCACAGATAGTCAGAGTGCCATTCATCTTGTCAAGAATTCAGCTCTACATTCTAAGACCAAACACATACAGTTGCGGTACCATTTCATTCGGTCAGTTTTGGAGGATGGACAGTTAAAGCTGGAGAAGATACATACAAATGACAATCCCACATATATGTTGACAAGGGTTGTAACAAGGGAGAAGTTGAACTCCTCTTTAGATTCGGTTGGTCTTCTAGACTGAACATGAATAAAAGAACAATAGAATCTAGGGTGGTTTGATCCAATGGGAGCCCCATGTGGTAGTGCTATTGCTACAGGATCAGTCTCTAAGTGGGAGATTGTTGTTTAGTGTGGAGCCTAATCAGTCCCCAAGTGGGAGATTGTTAGATTGTGGTGACTGATCAGGAAAGTACTGTACATACTCCATAATTCTTTGGGGTTCAGGGCATCGCCCCGAAAAAAAAATTGGGCCCTATTTTATCAAGATTTCGGGCCGACATGTAATTATTAATTATAACCCTAAAATGGCATAAAATACTTGTATAAAGGGGTTTAGAGTTAGGTATTTTTCATTATGATGTTATGTAAAATTGGTTCTTGCGACGGTATTGAGCTGTAAGGGATTACGGATTGTAATCAGGTTGTAATCACTGGATTGTAATAAGATCGGACTTGTTGTTTGGTGGATGTAGCCCAGGGATTGGGTGAACCATGTTAAATCTTGGTGCCTTGTGTTCATTTCTGCGTGATCTATTATTTTCTGTTATTGGTTATATTTGCATGTAGTTTTTAATTTATGTCCATGGTTTAATCCTAACAATAGGCACATTAACTTAGGGGGAGTTACAAATTTTGAGGTGTATAGGTTATTACAAAATTTTGAAAATTTGAAGTTTTGTATATAAGCCGAGTTGTGAATATGATTATACTTGAGAAGATTAGATTGATTATGTATAGTTAAGTGTATTTGACACTCATGTCAAAGGGGGAGATTGTTGATGTCAGATGGCTTTGACAATTGAGTGTCAACACACTTAAGACATTTAGTTAGTTTATGTCAAACTAGTAATGCATGTCGAGTACAATATGTAAATACAAGATTGTGCCGAGTTGCACTGAGTGTTGAGCCACTCATGTATCAAGTCACTCAAGTGTCAAGAAGATAAACCATGTTGAGTGATTCAAGTGTTGAGTAAACAATAGATGTTGAGTAGTTCAGGTGTCGAATCAGAAACAAAATTATAGTATGCATCGAGCATCAATAACTTCAAGTGTCAAGTAAACACATATTGGACATACTTGTTTGTGATTGCACAAAAAACTATGTAAACCATTTTCAAGCCGACTTGAGGTTAGATTTTGATTATTTAAAGATAAGGATGAATCTATTTGCAAAATCCCAATGTATTTGCATGCAGCCAATCAAAAAATAGGAAGGATTAAGTAGCAAAAAGGATGAATTTCAGTTGTAGATTCATACCTAACCCTAAGCCACCAAAGTATTTATAAGGAAGATGAAGCCCCAACAATTATGAAGAATCAAGAAAGTGAAAGAGATTATGTTACAAGAGGTAACAAGGGGTGAATGATCGAATTTGTTCACAAAGCATTCAAGGTGACTTAGTAGTGAGAGTGAATTGCAGAATCAGTTGGAGGAGAAAGAACTAAAGGATACAGCAATAGTATATCAAATCAAAGAGGATCAAGAAGGATGCTATATGGATTTGATCTTTAATCAGGTAACCAAAGCCAATCACAAGATCTATGCTGACACATCCTAACAGGTGATTTTAGTTAAAATCTCCTAGGCAGAGTAGTCCTAACAGGCTATTGTAAATCCTTTAATCAGGGTGACATTCCAAGTGGATGCTCTAAAGTCCTTTAGCCAGGAACATTTCTAACAGGGTATTGAAATCCTTTGACAAGGTGGGAATTAATAGTCCTTATAAGCCTTTAATAGGGTAGACCTTTCACAGGGAAGATCATGTTTCATGGTCAAACCATTGTAACCTTAATTGGCTACACTGTATTGTTGCAGTAGTGAAGATTTGTGGGTGTCATCCCCATCCCAGTTTTACCTTCTCATTTGAAGGGTTTCTAGGTAATCAAATATGGTGTTAAGTGTGTGTGTTCAATTGTTTACATGTTTTAGATGCATTTACTTTTCATGTTATTCTTAGCTCATATATTACATGAATCTAATGAATGGTGAAAGTTTTAATAGCTAAAGTTTGAACTTCTAATTCACCCCCCTTCTCAGAAGCACATGTTTCCCATTCGTAATTCCAACAGTAGTCACAAAATATATTGTTCCAAAAATTGTACCCACAAAGCCTAATGATAAAACCAAGCATGAGCTTGATAAAAGAAAAAAATTTCCTATCTTATGTGGTCCAGCTAAATATGTGTTTGTAAAATTCATGTACTATCAGTCTCCTAATGACATTTGGGAAAAACTGGAAACCATTTACCAAGGTGATGAAAAGGTTAAGGAATCAAAACTGTTAACTTTAAAAACTCAATTTGATAATTTGAAGATGAATGAGGATGAAAGCATAGTTGCTTACTTCTTAAGAATTGATGAAGTAGTAAATATTAGAAGAGGATCAAGAGAGATAATTGAAGAGTCTCAAAGGTAGTTAGAATTGTACTACCTAAATTTGAAACAAAAATCTCCACCTTGGAAGAGAAGACAAACTACTCTAAAATGACATTACACCAGTTACAAGGAACCTTAACTACATATGAAATGAGAATTAGCAATCATCTTGGTTCCACATCAAAAGAGATAGCCTTTAAGGCTAGGAAATAGGATGAGAATGATTCAAATTATACAAATGCTCTAGAAGCATTATTGATAAGAAAAATGAAAAAGAAATATCAAGGAAAGCCAAAATGTTTTAGTTGTGGTCAATTAGGACTCTTTGTTGCAAAGTATCCTTATGCTGATTAAGATGCTAATGATGAGAAAACTGAAAAATTTTCCAAAAAGAAAGGTTGGAATCAGCATAAAAGGTTTAATAACTTTAAAAAGAAGAGTCTCTTGTCAAAAGGACTCAAATGAAAAATCAAATGATTCAAGAGAAGAAGGAGAAGCATTATTCATGGCTAAAATAATAAAAGCCCCAAAAATCACAATCTGGTCAAACAGAATCTTCATCTGATCCAAAAGAAGATATTGATCTTGAGGAAGAGCTTCTTTGCTTTTTACAAGAAATAAAGAGATTAAAAAGATTAACCGAGCTAATCATTAAAAAGAAAATAAAATGTTATAATCTAAATTAGAAGATGCAAATCATCTTATTTTAGAATCAAAAGGCATTATTTGATGAAAAGGAAAATAAATTAATTTTATTACAAATGTAGATTGACCAGTCTATTTTAAAATCCAAAATAGTTGAAAAAGGAAAGTCTTCAAAACAAGTCTCAAACTATCTCTTCAAAGGTTATTGTTTCAATTGTAATCTTTTTGGTCATAAGGCATATAAATGTAAGATGGGTAGAAATGAACATGGCTTTAAGAAAATAATCAGATGTTTCAAGTGTTTTCATTATAGTCAATTTGCAAATTAGTGTAAATTAAATTTAAAGTCGAAACAATTATGGAAACCTATCGTTGTGAATATTGAGAAGTTCCTAATTGTGGAAACAACCCTATTTTCCCATAAACCTGTAACTTGGGTTTTGGAAAGTGGTTGTTCACATCATATGACTGGGTATAAAAATAAGTTTAAAACCCTAGAAGATTTTGATGGAGGGTTTGTTTGGTTTGGAGATAATTCAATGCCTATACCACAAGCCATGGTTCAATAATTATCAATAAATACACTCCTATAAATTATGTGTATTATGTAGAGGGTCTAAAACATTACCTTCGTTGAATATGTGATAATGGATATTCTATTTCTTTAAATGAAAAGGGGTGTTCTATAAAGAACAAAAAGGGTAGAATGATTGCAAGTGGTTTAAAAAGAGGAGGAAATCTTTATAATTTAATTAATTTTACAGTTCAGGAGTCATCATTTATTAATATTCATCTTATGAGTCAAGTTGAAGAAAAATGGTTATGGTGCAAAAGATTGGGACACCTAAATTTTAGTAATCTTGCTAGGATTATCAAAAAAAAGGGTTATAGATCTACCTCTAATCTGCAAACCAACAATTTTTTTGTGAAGAATGTGTGAAAGGTAAGAAAACAAGAACTTCTTTCAAAACCAAATAATATTTATCTAATAGACCACTAGAACTTGTGCATACTGGTCTATTTGGTCCAACCAAAACTTCATCCTTGAATGGTGAGAAATATTTCATGCTATTTGTAGATGATTATTCAAGAATGGTTTGGGTAACTTCTTTGAAACATAAATTTGAAGCCTTTGAACACTTCAAAGTATTCAAAAAAATGGTAGAAAGAGAAATTGGTCAAAAGTTGAAATAGTGTTGTGGAAAGGGAAAACAGTACTATCAAAGAAATGGCTATAACAATGCTAAAAGAATCCAAACTACTAGATAAATTCTGGAAAGAACTTGTTCATACAGCTATATATCTTTTAAACAGGACTCAAATTAGAGTGAGGACTACTTATACTCTTTACAAATTATGGAATGGTAAAAAAACAAATGTTAAGAACTTTAAAATTTTTGGTTGTAAATGCTTTTTCAAAAAAGATAATGATTCTTTAGATAGTTCCAATTCAAGATCTAAAGAAGGTATCTTCTTAGGATACTCTCCACATAGAAAAGATTTCAAATGCTACAATAAAAGCTTAAACAAAATTATTGAAGCTATAAATGTGGTATTTGATTAAATTTCTCTTTTGAATGGTAGAAATGAAAAGGATATTAAAGAAAACTCTTTTCAAAGAAGAATCAGCCAATGCTTATCCATAAATCTCTAATAAAAATGAACAAGAAACTTGTTTAACTCCTCAAGAAACCAAAACAATCCTAAAACACCTAGAATTATTGCAAATAAGCATCCTGAGTCTCATCTTATGGGAGACAAAGATGTTGGAATTTTAACCAGAGAAAAAAGCGAAAAATGATGAACATACTAATAATAGTAGAACATTTCAGCTTAATATCATATTTTGAACCTTAAAATGTGGTTGAAGCACTCATAGGTCCTTGTTGGGTGAATGCTATGTAGGATGAAATCAATCAAATTTAGAAAAATAAGACATGGGAACTTGTTCCTAGATTTGATGACAAAAATGTCATAGGTGGAAAATGGGTATTTCACAATAAACTTAATGAAGAAGGAAAAGTTGTAAGAAATAGGGCCAGGTTTGTGTTCAAAGGCTATGCTCAATAGGAAGGTATTGATTTTGGTGAAACTTTTGCACCAGTTGCAAGAATGGAATCCAATAGAATTTTTCTTCGATATGCTAGTTATAGAAAAAAGTCATTGTTTATTAGATGGATGTTAAAACAACATTTTTAAATGGTTATCTTGAAGAGGAAGTTTATATGGAACAGTTTGAAGGATTTGACTCTTCTGAAAAACCAGAATTTGTATATCATCTTTAAAATGTGGTATATGACCTAAAGCAAGCTCCTAAGGCTTGGTACTCTAGGATGCATAAGCATCTCATTGCAAATGGTTTTATTCATGGTTGTGCAAATAGCACTCTATATAAAAAATAAGTTGTAAAAGATGATATACTAGCAATTGAGATCTATATTGACAATATTATTTTTGGATCCACTAATGATGATTTATCAAAATAATTCTCTAATATCTTAGAATCTGAATTCGAAATATCACTTTGGGGTAAGCTTACTTTTTTCCTTGGCTTGCAAGTGTCATAGCTTTAACATGGTTCATTCTTGTCTCAACCAAAATTTGCTAAGAAAATGTTATAGAAATTCAACATGGCTAATTGTAAACCAGTTAGCACACCTATGGAAACAAGTTGCAAATTAGTTAAAGAGGATGATTCACCTACAGTTAATCAAACATCCTATAGATCTATGATTGGTAGTTTATTGTATCTTAGGACTTCTAGACCTGATCTAATGCAAGTAGTATGCATGATTTCTCAGTTTCAATCTACTCCAAAACTCTCTAATCTTAATGTAGTTAATTGAATATTCAAGTATGTTCAAGGTACTCTTGATTTTGGCTTACAGTATCCCTACAACAATGATTTTACTTTGGTTTCATATACATAAGTGGATTGGGGTGGATCTAAGGATAAAAACAACACTAGTGGTGTTGCATTTTTTCTTGGTGGTTGATTGGTTGCTTGGCATAGTAAAAAGTAGGAATGTGTAACTTTGTCCACTTGTGAATCTGAATTTGTTATTGCTACAGCATGTTGTACTCGGTTAATTTGGATGAATTATCAATTCTGATTTAGGCATTCAGGTACCACAACATATTTCGATTATGTATGACAATATGAGTGTCATTCAATTGAGCAAAAATTTGGTAGTACACTCTACAACTAAACATGTGGTAATCAAGCTGCATTTTTTACGAGATAAAGTGCTTGACAATGAGTTTAAGTTTATATATGTCCATACTCAGGCATAGGTGGCTGATATTTTTACTAAAGCCCTCCCTAGGGACACTTTCAAATAGCTTTGCACTAGATTGGGAGTCTTCTCTCAATCTCTATTGCACTGATTTTTCTCCTTTTGGGGGAGCCTGTTTGTAGGTTTCTACTCCTACTCTCAGTTGATTTGTTGCTTTAAACTAAGTTCTTTTATGTCCTTGATACAAAATGGGGGAGACATACATTTGTTGTGCATGATATGGTTGGTTTTTCAATTACTGAGTTTTTCAATTACATTGCACATTGATTATGACCTTAGTATTTATACATATGATAGATCTGATTTGCTCAGTATGGTTTTAATTTGGATGGTTTCAATATTTTTTCAGGATGATTTCAGTTTGGCACAGATTTTGGTATTGATGGTTCACAGGTATATGGCATTCAGTTGTGGCTTTGATCAATTTTTGGCACAGCTTTACACAAATCAATGGTTCACAAGTATAAAACATTTCATTTGTTTTACTTTATATATCGTATTTAGTACATCCAAATACAAATGCATGTTTGTGATTGTCATATCCAAATGAGTATAAACCTCTAATGTTTATTATGCTTATTTATCTATATGGTCACCATAAGCATTCATTTATGCTTCATATGATATATGAAAAAATGCAAATGATTTTGCCTCAAGGACAATGTATGAGTTTGATGGTCCACGATTGTCCTTATGCAATATCGAAAGGTGATACTATGTTTGATACTTTGGAATATTTGCATAATATGGCAAATCAATATTTTATTGTTGATATTTTTAATTTACTCCTTCCACTTAATGTAGTGGCTACATAAATCGGCAATAACACTCATAGTACTTGGCAGTTAAAATGCCACATGTCTGTTTTGTATGGTTAGATTTGAAATATTATGAAATGTGTTTGGAAAATCAAAATAAAGGATGAAAAGCTATCGAAACACTTTGGTCTTATCTTCTACTTTACCCTAAGGCCGCCATCATGAAAAATTTGCAAAGTTACTATGAAGGTTGCATTTGTAATATTTCATTTTGGGCTTTTGCTATGTTGATGCGTAGTGAAAAATGATTTGATGTATACGAATTTTGGGGTTTTTTGGTAGAGGTATTGTAATGTAGTGATTGTTCAAGTGCTTTTTGAAATAAAATAAATATTATATTTCATGCTCATGGTTATTGGCTCAATGTTTTTTCTTGTATGAAACATTACAAGTTTCATGATTTGGAGTCCAACAACATTTTGTGGAATTAGAAATAGGAACAAAGTGAAGGTCTTGTTGAGTTTTTACATCTGTTGCAAATGTAATAGCACTGCCATAATGTTTTGGTATGTACTTTCCAAATGCTAGCCATCTCTCTAATATAGGATGAAGAATGAATGGACATGTCTATTCATTAGAATGTAATTAATATAATAACAAATATATATATATATATAATCTTACACACATACTATATGCACTATAGTTTATCCAACTAAAGCTACCAATTATTCACACTCCCTCTTAGCTTAGAGAGGATATACAAGATTCATACACAATATGAATAACATATTACCTCAAAGTAAATAATGATTTTTAGAATGTCAACTCATATGACATCTGATCGATGCTACAAACATTAACACTCCCTCTTAGCTAAGGAAGATAAATGGTATAATCATATTACATATCTTGTGACCATAGAACACGAGATATAAAGTATCATCTAACATATAATACCTAATTTTACATATCACCTAACATGCGATATGAGGAATCACCTAACACATGATACCTAGTTTTACATATTTCCTAACACATGATATGAGGAATCACCTAACATGTGATACCTAGTTTTACATATCACTTAACTAGTGATATGAAGGAATCACCTAGCACATGATACCTAGTTTTACAAATCACCTAACACATGATACCTAGTTATAGATATTATCTCAATATGATATCAGAGATGTGGTCTGATCAAGAATATCAAGTCTCATGATATTCATCATAACTCAAAATTGTTCAAAGGTAATGTGTACTTATCATAGGAATATTCATAATCTAATGTGATTGGTTTCAACCATCACACAATGTTTATCACAACTAGAAGGTCATGGTTTGTTTAAGGAACTGAATCCACCATGCTAGAAATTATCTATCTTGATTTGTTCCAGCCATCCAACGATGTTTATCATGATAGAAGATTAAGTTATTGTAAGATTGTCATCTTCCAATAACATCAACAAATACATTTGATAATCATCTTGAAGTCATCACTTCCTCATGATTTACACGAGGCCTCTAAGGAATTAAATTGATTTCATAAGTATAATAATCAATTAAATCAAGTTTACCTCATAAGTATTTCACCTTCAACAATGAAAATCGCTCTCAAACACTATGATCAACTTTTTTACAAGTTGACTAAACCCATCTGCTCCCTCTAAAGCTCAAGTTCATCAATATTTTGACCTCTTTAAAGATGCTAGACTATCTTTGAATCTCCCTCTACATTTGAATTCCATAAGCTTTCATCCTTGAGTTTCAAATATTTCCTTTCATAAGGTGAGCCCATATAGAAAATATAACACATGAATCAATTTTCATCCTTCATTGAATATTTAATCGTCCCTCTTTATACCCTGAACAGATACGAAAGAGAAAAATATTGAAAGGTGACTTTGTACAGCCACAACTTCAGAGTATCACAAATGAAATATTGTCATGAGTCTCAACTTGCCACATTAATTTTGTTCATCACTTCCAACATCCTCAGGTGCCCTTTCACCATAGTTATTTATAAAAGTATTTTAAATCATAGGTAAAAGGTTATTTGATAGCTTTAAATTTTAAACATGTTTTCCATGCATTTCCATTTCCAAACTTATCTAGTTTTAGGTCTTTGGGATCCCCGATATCCGATCCCTTGGCTGATGTTGGTGGAATGAAGAAATTCAGGGAAAAACTATGCATATTAAAAACAATTTCGTCTATCGCCCATGCAAGAGCCTACAACGCATTGATAAATTGTAACAAGTGCTACTACAATTAGACCTGCATGAGCAATCATCATGCCATCCACATACTTATAGTCATTTCTAGTCATGAATTGTTGTTTCTGTGGTGGTTTCCCAATATATAGCATCCCCTCGAGTAGAGTAGATTGAATTTGAGTAACGTTGGATTCCTCCATGCATACAAGAAGACCATTTCTTTGACAGAATTAACCAATAGAGGTCATGTCTGACGATATCTGTAGGTCCGTCGCTACCTTCTACTAAGACTGAAGGACTGGCAGGAAGCTTCCAGGTAAAGAACTTCTCCTTTCCAAGTCATCGAGGAACATGTTGTTGTTCTGGGATCTGTATGACACAATGTAGAGGGCGCGCAGGACCTTTTGTTGCATGACTTCCTGACCATGGAGTCTGTCGACAGACAATGATCCCATTACTTCCTGCATGAATCTTATTTGGCCCTACCACAAGCTCCATCAACCACGTAAGGATGCTCATCACAATGGACTTCAAACCCCCTCACAAAGGCTTAATAGCTCGTCACATGATGAAAGAAAACTGACAATCTCAAGAACCTGACCAAATCATCTCTATTTTATTTGGTCATTAGTTTTACCATTATGGTTTCTACAAACATATCAATGTGACCTGAGCTCTTCGACATTTAATGCAACGTATCAATGGTTCTCAAGTTGCATTAGATATATGAATGCCACAAGTAGATAATAAAAGTTATATACGTGATTTTCATCTGTTCAATATCTTCTGCATTGGTCATGGATAGTTTGGCTCCAGTAGTTAGATAGCGAGCCCAATCATTTTATACATATATCTTTTCAACTGCACCCAAATCTCTCTTCAGTCCGCTCCATCAATAACATTTAGTTTCCAAATTTTAATGGCAAACATTATGGTTGCTAAAACTTTTGAATGTCTTCGATTACAAGCAAATTCCATGGATTATCAATTATATCGATTTAGACTCTACCCAATCTCTATATTATCCAGATCTAGCTTTCACACCAATATGAAATCGAGATAACCCTCTTTAATTTCAGACTTGTTTTTCGTTTGGTGGATGAGCGAGATCCTTAAAACAATTTTCCCTTACGCAGTCTTCCTTTATAAATTGTTTTGCAAAATGAATGCAGTTATTCACTTAGTTACCGATCAATCATTTAATATGATTTTCATCATATGAAACACAACCATGTTGAATTTTCTGAATCTGTTGCAAATGTAATAGCACTGCCATAATGTTTTGGTATGAACTTTCCAAATGGTAGCCATCTTTCTAATATCGAATGAGGAATGAATAAACATATCTCTTCACGGGACATGTCTATTCATTAGAATGTAATTAATACAATGATAAATAAATATCTCATATATTTAATATATTAATATATATATTATATCTTACACTTTACACACAAACACTATAGTTTATCTAACTAAAGCTACCAATAATTAATACATTTCTAAAGAGGTATGAGGAACAAGATAAAAGGTAGGTTGTTTTTTGAAAGTATTTTACCGGTAAAATTATTCACTCCCTATCAGTGCTATGCAATACACAACCATAGTTCATCATTGGCTTGACTTTATCCATTTGTGTTGATCATATGAAAATGGTCATTTCATTTTTCTTTTGAAAGGAATTTTTCTTCTAAAAACCCTCCAGAAAATAATGGTTGTTTCTCTACATGATTTCTTAAGAAATCACTACAACATTTTTCTTGAAATGGTTTTTATTGTTTTAGCAAAATAAAAGGACACACAGTTTTGGACATTTATACCATTATAGTTTTTTTATAGATTGTTGTACATATTGTGGAAGTTGTTCAATTAAGAAAATGCAGTTATGTAAGTGACAAAAAGTTGTGAAGACCAGTGCCAATTGTAAATGGGCTTTCTCTACTTATTAGTTCAACCAAGATGCACAAAATCCAATTTTGTTCATGTATTTATCTTGTTTTGATTATTATCTTCACAAGTTTGATGGATTTGGTTTTGGCTGAAAAGATTATTAAGTTACCCTAACAGAGGATGGACATTTTCTCATTGTTAAGAATTGATTTACATTAAACAAATTGTTTCTTTTGCTCCTAATGAATAGGTTTTTAAAAACAGTTCTCAGAACTGTCAAAACTATATTGTAATAGTAGTAAATGCAAAACACTTGTAGTATCTTCATATATAAAAGAGTATGAAGATGTGTAAAATAAAAAGTGAGAAGGTAGCAGACACAGTCATTTCATTCTGTATGTGAAGAATACTCGATGGCATTGAAGGTAAAGATCATTTAGATTGTTTACATGTATAGGTGTATGATTATAAAGCATACAGTTATATGTGTATTCAATTGAATAAATATTGAAAAGGAGAATAGAAAAAGGTTGTTACCCTGGCGGTTGTACTTGTTGTAATAGAGATTTGTCACTCAATAAAGATGACAGGTTCCAACGGAGTGGTTTATTTCCCTATGAGAAAACTAAAAGGTTTTAAGGGTTTCCCACTCAATATAAATTCATGTGTCTCCTTTCTATGAATTGTTTATATTGCTCTAATATCTTGTACTCTTGTTTCATGTTCAATTTATATGTTTAAGTTGATTTAATGTTTCAATGTATATGTGATGAATAAATATATAATAACTTGTAAAAACACCTATTATAATCCCCCTCCCCACCTTCAAAATAGTCACTACTTCCAACACCTCATAATGCTAGAATGATAGGTTAGTACAATCTTCACATAAATGGTTGCTCTACCAATGTGAGATATTAGTGTAACCCTCTTATAAATGGCTAGATAAGATTCTAGTTTCGATATGGGAGATTAACATGGAGATTGGTGTAGCCCCTATAATATTGGTATGCAAGATTGTTATATTTTATCTCTATATGACAGACATGACTAGGACTAGTATAATCTTCATGTGCTACAATATGTTCTGAATATGTCAACATATGCATGTGGTTGGCCTTGGATAGAGGATGTTTCATCCAAGAACCTTAAAGAGTTGCACTCTAAAGAAGACCAAAGGAATAATAACTAAACTTGATGTAGAGACATTGTAGGTTTGGGTTTACGATGATGGTAGAATATTTAGTTAGACTCATTATTGTTTTATTTTTGACATTTCTTTTGTAGGTTTTACTCCCTTCTCAGAATACAAGTAAAATAAGCAACATTGACAACTTGAATGATGTTCTCATGTTACAAAATGCAATAGCCCATATCCCATTGCCAGCCAAAATAAAATAACAATGATAAATTTTGGCGTACAAAAATCTTATGGTAGCACATGCATAGTCATAGGATGATGAAAATATTGTTCTATATGTGAAGAATACTTGATGGCATTGAAGGTAAAGATCATTTAGACTATGTACATGTATAGGTGTATGGTTATAAAACATATAGTTATATGTGTATTCAATTGAATAAATATTGAAAAGGAGAATAGAAAAAGGTTGATGCCCTACCAATTGTTACTTGTTGTAACACAAATTTGTTACTCAATAAAGATGACAGGTTCCAATAGAGTGGTTTATTTTCCTATGAGAAAACCAAAAGGTTTTGATGGTTTCCCACTCAATACAAATTCGTGTCTCCTTTCTATGAATTGTTTATAGTGCTCTAATATCTTGTACTCTTGTTTTATGCTCAATTTATATGTTTAAGTTGATTTAATGTTTCAATGTATATGTGATGAATAAATATGTAATAACTTGTGAAAAATAGTCACTACTTCCAACACCTCATACTGATAGAATGATAGGCTAGTACAATTTTCATATAAATGGCTACTCTACCAATGCGAGATATTAGTGTAACCCTCTTATAAATGGCTAGATAAGATTCTAGCTTCGATATGAGAGATTAACATGGAGATTGGTGTAGCCCCTGTAATATTGGTATGCGAGATTGTTATGTCAAGTATAATCTCCATGTGCTACAACATAATTTGATGATGTCAACATAGGCATGTGGTTGGCCTTGGATAGAGGATGTTTCATCCAAGAACCTTAAAGAGTTGCACTCTAAAGAAGAAAAAGGAAAAATAACTAAACTTGATGTAGAGACATTGAAGGTTTAGGTTTATGATACTAGTGGAATATTTAGTTAGACTCATTATTGTTTTATTTTTTACATTTCTTTTGTAGGTTTTACTCCCTTCTCACAATATAGGTAAAATAAGCAACGTTCACAACTTCAAAGATGTTCTCTTGTTATAAAATGCAATAGGGCATTGTAAAAATTATGGTTTCTTTGTCAATAATTGCAATAAGAGCTTGCAATTATTAATAGCATTCAAAAACATCATAAATTGAGCTCCAAACACAAATCAATTATTACAACCACTATAGCATTGATGTGCACAAGGGGTTAAAATAATCCAACCAAAAGGCAAAGGCAATCATTGTAGACCAGTGGATAACTGGCCGGTGGGATTCCTCATTTTACATTTTTTTAATTAAATAAAAAATTAGAAAATCATTATAAAACAATTTTAGAATTAATTACTAAATCATCAAAATAGTGAATTCACTCGGGTGGGTAGATGCTTCCGCATTGTAGCATGTTAGTAGATCACACGAGATTGAATAAAGGAATCATCGTATGGTGTAGTGTGCCTTGCAAAAGGTTGAAGAGAATCACGAAACAACATCAATCATAGTAGCATGCATCACAAAAGGTTGAAAAGCATGCAACAACAACAATCATAATAGCATGCATCACATGCATTGCACGAGTGCAAGAAAATGATTGTGGGAGGATGCAAAACAAGAGTAATGTAGTTCCTCTTTATGACGAAATATTTCCATTGCCAAATGTATTTGATACTACCTGTAGTAAGCAGAGAAAAACCTTAAAAATATTATTCCTAACTCGTTGTAACATGTCTAGGCATCGCAAGAGATTCCAACTATTTCAGTTGTGCAACATGTCTCGGCATCGCAAGAGATTCCAACTATTTCAGTTGTGCAGCATAACAAAAGCCATCAAACTATTACACGTGAATCTCACAACCAGTCCAAAATTCTCCCAAATCCCAGACAAAAGTTTTGGCTGAACCTCTCTCTCCCCCAAAAGGCAAGCTGTTTCCATATTGGCTACGGAGAGTGGCAAAACTCAAGTACAACGGAAACGTACTTCAGAAAATGACATTGCACATTGCGGAGTCCGGACCCACTGTCGTAGTTCCAACACCGACCTATGGTTTTGATCTGACTTGTGCATTAATGTAATGCGGAGTGCAGACTGCCTCTTGCCAATTTGGGTCTTCACCCTTTTGTGGGTTTTACCAAAATTTTAAAAAACTGGTTTGTGGGTTTTTATTTCCCAATCATCAGGATGAGAGAGCTTGCATAGTCTCCCTGACTTGTGTTTGTCTTGCATCTTTTGTGTTGCATTATAAACACGGTTCTCTGGTTTCTAAATAATTATGGTAGTGGAAATCATGGAATAATATTTTTTTAATACGTGTACAAGTTCATGTACCATCCCTGGACCTCAATATGCTCTTGACCAATGGAGCCTGTCACCTTAGAAACCTATGAGGCTATGACTAACCCGCATTGCAATCATAACCCACCAATCGTGAAAGATCTTATTATCAAATGGCTACAAGTAAATCAAACACGTGGTCATCCACTTGAGCACGTATCTTGAAAACATCACAATACAAATTCCCAGAGGACAGTATTCAGAAGCGATCTTCACAATTTGTGAGAACCCTACCAACATCACAGAGATATTTCAGATGAGCAATGAAGAAATAATCAGAATTCCGGGCAGTTTTGCATATTCTAAATAGTTACAACGTTCCAGCCATAGAAATTGAAAATGGCATAAAGTTGCCACATTATACCACTTCGTATGCAACACAAACCGCATGATAAGCTGTCAAATTTCGGTTTAGCATTTAAATCTTCATTTTGAGTATAAAACATCAAACTATTAAGTCTTTACATTAGCTGTGAGATAACAACTGCATCTCCACAACCATGCCATCTGAATAGACAGCCATACTATCGGACTTGGTTAAAATAGTCGGAGAACTCCCAAGTCAAAGACAAATTTAGTAGTTCAAAATTCATGCCATCTGGATAGAAAATCAAATCTGTCGGAGGAGAGAGATACAAAAAATGTTATTACGATTCGGGGAACCTGCCATCAGCAGCAAAATGGTAGCTGCTATCTAATGATCCCGAGTCCAATAGTGAAAGGAACAATTTGAAGGCTCTAGGCCGCCTGTACAGATTCTATAACCATTGTACTGCGTCCCAGTTCATATTTGGTCAGGCTTTAGCCACCATTCATTTCTACAACGAACAGTTGATGCTCCGTGAACTGCTGCCTAGCACGCTTCTTAAGTTTATATTAGCGTAGCTGCAGTTCTCATCACAGGGCGCACCCTGGAAAACTATTAAGGTGCAACAAAAACATATCGACATCTTTCTGCTTCTGAAACACACTTCATCAAAATTGCTGTTTACAATTTTACAATGCTGCTTCTTCCATGGATTTAATCACGATGAATATTACAAAAAATTGGCTAGTGCATGTAAAATTGGTATGTTACATATAGCTATCTCCTCCTTTTGAATGACCATGCTTCCCAAAAGACATTAAAAATATGAAGCAGTTCAACAAATCAGAACATTGCTATAGACAAGGATGGTCAAGCCTTTCGATTAGGATACACAAAAACAGGTGGCATAAAACTCCTTTACAATTTTTTCCAAATGCTTTAGAAAAGGGGACTGTTTCAACAATTCGCTCCCATGGAAAGGACTGTGATTCACAAAACTCCGATTGTATTTAAATCTTTAAGTCCTTCAATTTTCACTTTGGCAATCACTATTCCTTGAGGCCTCTTATTGACAGCTCTGTACCTCCCTACAATTGAATAAATAATCTTGTAACAGATGCTGAAAAGAATTCCAAGTATACAACTGATTTTCAGATAATTGATGATTCTGAATTAAAAGATTTATTGTCTTCTCCGTCCACCAAAAATATAAGTAGAATCAATGGTCTATAGTCTATTCAACTAATGCTCACACAGGTACTCTATAAGTTTTACCTCAAGGCAGCCTGTCTTTTCTTCTTGTGAAAATCCACGTTAGATGCAAGTACCACCAATTTACGTTTGGCATTCTTCAATTCATTCTCCAGGTTTCTTATCTATTCAACAAAAAAGACTACATATGTCAGAAATAGACACATAATTTATATATCTCTCATTATTTTAGTTTGTGAATATTCAGTTGCGAGCAACTGATGTCTTTCGTTACAACTCATTAAAGTTGTCCCAAAAAAAATTTAGAACAAATGCAGAAAAAGTAGAAATTGCAACCCGAGATTTTACCTTCTGATTGAACTCCAGCTCTTTTCGACGATAGGTTTCACACCTGATCCAAATAGTTAACGTCAGACTTTCAAACATGAATCTTGTTTGAAATAGTTCAGTGTATGCATGCTTAAAGTGAAGTTTGAAATATTTCAATAATAACAGCCAAACAGTGCAACAAAGCTACCGATATGACCACAGAAACTCAAGGTTAAAACCAAACCTGGAGGGAATTAAATACAGGCATAAATCACATAAACGAACAGAGAAAAGAATACAGGCCATTAAGTTTCAAAAAATGCGCTTATTATTAAGAAATGATATGGCAAAAGCAACACCTCCCTAAGGCCAATGTTTCCATTGGTTGACCACCACAAGGCTGGCTCTGACTTTTGACACTTCAATACATTGGGAGTTGGGGTGTTTTATGGGCCCTCTAGGTGCTCAATGTTCAAAGAGAGCAAGGAGAATGAAGATCGCCTCTTACCATACGAACAGCATACAATTAGGCTGTAATTCTTTCATAAAACAAACACAAGGTGGGTAGGCAAATAATCAGTCAAGGATAGAGGGTTGGCCAGATAGGGCAAAAAGGGACTTCTTTAAGTAATTTGGCGAATTGGACCACCAGTAAAATATAGGACCTTTGGCCGGAAAGCAACCCCTGAAGTTTCAGGAAACAGAAAGCCCAGTAAGGCAAATATGGGAAAGAAAAGAAGCATATGTACCTCAACTAAAAAATGCCTGGCAACCAAAGGATGAAAACAACTCACATATTGACTAAATGTTAAACAGCTACTTAACTGAACTAAGCAGCTAAGAAAAACAAATATATCTAATAAATGTCAACCACAGCATCCTCAATAAAGATAACTATCTCATGAATAAATTTAATTTAGATTACCTCATGAATAAATCTATATTCTGTTGTGATACTTTATCAACTATGCTATTTGAAGTTCCTGCCATTGTTTCCAGCTCTTTTCCATTTCCGGCTGTCTGCATTTGAAATACCACAGTTAGACACAGCAAGCCATAAGAAAACTAGACATCAAATTCATTTTTTGTTTTCAGTATCTTATGCTAGCTATTCGTTTTCAATTTGATGATATATAATCATCAGCTCCCAATACCAAAACAAAGATTTGTATTTGATCATGATTTAGGTAGCTTTTTAACTTCAACCTTTGAGCAATTTGGTATCCTGTTTCAACAATCAATCCATTTGAAGTATTATGGGATACAGTTACTGAGCATTTTAGACAAAGACAACCTTATTGACATAAAGTCGACAATGGAATCATTTAAGGATGGCCTTGAAAACATTTTTCTCTTAAATTTAATATGCTGGTTGTTGTGGTACAAAGGAAACTAGAATAGATTTGGGATATAGATTCAGAGTTGTACACACACACTCCCCTCCCTCATCTCACTATTGTATACAATCTATCTCTCTCTTAACATTATTTAAACAAAACATACACACACAAAATACACTAGTGAGAAACCATATTTTTAATGAACAGCCTCCTCCATTACCTTTTAACTCACATGCATATGAACATTTTCAAGAGTTCTATAAAGACGTTCTAGGCAGGGAATTTTTTTTCTGTTTTAAGATTGTTGTCTAATACACACATATCCAACTTTTGCAGCTACAACTTTACCCAATAAGCATGAGAAAGCTTTAGAAGATACTTGTAATTTTGACTTGCACATCTTCCTCACTTCGCTCTGCAGTACAAAGAAACTCCTCAAATACACTTAAACCTTGTCCGTTTGCTCCCCTGCAAAGGGTTTCTTTTCAGTCATGTGCACCTCAAACTTAGTTTGAAACATATCTGACCAGTTTTCCTTTGCAAAGAATAAACCATGAAGCATTACAAAATATTCAATGTCATTTTTTGGGCATGACTCAAACTTAGCTTGAAACATATCTGGCCAGTTTGCCTTTGCAAAGAATAAACCATGAAGCATTACAAAATATTCAATGTCATTTTTTGGGCATGATATGCCTGGGTAGAATGAAATTTTGAGGTGGAACTTTTAAAAATATAAAAATTTCAAAATATAAATTAAAATGTGAAAAATGAAATATAAGAGCTTTATAAAATGTATATTATCTAGTTTAAAAAGCCATTATTTTTAATAACTGTTTCAGCAGGTCCTGAGAATGGCTGGAAACACCCAGGCATGTCACAAGACAGCCAGGGCACATCCCTACCACACCGAGTAACCCGTGGGAACATCCCAGACATAACCACAGAGAACCCAGAACAGCAGGGGCAGACTCAGTCAATCCTATCCTCTGCCCACTCATGTACCCCACAAGGAACCCAGGGCAGCAAGTCTTAACCATGTCCATACCATCCTCACTCCCACTCCAACTCCTGTTCAGACCTGTGCTTTCCTTGAATTGAAAAAATTGGCAGTAATGTCTTACAGCCTTCCAGAGGAAAAATCCCTAAAATAAAAGGAAAGATTTGCAAGCTGCCAGAAAATCCTAGCATGCATAACCACCAGTAATATGTATGGAGCATTCCCAGATGATCTTCCATGAGTACTCACATATACATGGAAACAATAACAGAAAATGCTTCAGATACATTTATACTCGAAACCATGTGTCTTAGTTTCTTCAGAATCACATGTAAGTGTTTCTGATGCCCCTCTATAAGCTGCAAACCAAAGAAGGCTTAAAAGATCCGGATGCTCATTGCCATGTAAGGAGGCTTCAAAGTTCTAGATACCCATTACCATGTTACAAAAATTTCCCAGTTCAGGCATCATCCCTGATTTATTAAGTCTAGCAGATTTTGAGAATATCATTGCAAATCACTCTAAATTTCTAATAGAATTAGAACTGTCCATCCCTGCTTCAGGATGATAGAAGGAAACATACCATCTCCTATTATCACCATAGAGATGTACTATAATTAAAATACAGCTATGCTTCTGGCATACTGTATTTTCAGAAGCTCAGTTTCATGATAACCAAGATGCTTAGGATAACAATTAGAGGACATATAACCTTCAAGTCCACTCTTCTACATATCAGTTAAGAACTTACAGTGCAATTATTAAGGATATTGTATTCATTGAGCATATGGGAGGCACCTGAAAATTGCTATCAGAAACTGTCGACACAGGCAAGTTTGGTCTATTAATTTGCCGAGGTGAAAAATCAGACGAAATTCTTGCTAATGGATGGGAATTCTGGATTGAAGAGAAATCGTTTTGGGGATTATTGCTTGCCAAAGGTTGAGCATTTTCAACTGAAGGTGAATCACTTTGATGATTTTCAGCTCTGGCTCTACTTCCGTATTGATATCCCACTAATCCACAATTTGCTTTCCTGCATGGTACAGAAATTATGCAAAAGAAAAATCAGGAACAAAAGCAATAATTGTATGCAAAATGTTTGAAAAACTGAAAAACAATGCATAAGAAACAAGAACTCTAAAGACATCCTCATTTGCAAATATTAACATGATTTTAATCACTATTGAAGAAACAAAAACATATGTTAATGCAAACAACTGATCTAATCCATTCTTATACCTAATTAATCAAATAAATCATAACTAGCAGTTGCACCCAAAAGAGGTGCAATGTTTTAGCCGATACCAAAATATATTTAGTATTATATTTTTCTAGTAAAAAGATAACTAGTAGGAATGTGCATCAATTGGAAAAGGTGGACTACATGTTTCAATATTGAGAAATTTGGCATTCTCTAATATTTATTGCATTCTATAAGTCAACACATTTGCACAGTTCGAATGCAACGGTTTGTTCAGCTTACACCCTATATTATCTCTCAATTGTTTATGGTGATGTTGTTGGATAGGCTTCCAAAATTGTTTTGATACAATCTCAACTAATTCATTAAAGTGGAATCAACTATTAATACCACCTTTTCTTCGTCTTTTTTTACTGTCTTATGTGTCTTCTCTTCCTCTTCCTCTTATTCATCTTCCTCTTCCTCATATTCTCATCCTCCTCATGGTCTCCTCTTCCTCCTCCTCTACCTCCTATCCTTCTTCTCTTCAACCTTCTCATCCTCATCCTCCTCATCCTCTTCTTCCTCTTCCTCTCCCTTTCCTCCCCCATCCTCGTCCTCTTCTTCCTCGTCTTTTTCTTCCTCGTCTTTTTCTTCCTCTTCCTCTCCCTTGCCTTCCTACTCCTCAACTTTTTCTTTTTGTAATAATTTATATTAAAGATTAATTTTGATTGATTTTTGTTTGTTAATTTTTTCATGACATTTTTATTTCATTTCCTTTTTTAGGTTTTTCATTGAACTTTTTTATATTATTTTATTTTTATTTATTTCAAAATTTGAAAGCTAACTATGATCACAATATTTTTAAATTTTAATCTTTAGCTTGAAGTCAACATTTTTTAAATTTTTAGAAATGTTTTTAAGGTTATTTCATCAAAAAATTTACTCCTTAATGAAACATATTGTACTATCATGCAATTTTATTTAATTCTTTTTTAGTTAATCAAAATTTTACATTATAAATTCAAATAAAAATGAATATATAATTCATATCATATATTGAATTAATTTAATTAAAAATAATAAATTCTTTTAAGTGATCAACTAAAAATATATTATGAATACAAATATAAAACTACTTTTTATCATGTCTTCATTCTTTTGAGTTTCCATTGTTTTAACTTATTGTCATACCAAATACTTCTAAACTGCTTATGTGTCTCTATTTTCTCACATTTACATATTATTAAAAATGTATTGTGGTGTAAATTCTATTAATATCTGCACATGCATTTAATAATATTTAGTGAAAATAATTAAAAGAATACAATGAAACCTTATTAACTTATTCAGATTATAAGTTATCTATTTTACAATGAATATAATAAAAATGTAATGTTTGATCAAATAACTTTCATCTTTTAAACTTAAACTACATTGAAAACATATAGATTTTTTGAAAAATTATGTAACTAAGATGCACAAAATCAATAAATATAAAATATATCTAAAATAACAGTGGCCAATAAAGAAAAGAGAAAACATAATTAAAAGAACAAAATGAACCCCTATTATTAGTTTATTTAACTTATCATTTATCTTCTATTAATTTATGTTCTTTGTAAAAATGATCCTATATTTCCCATTTATATTATCAGCCATATGTTAATATAATAAAAACTAAAAATTGTAATAACACAGATCCATTTTCATATAACATTCAAATTAATTACCTATCAATTAAAGTTCTAATTATCTAACAATCAAAATTATAAATTTTGAAACAAATTGTCATTTAAAATTGCAAATTATATTATATAAGATTAAAAAAATTTAAAAGCTTAAGAAAATCCAAAAGTCTTGATAAACTCTATCAAATCTCCCAATGTTCTCAATATACTCTGTGTTCAGGCGCGCTGGGATCTTCAGCCAAAATCTGTTTTTTTTCTGCTCGGCAATCTCCTTAATGCGAGAACACGCGAAAGCGTAACTCCATTCGGCCATATCATCCATTGTCCATGTTATTCCCACCAAGATAACCGGGGGGGGTGAATCAATTATCCAATAATTGAAACATTTATCAACCTTAAATAATCTTAACCATTCAACCAAAGTAAACAGCACCCATAACAAGATGCACATATACAATTAAACCAGATATGTTAACTAGAGAAACCTTTGATCAGAGAGAAAACCCCAGTGGGAATGATGCCCACAAGATGATGTACTAATATAAATATTCCTTGTTAGAGGATGGACCCTGTTAGGAATCTATTACAACATTTAGTACATAAGAGTCCCTGTTAGGAGACTTTGAATCCCTATTAGGAGATTTCAACCCTGATAGGAGCTGTGCCAACCTTGTTAGGAGTTGTGTCAACCCTATTAGGAGTTGTGGAAAACAGAAGAACCCACTGTCCAAATAGCTTCTGGGGCAAGACCACTGAACTCATTGTCCAACTGATCCCTCAACTATTCCTTGCAAAATAATTGTCTACACTATACTTTAACTTCTTTCCTATGTCCTGTCAACTAGACCAATCACTGTCAGACCTTGTAGACCAGGTCATGAACCTCGGATCAAGTATCAAACTTTGGATCACACAATAAAACCTCAACAACGAAGTTTCCTTCACCTTTGCTCTACTTTGCTTATCTTCGCATTCTGCTCTTTGTGCTGCTTATAATCATTCACTTTTCTCCATACATGGTAAAGGAAAATGTCCTTTTATACCGAGTCCAAAAAACAATTCCCTGAATCAGTT
Organism: Cupressus sempervirens; assembly: GCA_028749045.1. Classification (NCBI taxonomy): domain Eukaryota; kingdom Viridiplantae; phylum Streptophyta; class Pinopsida; order Cupressales; family Cupressaceae; genus Cupressus; species Cupressus sempervirens. The sequence continues at coordinate 214,645,927 of CM053787.1, forward strand.
GTTATACCTTCTCAATTAATTATTATAAAACCACATTAAGAACACGTTACACTAACGATAACCTTAATCTTTCACCTTGTAACTCAAATAGCTTTCTGTATGTATAATATTATGATGAGCGAGCTTAGCTACGTCATCTCCATAATGTCTTCTTCACATGTTTAACTTGGGCTTCTTAGAATAACAACTCTGCTAAGAGATAATAACAAGTTTACCAGAACATGCTTCTGTAAACTCTATCTCAAAACAGTCTTCACCAAAACTTGCATAACTTCTTCCAGACTTAATATCTTACGCTTTCGAGGTTAACTGCATTTGCTAGACACTTAGTATAATCTCCTTTTAACCTTGCTAGTGAAAGTACTCAACGATCTGTCCATACCAACTTCATCTTTCTACTATTCTTTTGCCAGATACCACAGAAAACTACTATGTTGACATCAATGACAAACACAATCATGAATGTAACATATCATCATGATAATGATCTAATCATGTTTCTACAATACTCCCCCATAGAAGTATCATCAACATTCATGCTTCCAACAATCTCCCCCTCTGGCATTGATGGCAAAATAGATTAAAAACCTCTAGATCCAAAAATACCAACTGCAAAACACTATAAACCTTTCTTTTCAAATCCTCTTCATCAATCATTCGTCCCCATTGATATGCCTCAATGTGCTCTATATCAAACTATAACTTCTCCCAAACTAATTTTCATGCTATACTTCTCCCCCATTGACATCAATGTCTGTCTCTGACTTGCTCAAGTGTCCAAAGACATTGTTCAAAAACAACATCCAACAAGAGTCTTAGATGACTTTGACCATCACACATACTCCCCCATACAGGAAGCATCAGCATTTATGCTTCCAACAAAAATCACGATTTATCATCGGCATGTTACCACATAAGTAGCTTATTGGCTAATTATTGTTTCCTTTTTAGCCATACACTAGCACATTTCTTCAAAACTGCCCTAAAATTGGATATAACAATTCATTGATAGTGCAAGATCTGATGCCAAAAAATGACCACAATAGTCCTAGAAAGGGTTGTTGGATACAATTGTTAATTGTGTATTTTCCTTGATGTTACACAAATGCCATATTAGCCATCAAACAGAGTCTACCGAGCTCAAATGGTTAGCAAAGCAATTTACAATGTCTACCAAACATTCCTGAACAGCATAAAGGAAAGTTAGCTCTTACCGAGCTCACTCGAGCATCAAAGGATTTTGTAGCAAAAAGTTAATATTAACCGAGCTCCCAAGGTTAACAAAGGGAAAGTCAATGTCTACCGAGTTCACTTGGTCATCGAAGAGAAAGTTAGCTATTACCGAGCTCACTCGGTAAGCGAAGGAAGATCAGTGTTTACCGAGTTAACTCGGTCTTCGAAAAAAGTTACAAAGTTTGCAGTGTTTACCGAGCTTCACTTGGTTAACATTGGGGAAACCATTCTGGAGCAGTGGTCACCAAGCTGGGTCGAGCAGCGAAGAATTTTATGGTTCTAAAGAATTAAGTTTAATTGTTTTGTGCAATGTTTGCAGCCGACTGATTTAATGTTTTTTTAATTGTTGTAACTTGTAAGTGAGCCGACTTGACAATCTGTAAGGTATATATGAAAGGTCAAGTTGTGAATTCATGAGATGCAAGAGTGTGGATGCATAAAGAGTGCGAATATATGGATGTAAATGGAATGAGCGAATGTTGAATATATGAGCGAATGTTGAGAAAGGATTAGATATCCTTATGGAGCTGCAAAGTTGTATTCGATAAGTGAGGATCTAGTGAAGCAAAACAGAGATCTGTATTCAGCAAAGATAAGTTGCATATATTTCAGATCATTTCATTGTTGCTTTCTAATCATTGTAATAGTGATTCAAAATCTCTTAACAGAGTTGGTTTAACAACCATTTTTGTAAATCCTCTAACAAGGTGACAATTCAGTTGAATTGTTCTAAAGACCTCTGACAAGGCCACTCCTAACAGAGTGATTAAATCCTCTAACAGGGTCACACCTAACAGTGTGTTTTGTAACCTTTAACAGGGTTGGCTCCTAACAGAGCTCACTTCAGAAGAGTGAAAATTGGTAACTAGTTACTTGATGGTTTTTCCCTTATTGGGTTTCCACGTTAAATCTGGTGTCTCTTGTGTTCATGTTATTTCATTTATGCATGCATGTTAATCACTTTAAATGCTTAATAAGTTAACAGAACATCTATCAAGTTTCAGCATTTATTTGTGTGGTTACCGAGTATCAGTAGCAACTATATTTTAAGACATCTAAGGATCTGTGGATTTATTTTTGTGGTAACTAATTCACCCCTCCCCTCTCAGTTACTCCATCTCTATTTCCAACAATTGGTATCAGAGCTTTTGGTGCTTGCAGGATAAGATTTCAAGGATCTAAGCTAAAGATCAGGATGTCTTATAAGAGGGAAATTCCAAGACTTAACAGGGACAACTTCTTAGCATGGCAAGGGTTGATGAGACTTCATCTAGCTTCTATTGCAAATACAGAACTAAAATACCTTGTTAAAAAATATGCAGAACCAGCTGGTACATCATCTGTCAATGATATTGTTGAAAAGAAGACTCACAACATTATGATGATAGATATAGCTTCTGCTCTGAGTCATGAAGAATTTGATGGCATTAAAGACTGCAAATCTGCTTTTGAAATGTGGAAAAAGCTAAAAGAGATCTATGGAGGAGATGATAATGTTAGAAGAGCCAAAGTAGAAAGTCTGAGAGGACAATTTGATCAAATGAGGATGAGAGAGGATGAAAACATTGCAAAATATGTTGAAAGAGTCAAAGCATGTGTTAGTGCAATCAAAGCATCTGGAGGAGATATCAAGGAGGAGACAGTAATAAGTAAAGTTCTTAAAACTCTACTTCCCATTTATGCAATCAAAGTTTCTGCAATTCAAGAAAGAAGATGTGAAGCAAATCATAAGATAAATCTAGAGGTTATAGTTGGAAGATTGACTGCATTTGAACTAGACAACTTTGATAACTATGTTCCAGCTTCCAAAAACATTGAGTCAGCATTTGAAGCCAAGCTTTCACTCAAGGAGAAAGGCAAAAAGAAAAAAGAATCTCAGTCAGAAAGTGAAAATGAATCAGACCAAAGTTCAGACAGTGATCTTGAAATAATAGAAGCCCTTCTAGCAAGGAAATATTCTAGAGGCAGAGGAAAATACAAAGGTAAAGTACCTCTAATCTGTTTTTCATGTGAAGAAGTTGGTCATATTGCTGCTAGGTGCCCAAACAAGCAAAACAAAGATCACAAATGGAATGGAAAGAAAGACTTCGGATCATTCAAGGATAAAAGTAAGAAAACATGTTTTATGGCTAAAGATTCTAATGATTCTAATGATGAAGAAGAAGATGAAATTGTCTACATTGCTGTGAAAGATGAATCTGATAATGATGAGGAAATGGCACTCATTTCTCATATGAGCAAAAATGATACATGGATCATAGATAGTGGTTGTTCCCATCACATGACTAGTGAGAAAACTAAGTTTGAATACTTTGAAGACTATGATAGTGGCAGTGTAAGATTTGGTAACAATTAACCTTGTTGTATAAAAAGAAGAGGGAGAATCTCTCTAACCAAAGAACTTATATGTGATAATGCCTATTGGGTAGAAGGACTAAAGCATAATTTGTTGAGTGTGGCACAGCTACCCAATAATGGATTCAAAATAGAATTCATAAATGGTAAAGCAAGGCTGCTGGATGGCAAAGGAAAGCTGATTGGATCAGGTACTCAAACTAAAGGTAACTTGTTCTATCTTGAACTAGGTGAATGTTCATGTTTCATTGCTCAAGTTGAAGAAAGTTGGTTATGGCATAAAAGGTTGTGTCATGTAAATTTTGATAATTTGGTAAAGATAAGAAAATTCAAAAAAGTAAGAGGCATTCCTAACATAAAGAAACCTGAGGTCGGTCTATGCAAAAATTGTCAGATTGGAAAGATGGGAAAGACTAGTTTTAAAAGTAAAAACTATCAGTCTGAAGATATATTAGAAATTGTGCATACTGATTTATGTGGACCCATTGGAATTGAAAGCTATACTGGTGAAAAGTTCTTCATTCTTTTTGTTGATGATTACTCAAGAATGATGACAGTCATGTATCTAAGAAACAAATTAGAAGCATTTGAAATGTTCAAATGGTATTTGGCCAGAGTAGAAAAGGAAACAGGAAAAAGATTAAAATGCTTGAGGTCAGACAGAGGTGGAGAATTCATTTCACATGAGTTTAATAACTTTTGCATGGAAAGAAGAATCAAAAGACAGGTATCAGCCCCTGGAACACCCCAACAAAATGGAATAGCTGAAAGAAAGAACAAATCCATCATGGATTGTGCAAAAACTTTAAAGATTGAAAAGAGCATTGCTATCAAATACTGGAAAGAAGCTATCAGCACTTTAGTTCATACCCTGAACTGAGTACAGCTGAAGAAAGACTCATTCAAAACCCCCTATGAGTTATGGTATGGCTATAAACCTAATGTAAGTTACCTTAAAGTATTTGGAGTAAATGTTACATTTTGAAAGAAACTAGAAAAGGCAAATTTGATGTGAAAGGTGATGAAGGTATATTCTTTGGATACTCATGCAAAAGTAAGTCATATAGATGTTTGAACTTGTCTACTCACAAAGTCATAGAAAGTGCACATGTGAAAGTTGATCAGTTTGCAGAAAGGACTGAAGAAGAAAGCAAAAGAGAACCAAAAGATTATAAAAGATTTGTCTTCATTGAACTTGATATAGTACCAGTTACATCAGAGAATCAGGAATCTTCTACTCCCAAGTCATCTGTAACCGAGTTTTAGGAAGTTCAAACCGAGCCACAGCAAACTGAGTTAAATTCAGTGTCTACCGAGTCTGAAGGACCCGAGCCAAAACAGACAGAACCTAAAGTTGAAATGCAAGAGGATAATAATGAAATTCATTCAAAAGGCAAGGAACCTGTATTAGCTAAGTATGTCAGGAGACATCATTTAGCAGATTAGATCATTGGAGATAAATCTGAAAGTACCATGACAAGAAATAAGTTGAAAAGTACTTGTTTACTTGCTGATTTTGAACCTAGAAATATCAAAGATGCATTGAGAAATGATAGTTGGATTGAAGCTATGAATAAAGAGATAGAACAAATAGAAAAAAACAAGACATGGACTCTTGTACCTAGACTTAAAGACAAAAATGTGATTGGAACTAAGTGGGTAAGATATCAAGAAACAAAGCTAGACTAATATGCAAAGGATATGCTCAAGAAGAAGGAATAGACTATGGAGAAACTTTTGCTCCCGTTGCAAGATTGGAAGGAGTTAGAACCTTACTAGCATATGCTGCTCACAAAGGATTCAAAGTTTATCAGATGGATGTCAAGTCAACATTCCTCAATGGTATACTGGATGAAGAGGTTTACATTTAACAACCTGAAGGTTTTGTTGATCCAGATAAGAAAAACATGCTCTGCAAATTACACAAGGCATTGTATGGTCTGAAACAAGCCCCTAGAGCATGGTATGAAAGATTGCATAACTATCTTATTCAAATTGGTTTTCAAAGAACTAATGATAACAGTAGCTTGTATATAAAAGAAGGACCAGAGAATAAGATTGTCTTGGGAGAAATATTTGTAGATGATACTATTTTCATAGGGAATGATAATCTTTGCAAAAAAATTCCAGAGCAAATGAACAAGGAATTTGAAATGTCTATGTTTGGTGAAATCAAATTCTTTGTTGGTCTTAAAATTCAATAGAATAAAAATGGTATCTACATCACTCAATCAAAATATATCAAGGAGATATTGAAAAAGTTTGGAATGGAAGATTGTAAACCAGTTGGGACTCCTATGTGTACTAGATTAAAACTTACCAAGGAAGATGAATCAAAAGAAGTAAATCAAACGTTGTATAGATCTATGATTGGAAAGTTGCAATATGTAGTTCATACTAGGCCAGATATTGCCCTTGCAGTTGGTGTTGTAGCAAGATTTTCAGCAAAACCAAGAGAAAATCACATTATGACAATCAAAAGAATAATGAAATATTTGAAAGGAACTGAGGATTATGGTTTATGGTACAAATTTGGAGGTAATTTGGATTTGAAAGTGTTTACTGATGCTAATTGGGCAGGAAACCTTGATGACAAAAAAAGTACAAGTGGAGGAGCATTCTTTCTTGGAAAGAGGTTGGTTTCTTGGACAAGCAAAAAGTAGAATTGTACATCCCAATCTACAAGAAAGGTAGAGTATGTTGCTGCAGCAGTATATTGTTCTCATATTATTTGGTTTAAACAGTTGTTGGAAGGCATGAAAGTGGAAATCAAAGAACCAATTGTTATGTTCTATGATAATACAAATGCAATCAACATATCTAAGAATCCAGTGATGCATTCCAAAACCAAGCACATTGCAATAAAATATCATTTTGTCAGAGAATTGGTGCAAAATAAAGAGATCAGATTGGAATATGTTCATACAAAGGAACAAATTGCTGACATATTCACAAAACCATTACCTAAGGATGCATTCTTGTATCTAAGAGATAAGTTAGGGGTCACTCCCCTATCTGAAGTTCACTAAAATGAAGTTTTAGTGATACATCAACTCATACTAGGTTGAAGATCTATCAGTTGATGCAGCATAATCAGGAAATATTGCATATGAACCAGTACTAAAGGTACACTGAAATTCATTTGAGTTGTCTTTGGCATGTGTTGTCAAAGAGGGAGAGTTTTACTGTCATATCTCTCTGAAATTTGTTTAAGATAAAGAGTTTGCTATGTAATTCCTTCACAAAGGGAGATTACTGTAAGAGGGAGAGTTTTCTATCTTAGAAGGAGAATTGTTATGTTGACATGTTGTGTTGCCATCAATGCCAAAGAGGGAGATTGTTGGATACAATTGTTAATTGTGTATTGTCCTTGATGTTACACAAATGTCATATCAATCATCAGAGAGAGTCTACCGAGCTCAGATGGTTAGCAAAGCAATTTACAATGTCAACCGAACGTTCCTAAACAGCACAAAGAAAAGTTAGCTCTTACCGAGCTCACTCGGGCATCAAAGGATTTTGTAGCAGAAAGTTAATGTTAACCGAGCTCCCAAGGTTAACAAAGGGAAAGTCAATGTCTACCGAGTTCACTCGGTCATCGAAGAGAAAGTTAGTTTTTACCGAGCTCACTCGGTAAGCGAAGGAAGATTAGTGTTTACCGAGTTAACTCGATCTCTGAAAGAAGTTGCAAGGTTTGCAGTGTTTACCGAGCTTCACTTGGTTAACATTGGGGAAACCATTCTGGAGCAGTGGTCACCGAGCTGGGTCAGGCAGCGAAGAATTTTATGGTTCTAAAGAATTAAGTTTAATTGTTTTGTGCAATGTTTGCAGCCGACTGATTTAATGTTTTTTTAGTTGTTGTAACTTGTAATTGAGCTGACTTGACAATCTGTAAGGTGTATAAAAAAGGTCAAGTTGTGAATTCATGAGATGCAAGAGTGTGGATGCATAAAGAGTGCGAATATATGGATGTAAATGGAATGAGCGAATGTTGAGGAAGGATTAGATATCCTTATGGAACTGCAAAGTTGTATTCAATAAGTGAGGATCCAGTGAAGCAGAACAGAGATCTGTATTCAGCAAAAATAAGTTGCATATATTTCAGATCATTTCATTGTTGCTTTTTAATCATTGTAACAATAATTCAAAATCTCTTAACAGAGTTGGTTTAACAACCATTTTTGTAAATCCTCTAACAAGGTGACAATTCAGTTGAATTGTTCTAAAGACCTCTGACAAGGCCACTCTTAACAGGGTGATTAAATCCTCTAACAGGGTCACATCTAACAGTGTGTTTTGTAACCTTTAACAGGGTTGGCTCCTAACAGGGCTCACTTCAGAAGAGTGAAAATTGGTAACTAGTTACTTGGTGGTTTTTCCCATATTGGGTTTCCACGTTAAATTTGGTTTCTCTTGTGTTCATGTTATTTCTTTTATGCATGCATGTTAATCACTTTAAATGCTTAATAAGTTAACAGAACATCTATCAAGTTTCAGCATTTATTTGTGTGGTTACTGAGTATCAGCAACAACTATATTTTAAGACATCTAAGGATCTGTGGATTTATTTTTGTGGTAACTGATTCACCCCTCCCCTCTCAGTTACTCCATCTCAATTTCCAACAAGGGCATCTAGTAGCATTGCAAGGGATCACCATAAATTTTCATGATAGAGATCTCATTCTTTATAGATTTATGTTTTTTATCTTCCTAAGGTCAAAACAGTAGTCCTACAACGGGCCTCACAACCACATCCTGTGAAGGAGTATCACACCAATCCATTTGCTTCAGCAATTCCACTTACCACCCACATCAATGACCACAATCCCTCTCTCACAATTCCGACTTCACTCTTATTTTCCGAGTAGTGTTCTAACAAAATCCAAGTTACAATCAAATATTTTAAGATTCTTACTCATGCATCTTAATTGATAGCTGGCATTAATAATTGTGTGGTTGTCTCTTTCTTCGAGACCCTGGCTTCATTCAGATCTAGGAACTATTTTAAGAGGTTCTAAGCATTCTTCTGACATGTCAAGTTTTAATCACTCCATGATTTCTAAGGTTCTCATCAAACTTCCTATTTGCTCATTGACATTAATGACTACATGATTGCCTCTTTGTCCAAAACACTAACATCAAAGATATTAGGAATCTCTTTTTAGACTTTTTGAGCATTCTTCTGACATGTGTGAGTTTCAATCATATTCCGTTACTTTCATGTTCGCACTCAGGCTTCATATTTTCTATGTTCACATTAATCATTGGATGGTTGCCTCTTTTGGCAAAACCTAACCTTAGTTAATATCTAGGATTAAGACTTCCTTTTCCTACTAAGCATTGTTTTGAAACACCCATCCATCACCTTTTAATCATGCTCCACCTTTTTAAGGTATTAACTTGCACTTTCTATTGCTCAATGACAATTGAGGCAATATCACGACTTCTATTGACTTTTCTAATAATTATTTCACTAGTGTATCCTCCACTTCATTTCCATCATTTCTTGCTATAGTCTTGTTGGTAGATTTTGCCACAAATACAATATCTTGAAGTAGGGGATTTTGGTAGATTTTGGCAAGTACGATCAACGTGTAGCAAGATTGTGATTTTATAAAGAAATGACTTAGGTCTTTTATGTTACAAGATTCAAGAAGAGTTGGCAGATTAACGGATTTCCGGATGATTCATTGATTAACATCTTATACCATATTAAGATAATATCTTATACTTTCTATAATAGTCAACTACTTGTTTGTAGTCCGTCTTTCAGTCTAGATAGGAATGTTTCCTATCCCGTCTCTTTTTTCTTCAGTCCAGATAGGAATGTTTCCTATCCTGTCTCTAGTTTTGTTTCTAATTCCGTCTTCAGTCTACGTTGTTTCTTTTAGAAACAATGTCCTTGTAATTCTTTATAAGGAACACATTTGTTCCTCTGTTAATCAATGAATCATCCGAAAATCCGTTAATCTGCCAACTCTTCTTGAATCTTGTAACATTTTATTTGCCAGTATCATTTGGTCTTTATGTAAATCCACCTCCAGTCTTTCCTTGTGCCCAATCACCTAACCTATAGTTAGGGTGCGAGTGGTGGATACAAATCAATCTCCACGTCCTTATCAATCACATGATATGTGTATGCGAATATTAATTGAATGCCCTTGTCAATATTGAGGTTCATTTAAGTCCCACGTTCAAAGGGAACTGTTGACCCTTTTATTTACTAATATATGTTTTCCGTTCTCGTTGCTTAGATACCAACAATCTACCTTGTATGCAAGATAGCATTCTGTTGTCCTTAAAGTGTCTCCATGCTCTCCACGTTTCTTTTAGCCGCTCTTAGTCTTGGGTGATGACTAGGATTCGGTCTCATATCTTCTTGTTTGCTCTTTCGACTTATGATGATGAATCGATCAGTGATGACCTGTCATCACTACAAAATACTTACAAGAGGGCTGCCAAAACAAATTTCTGCACATTTTCTTATTCCTCCTTACGCATTGGCCTATATTATATGTTTTCTATCAACGTTTCTTCTCCTTCAACATAACATCCTTTCTTTATTTTATCCCCCTAGCGATGACACATAGGATTTAACCTTTCACTTATGCCTTTCCTGTACATGTTTGGCAGTGACAAGTAGGAATTTAGGTACCTTTCACTATACACCCCATGGCAGGTTTGAAGATATCACCCACAGAGGTATCGCCAATGGGTGATCATGCCCAAATCCATAAAGAGCAGCAGGCCACATATGCATTCTTCACGTATATACTTTTTATTTTGATTTTTGTTGTGGTGCGAACCATGTTCTACTCAGGTTGCTGCTGCAATGATCTCCCTGCTTACTCTATTGTCTTGTTTTCTATTAAATGTGTTGTAGAGAACTTGGTGAGTGGATGTCTAATCCGATGTATCTCTGATGAACATCTGACAATGGTCAGAGTTGAATCAGCCAATGTGTATCAGATTATTAAATGGAATAGGTGTAATTCATTGTGTGTTTCTCCTTTAATCGTCATATTCTCTTCCTTCTACATTTGCAACCAGCTCTGATACCATTTTCAGTTATCGCTGCAAATGTATTGGCATTGCCTATTCGATATGTATTTTTCAAAGGCAATGACCCCTTATATTTATATATTGAGAATAATCCAAGAAGACATGTCCCATGTCTATTTGTTAACTATAATAATAAGTAGTTTTGTGTGTGTGTGTGAAAATAAATATATATCTCACATATAATAGATATATATATATATATATATATATATATATACACACACACAATAGTATTGTCTCGAGGTTTATTCGAGAACAGTTATGATACAGCAGACTCTAAAATTAAACATTCTTTTGATATTGATGATAATTTGGAATGCAATGTAAAATTTTATCATCCACTCACATCATACAAGAAGGCTGGAGGTTTTTACTCACATATCATTGAGTGAATTGTTTTATTGTTAGCAATAACTTTATCATCCCTTTAAATTTCAAAAACAAGTAGTCCATCTCTTTTTCAATGTTTTTCTAAATCCAATTTTAACCCCATTGAAATCTCAATTTTTTCAAAGATCCCATACTTTTAGTTTGCCTACTTTTTCCCCAAAACATTTTCTCTGCTATTGCTGCAACCTCACTGATTGGATTTTAATCCTCTTCTCTCTTTCTCAGACATTGGATCCCTTATCATAACTCCTTCCAAATCCTATCCAAGTTGTCTTCATTTGGACCTTCAATAGGGTTATTAAAATTCTATTACCCTCTCTCCTTTGAGGTGTGATTCCATTAATTCATTAAACTATGTCCTTCCTAATAGCTAGTCCAAGTTTTGTAACTTCTTGATATGGATGGTCCATCTAGATCCTAATCCTCTCAACAAATCTCTTATAATTAAACAAACTTATTATTATTAATAAAAGTTGCTCATTTGGACCCACCAAAGAAAATTTTATCAAACTCTTACAAAAACAGCATTGCCTTTCCTTAAGAAAATTTAACTCAAATTAACAAAACCAAGTTTTGATATTTTGTCTCAGGGTCTTGCCATCATCTTTCAATTTACCTGTATGATAATGCCTTGAGTTTATTGACAAAACGCATTTTTTGGCCACTTTCCTATATGATATGCCTCCAAGTTTAAACAGTGCTATATTGTAATGCTTTTCTTGACAAAATGTCTTGTCCAACACCGGTACAGGTTCAGTCTCAAGTTCAGGTTTTATGATTCAGTTTGTGGATTTGGTCAAAAACATTTCTGGGGTTAGATTCATTTTAGGTTCATTGATACAAAAACATGTAAAAATTTGAAAAATACACATATTTTCAGCAATAATTAAGTTCAAAACACACCAAATTAGTAGTCAAATTCACATGTCACAATATTAAAGCTAAAAGATTTTGAGCTGCCAACAATCAGCCTTCATTGATCAAATACCATATAGGTCAAACGAATCAACATAGATCATCCATATTAGATGATCTATGTTGTGGTAAATTTGAAAAACCACAAATGGTACCACCAACACTAACTCTGCTACTAAAACTAGCCTTGGCATCAGCACTCTCATTCTCACTAGGAGGCTTATAGCCATCACAAACATCATGTCTACCAAAATGAGCAATGGGGCATCCACGTCAATATGATTTGGCTTGATATCCCACTTCATTGTCTCCCCTTCTCTGTTGCCACTTCGTTTGTATGTAAAAGACCACAGGTTTGGATGTTCTATATGTTATATTTTAGGTTTAGGGGATTGAATGGCACTCTTTGGAGTTTCTTAAAAAAGCCGAAAGATTGCAAATTCACTGACGGGCCACGTGAGGAGATGAAATTTTTCGTGGGTTTGACTAGATTGGTTGGGACTGAACCCACAATCTTCTGGCAAATCTTATCCAGACCCACAAGTTACCAGACCTGAAACCCGAAACAGAATCAAAAAAGATTGGGAGGCCTCCTGAGGGTGAACCAAAATAATAGACATTAACCTATATGATAATCTCTTCAAATACAATCCATGCTTTATCATTCAAGATACAAAAATAAATAAATTCATGTCAAAACACAGACACACACACACACACCACTTTCAAATAAAGATTCATTCTATTATAAAACTAATTTCTATAGTTAATGAACACAAGATCAAACAAATTATCATCAACTAATTTTACAACTGCCACTAATATACCATTTTCAGTATTAAGAATGAATGATGTAATTAGTTTCCCTTAAAACATGACTTGGAAGGTTGACTACTGATATATTTCTATAACCATTTTTTATATCTTAATTCACAGTGTTAAAAGCTAAAACCAGTCATCATTTAATGTAAAAATAATAGCCCAATAATTGTATGATTTTGAGCTAACAAGTCTCAATAGAAAGCATTTTTGGAATAGAATAAATCTTAGTCTCTTGTATCATAGCAGAATTAGAACTGATTATTATCTCTTTCTGATGTGTACTTCTAAATCTTTTTAGATAACTAGATATGTATTTATTGTTTCTTTTGAGGTGAATAATGAGATGTGGTGACATGATAAGGGCACAACTCAAAATTTCCCTCAAAATTTTATTAGAACAGAATTGGGACTAAGACCAAGGAGAAATGAAAGGGAGCAATAGCATACTTCATCCCTGCAAAGTTTGCAAGTATAAGGAGTTGTCCCAATCCACTTTTGACATGTATAGGATATTTGAAAGTTGTCTGTTGTAGTTGCCTGAATAAAAGCAAAATTTGGAATCTGGAAACAAACTTGAGTAATGTGGTTATATCCTGTAGTTATAAAATATTTGAAAGTTGTCTAATGTAGTTATATCCTTCTGTGTGCCTACCATCGCTTGGTGGTGTTTCCTTTGGGCTTGGTGCTTGCTTGTGTTGAGCTCCATTTTTGTTGCATCCTTAATTTGGGTGTGGTCGTTGGGTTGTACCTTGTCCTTTTGGGGTCTTGAGTTTGTTTTTATATTTTTGTCTTTTTAGGTCAGTGTTGATATGTTTTCTTTTGTATTGTGTGTATATATATAAATATGAATGCCTGTCTACACACACATGTTTCCATATTCATAGAATCCGTATGTGTATATACATACAAATACATAACTTTTATATATATATATATACATACACACACACCCACACATGCAATTTTAGATGTATAACTTTGATCTGTTTTTACCTAGTGTAGTTTTATATATTTATTTACACTTTTTAAGTTTTATATATTTATATATTAGATACCTTCTTTTAGATATATATATATATATATATAATTCATAACTATACGCATTTAACTATGTACATATGCATGTATAATGCATATATGTATATAATTTAGAGTTTTTTACCTTGTGTACTTATATATACACACACTTATATTAGATACTTATATTAGATACCTTTGGTTGTATATATATATATAGAGAGAGAGAGAACCATATATAAATACTATAACTCTTATATGTGTGTGTGTGTGTGGTGTTTTATTTGCTTGTGTAGTTATTTACTGTATATTTTTTATTTGTTTTTTATTTGCTTTAGTGTTCATTTTTGTATTTATACATTTAATATTTATATATTTGGATTTTCTTATTGATTAGCACTTATTTTTGTTTTAGTTTTTTTTTTTTTCTTATTTATTTTGGTTTTTTTTTCTTAATTATTTGTTTGCTTTTTTTTATTTGCATCATTTTTATATATTTCTCCTTAATTTTGGTGTGGTCATTGGGTTGCGCCTTGTCCTTTTGGGGTCTTAAGTTTGTTTTTATATTTTTGTCTTTTTAGGTCAGTGTTGATATGTTTTCTTTTGTATTGTGTGTATATATAAAAATATAAATGCCTATCTACACACATGTTTCCATATTCATAGAATTTGTATGTGTATATACATACACATACATAACTTATATATATATATATATATATATAGACACACACACATGCAATTATAGATGTATAACTTTGATCTGTTTTTACCTAGTGTACTTTTATATATTTATTTACACTTTTAGTTTTATATATTTATATATTAGATACCTTCTTTTAGACTATATATATATATATATTTCATAACTATACACATATAACTATGTACATATGCATGTATAACGCATATATGTATATAATTTAGAGTTTTTTTTACCTTGTGTACTTATATATACACACACACTTATATTAGATACCTTTGGTTGTGTGTGTGTGTGTGTGTGTATATATATATATATAGAGAGAGAGAGAGACGTATATAAATACTATAACTACTATATGTGTGTGTGTTGTGTTATTTGCTTGTATAGTTATTTACTGTGTATTTTTTATTTGCTTTACTGTTCATTTTTGTATTTATACGTTTAATATTTATATATTTGGATTTTCTTATTGATTAGCACTTATTTTTGTTTTAGTTTTTTTTTATTCTTGTTTATTTTGGTTTTTTTTTCCTTAATTATTTGTTTGCTTTTTTTATTTGCATCATTTTATATATTTTGTAGTTTTGGTTCTAGTTATTCTATTTTTAAAAATTTTGCAAATGTCTTAAATCTTATTTTTCATAATATGTTTTCAGTCATTAATTTGGGGTCTTTTGTTATATTTTGGTCCTTGCCGGCAGGTTGTTTTTTTATGTTTGTCTGTATGTTTCTTGTTTGTTTATGCACTTTTATGATTTCTCTGTTTTTTTGTGCATGTGACTTTGATGTATTTGTGCTTATTTATATTTTTTCATTTACTTGCTCTTAGTTTTGTATGTATTGGTTGTTATTGTTTTTTTTTTGCATTTTTTATTTGACATTATTTCTAATAAGTTACAATTTGCGTTTTTTTCTCTATTTTATGTTATTTTATTTGAGTATTTATGCTTTTTTTGTATAATAATTTTAATTTTATTTGGTTTTGCAGGGTGCTTGATTTTATATCGTTTGTGCTTGCCTGCTTGTGTCTATGTGCATGGGTGTATGTGATTAATCTTGTATTTTCATTGTGATTATTTTTAAGTTGCTGTGATATGTGTGGTATTTTATTGGGATGTGGGTGTCTTATTTTTTGGTTTTATATTTATTTTTATTTCTTTACTTCTTTGTTCTTTGGTCTTCCTTGATCAACCTTTGTTCTATGCGCTAACTCCCTCCTCTCTCCTTCCTTCATTTCTCTTTTTATTGTTTCCTAGGTTTGCTTTCTGCTTCCTATTATCTTTTCCTTCCTGTTGCTCTCTTGTATCCTGATGATGAATCAGAGAGCGTGATTCGAAACATCAATGCTAAAAAATTCTTACATAATCAAATCCAGAAACAAGAGCATCAAACTTTAGTAACAACAAACAAATAATATCTATGGAAAGAAACAAGCAGCTGTGAAGACCATGCATGACTCAGGGCTGTTAATGCTTGATAGGAGATCTAATATGCAATGTTTTGGAATTCTTTTTGGTTGATCAATGCAGAAGTATCTTGCACCCTTTTGATTAAACGTATATTTGGCATTTCAGGTCTTCACACAATCTACATGTGACAAGTGGCTAGTATATATTGTTCAATACTCACTAACACCACCAACTGATAAAATCTTTAAGTTCTTATGGTAGCTACCAAGGCACCAAAGATAATGATGGTAGCCAAGAAATGACTCTTTGGTATACAGATTTGGATAACTATGGACTTAAGTAGCTATGATACTGCCTGTTATTTACCTACAAGATGGAATTTAAAAATATAGAAGTCGTTCCCTGTAAATGTGCAAGACAACAAGCATATTAAACATTTAGCTTCTTCTATAGACCTGTGCTGCTAGAGTGGCTTAGCTTCTTAGTGGCTGTGGCTCACCCTCCTTCAGGCCTCTTCCTGTGGTCCAGATCTTTCTTTTATTGGTTTGAGGACAAACAATGTAGCATAAGTGGAGCTTGTGTTGGAAGATCTTGAAAAGACTTCTTCTTCTTTGGACATTATTGCAGATTTTTCTAACAGCTCTTGAAAGGCTGGGAGCTCAACAATACTGGAGAAGAAAATTAATGATATTGCCTTTGTTCACAATTTCAGGGAATGCAACTGGGTGGTGGATTGTCTGGCAAGTGCAGGAATAAATTATAAACTAAATTCCCTCTGCGACTTAATTCAGTTCCAGATGACTGGAATAATCATTTAACTGCCCTCCCAGCAGATCTTCTTGCTCTCTGATAGTTGCTTCCAATTTCCACTCTCTCCTAACCTTTCAGCTTCAGATATTTCAATCACTGTTTTGATCCTTATGTTGGAGCAGCTTACATAGTACTACTTGCTCATTAATTGCAATTCATGCAATCAGAGGCTAGCTTGATTTTAGTGTGATTTTGTAGGTTTGCCTTTTTAGAACAGCTGCATCTGCTGTTATCCTCCAGCATGCAGAATGGAAATTCATCCGAAAAGTTATACTATTGCGGAGGCAGGTCATATTGCTGATTAGAAAAATTGTTATCCTAGATGTTGCTATGCTAAGAATCATTCAGTGGTCTGATCAACATTGGTGAAATCCACAGTGACGTGGTGATCAGAGAGGATTTCAATAACACATTCAGAGCCAAGTCACTGAATGAGGGAACAAAGGAATGGGTTTTAAGTTGCATTCTTTCTGGAGAGGAAAACTTTTCATTTACTTTATTTATGATAGGCTGTGGAGGTTTGAAGGCCATCCAGTCTCAGAGAGTGAGCATATGGTTTGAGGTTGAAAATCTTTGTCCAGAGATAAACCTTTACTAAGAAGGGAGCACAGCTGGCCAGATACCGTCAAGAATTGGCAAAATATTTGTATGACTATGAGTTATTTGGGGGATGGATGCCCGAGTTTCAAGCTTCAACACTGACAGTGATGTTCAAAGATGGTGTTTTTCAAGCCAAAAGGAAAACATTCCTTGAGCTGGCAGTGTCTGTCACAAAAAACACTGCAGCATATCTGGTCCTCTTGACTTGCTCATTTACCACAAGGGTATTCTGTTGTTGGTTTTGGCACAGGTTCCTTTGGATGAGAAGGTCACCAAATTTCTCCATGAGACTTTTTTTGTATAAATCGAAATTAGCTGTAGACAGGTGTGTTTGTTCCTAATTTAATGTTTGAGATGGTTTTAAGACATTTTCCAGGTTTGTTGTCTCTGGAATCCCCCCATTGCACTAAAGTTTTATACAGGAGAGGACCCTTATTGAACCCTTAACTCACTTTGTGAATGTGTGTATACACACACATGACACACAAGAGAGTTGTACAGAAAAGATGCATGCTGATTAGAAAATACTAGAGAGGTCATATTGACCCAAAACAAAAGTAATTGAATGGAAAACTTCAAAATCTATATAAGAGGAATAACAATGTTATAGATATGTGTGTGCATAGAGAGAGACAGAGAGTCGTATTGACCAGAAATATAGTTGGATAATTGATGTACAAGAAAGAGATATAACAATGGGAAAGCCAATGGTACTCGACGAAATCAAAGAAAGAGAGCCAAGTGACATTTGAAAAACTTAAATATATAATAACATGTTATGTACCACCAAATTTTATAAGGCAACATTTTCTCAAAAGCTAACTCCAAAATCCAAACTAAAACATATAAGAATAGAGAACCAAACCATCAAGTTGCAAAAAGATGACAAAGATAAATTCATAACATACAAATAATAACAAATAAACTATTCACATGTAAAATGTAAATGATAACAAATAAACTATTCACATGTAAAATGTAAATGCATTAGTTAATTACTATGTTG
This sequence comes from Cupressus sempervirens, assembly GCA_028749045.1. Taxonomy (NCBI): domain Eukaryota; kingdom Viridiplantae; phylum Streptophyta; class Pinopsida; order Cupressales; family Cupressaceae; genus Cupressus; species Cupressus sempervirens. The sequence continues at coordinate 214,664,252 of CM053787.1, forward strand.
GAGAAACACTTTAAGGCCCATAATTTTAAAAATAATTAAGAGCTACACACATGACACATACCAATAATCAAGAGTCATCTGCTTGAGTTTTGCTTCTAACCGAAGAAAGATTGCAGTTCTTTCAAAGTCTTGTTTATCATGTGCAGGTTCAATGAAGCTTGCCTCAAGAACACCTGTTATACATATTAAAAATTACAATATGCAGAAAAAGATACAATCATATTACCAAACTAATCAATTTTAGCACAATCTTCTGTCAATGGTGTGTCCTTTCATTATGAAACAGTGTACCAACAGACCTTGGTCCACTAGCATTGCGTTGGCAGTGTCTTGAATAGGGTTTGAATACATACCTACGACACCTCTTCCTCTACTGCTATTATCTTGCCAAACCTTCCAAAAGGGCTGTGTAAGAAAGCATTAACATAAACGAATAGTAAATCCCAATGAATCTAGACAGCAACGCTTAATAACTAATACTAAAGTAAATGCAGATTCAACAAGCATTTTATAGTGGAAACAAATACAGGGTACTTCCAACAAATAGAAACAATGAAGAAATATTGTATCATAAAATAGAAAAGATATAGTTCTTATAAAATTATCCTCAACATTTTATGGAACATGCATGTTGTTTATTTTAAACCAAAGGTTCCCTTTACTAACCATGATAAGTCGATTCTTGTGATAAACATTGAAACCATGAACATTAACAAAGGGAGCTTCTTTTGTAAATCCTATGGTTGTTTCAACAACTACCTGCATCAATTAAAACAGATACATCATTCAGATCTCCATGCTCATCAATATATATAATTATTATAAAAATCCACCACATAAATTCCCAGAACAACTCTGGCTGACAGAACCACTAGAATAAAAGTGCAGCCATAAATGGAATATTTTTCTTCCAATCATGTGGAAGAGTACAAACATAAAATGACACCGGAAGATGTCATTGAGTAATGTGCAGGTGCAGGGGTTACACTCTTAAAATCAGGCAGAATCCCAGAAGGTTCCTTATTGTCACTAAAGCAGGAGAAAGGGTTGAAGAAAAGATCATCTGATGTATCTCCTTTATTTGTAATAAGTAAAAATGATTATATTATTATCATCATCCCATAATATTCTAAATGGGTGACTGTAAGGTCGTGTAATACTGAACTGTTATTCTTTTAAGTTATTGGCAAGACCAGAGGTTTTCTTTGCCCAGTTATTTCCTACTGGTGCACCCACTGAACCAGGTTTGTAAAATCTTAAAAATTAATAAAAATATTGGCTATGGCCTATTATCTATCAAAAAGAAAACATAAGATGACACTGAAAACCTCAAATTTGTATCATGTACATTTACAGGTACTTATTCAGAAAATTATTAAATCTATATGACAAGATATAAATGTCGCTAGTGAGAGCAAAAACGACAAGGAGAAAAAGTGGTTGCACTATCATTCATGATGTGAATTATAAACAACCATCTCCAAATACAAAAGAACTAGAATTCATACTTACCTCTTTCATACCAGCACCAAGTTGTGGCTTGTAAGTTACTATTTTCGAAAATTTCAGATCATTAGCTATGCTGTGATGTTCAACAAGTACCCCCCTCAAAATAATCTTGAAATTTGATGGCATCCTTAAATAAAGGATAGATGCATAGGCCTATAATAAAACAAGGACATGTTCACTCAAATCCATATCTGCTTCACCCTAACTTTATTGATGTAACCTCAAAAATAATTAAGAAAATATATATTCCTGCATAGGACAATATCAAAAAAATTGCATACTTACACGTAGGGAATATGACAATCGGTATGAGATGTGTGATCGGAGCAATTCCCACTGTGAATTCTTAAGGTTGCACATTTTGCTACCTCCCCGCAACTTTATATCCTGCAAAATACATGGGAATGTGCAATATCACTAAACCAACAGTACGTGGTACTTATTCAACAACAATCTACTAAGCAGAATCATTAAAAGCTTTTTGTAACTTTTTCTCCTGAGTATTTTCCAAGGAAACACAAAACTGTTTCCAAGCCTCAATACATCCCTTTAATTCCAGATCAAAGAGGTATCCAACCTGCACTGGACAGATACTGAGAGTCAAAGATTCCATTGAGATGTCTCCTATGTTACCCTGAGTTTCCGGGACGGGGGGACTGGGGGATGAGGAAACGGGTTTCTGGGACGGTTTTTTTTTTGGCTGAAATAGGGGACGGCAGAGGATATATATATATATATACATGAATTTCAGAATTACATAGCATTGTCACATTCATCATAGCAACATAGTTTAAAATTATCAATTTCATTCATCAAATCAGCATAGAACATAGCATCAAATTGAATCATCATCTAAGAATTGAAACGTATGATCACATCAAATGGGAGAATCAATCTGCCATAGATTAGACTTTAGAGCCCTTTCTTGTGGGTTTTGGAGGAAAACCAAATTTGTTGTGCCAAATCTTCCTAGACGGGTAGCAGCCATCTTGTTTGGGTAGTAATCAGCTACAACAATTTATTTCTGGGCAATTATTGCTGCTATCAGAGCATTATCAAAGCTGAAAACAATCTGAGTATTCCTCAACCCAACAGCAATCATTTCCAGGTTTGCAATATGAATATCAAATAGAAGTCTGATTTACAATCATTTTTCAGGTCTGGTTTGTTGAACAAAAGTTGAAGTTTTAATTTTCAGTCATAGTTGGATGCTAAGTTTGTAATAGCTTCCAAAAATATATATTTCAACGTGGGTTATATTAACATATTTTATTATTTTAATGTGAGGCCAGCGAATGGGCAGAAAATCACCATTTATTAATGTTTTCTTTTAAGTTGAATTTTATTTTAAAATTAGAAACTTCAAGCAGTCCCCAGGACGGATGGGAAACGGTTACGGAGTCCCGGCGACGGTCAACACCATCTAGAAACGCGTTGACCATTTCCAAAGTTTCCGGGACGGGTTTCCAATTTTCTTGCTTGGGTGGGGATGGCTTGGAAACGTTTCCGGCCGTCCCCAAGTCCCCGAAAGGGGGAGAGTTTCCAAAACTCAAGGCTTAGGGCTGGAAACACGTCTCTGGGTAACATAGGATGTCTCTAACATGGGGACCTGTACTTTAGTGCTAACCTCTTTGTCTTATGAATCTTCTGACCTCAACAATGCAGAAAGTTCAATTATTTATCTTCCCTTAGCAGTTAAAACATCACTGTACTGATAATAAGAAGAAAAATATCACGGTCCTTTTCAATAATATTTTACAGACTGATATTCTACATAAGATGTTCAAAAGTCACTTGTAATTGGCATCCTAAAAATTATATTATTAGTGACTTAGCAGCAGTGGTCAGGCATTCCTCAAGAGCATATGACAGATATTTTTCTTGAGACAGAAGAATCCATTAAAGACTGTATGCTTATTCTGTAACAACCTTGCCTCATTTAATCAGTATAAAGAACATATTCGAAGCCAAGCATCGCTAAATGTTCCACTTTGGGAGGTGTGAAAATGTATGCAACAAACTTCCTAACCTTGCCAAAACAAAAGTGTAGTTTGTGCAACTTTGAAAAAGGTAGGCTTGAGCCTATGGGTTAAGATTCATCCTATTAAAAAAAAGGGTAATAGAGGTTCACAAAACTGTCTTTTTGAAGAGAGTTATAGAGATTGTCAAGGTAACTTCAAACTTTGATGTTTTAAATTTGAAACTGAATCCTTTAATTTCACTTTCATTATGTACTTATTATAATTGTACCCTTAATATATTTATAAGCACCGAAAGGTTTGGTAAGGATTTTCCACTTGATGTATGGGGAGCAAATATCAGTGGGATACATTTTTAGGCCATGGGCAAGGCCAAGTATGCCATCCAAAACTAGTGAAGGGAAGAAAAACAATTTGAATTCATTTGGAAAATCACTGATCAGAGGTGGAACAATAAACTCCATCAACCAATTCATGCAACTAAATACTACATCAAACTCAAGTTTATCTTCCCAAAGGCCTACATGGATGTTAATGAAGAAGTTAGGGGACCTCTGAATGGGTATTATCAGGGCGACATCTAGGGTTGAGGCCAGGGCCTTGATTATTGAGGAGTTAAAACTTACAAGCAGATTAATATTTTTTCCTCACTAGCTACCCAACGGAGAAACACCAAGCATCAAGTGACGAATATTTGGGGTCTTCACTTATGACTTGCAATTATTGCTTACTGACTCTTGAATATTTTACTTGTAGCTGCTGCTTTGTGAAAAGACGAGAAAGCCTAAATACCACAAATATTGAAAAAGTTAGACCTCCATATTTTTCTCAACCTTGTGAAGTTTCTGGATGTGAATGGTAAATCAATTAAGGTTTGTTTAAGCCCTGTTCACACAAAGAAGCACAACATATCACCCATCAACACCTCAATGGCTTTGCTTTTGCGCAAAACAACTTCACATTTGCACAGAAAAGGTCAACTCAACTGCTTCTGGGACTCCGAACTTTGATGAACTTGATTCATACAAAGACGAGACTACATTATGAGGACACCCTAGACAAGATTGTTGATTTTGAGAGTCAAGCAATGGAGCATGTAGCAAAATAAGACATTTGATTTGATGCAATAATCACAGATGATGTTGAACTTCAGGCAAAAGAAGTCATTGCCATCTATGTTCGAGGTGGAGCTGCAACATCCTAGTATGAGACTAGAGTTGCAGCCAACTATGAGGAGTAAACCATCAATTTTCACCAAAAAGGCACAAGGTAGAGGAATTTGTAATTTTTTCTAACTTGCATGGATATGCAATTATATCATATTATTGGTTAATTGTTTGTTGTATTTGCCTGATGACATGGTCTTGTACTCATCTTGTACTCAAATCCTGTAGAAAACAATCCTCCAACATTATAGACTCATTTGATCCATTTTGCACAAAGTTAAGTTTTTTTCAAGGAATTGAAGTACATTTTTAAGCCCAAGTCAAATTTGGATTTGCCTAGTTATTTCTGCATATGAATTTTCAAACTATGATTTAAATGCTAAAATGTTTTACTCCAGTCCATAGAGATGGTTGTATCCATTCCATAGTTCCCAAACTTGCCAAGACTCTCCGAGTCCCCGTGAACCTTGAGCTAAGTGACCCTAGTCGAGTCCCAAAGGCCTAAGACTCACTAGAAACTCACCCTAGGCAAGACTCACCAGAATCTTGTTTTTTTGCCAAGTCTTGTTGAGTATTTGCCGAATTCTACCAAGTCTTGTCAGGTTTTTGCGAAGTCCACACTGAGACCCACTGAGCCCAAGTCTCATTTTTATGATCCATTCACTCTTTTCAGGTCTTCTCACCCAACCCTTCAATATCAACAAAGGCATTACAGTCTACTAATTGTCTGATTTGACGCTAATCAATGGCTACCATTTTTTTATAATCCTAGGAATAGAATGTCTTAGCGCATAGCTAATCCAATAGCTGCTATCCAGAGATGCTTTATCTTCTTTTTTTCATATCTAAACATATATCAGGACTTGCCTATTATTATTTGGCATTTTCTATAGACAAAACAGAGTCTTCTTACCTTTGTAATTTTTACAACCCACACATTCATAATGGAATTGTTTCATAGAATATGGGAACAAGATAAAACTTAAAACTCTATGAGGCACATCAAATATTCAACATAGAAATAGACAGTAAAATACTAATTAATTATTACCTATGCCCTTACAGCACAAAAACATTTCTGCCTTTACAGAAATTAATTTATTACAGAAATAGAATGGGCTAATTCATAAATCAAGAAGGCAATTAAAAGATACAATAGTGCATACAAGTTACTTAGAATGAGTTGGGAAATGAAATACAGAAAATAAGGAAAGAAAACCCAAACAGGGAAGTTCTTTCTCAATGTAAGAAAATCATATTTTGTTCTGACTTTAATGTATAGTATCAAATAGCGGTCTACTGGAATAGGTCCATACTTCCTTGTCTGTATCGAAATCAAGCTCCAGAATGCCATCATCATTAAGCCAAAGATTGTAAACAATGACTTTAGTTCCATGAGGTCCAATGTCTTCAAACTGCAAAACATATAAAGAAAAAAATTACATTCATTTTCAGATATTTATTTTCAATATTGACAATCCTTTTAAGATATTTATTTTCCATGTTGACAATCGTTACAATTATAAAAAGTGCCAAAGAGGCAAAATCAATGTCCTCCAATATTTCCATAAGGAAATAGAATATTCAAACCACAAGAAACTAGTGACAAAATACAAAGTACTGCTTTGTTGTAGATCAATGAAAATTGAACAATTGCCTATGATGTAAATAATGGATATTTTGTTCAAGGAAACTTTACAGTCACTGGTATCAAACAAACTTAGTAGTCACTTTTCTTCTATTTAAGTTGTTAGTTATAATTTGTTTGCCACATGCAAGGATTGATAAATGGAGAAATCTATAATACGTCCATTTTTTTTTAATTTGCATTTAGGCCAAAGATTGTTTGTGTAGTGATATAGGGATTTAGGGGTTTTCATATGGTACAGGACACTTTTTTATTTTATTTCAAACAGTGTTTTATGGGTTTTTAATATTCTGCATTGCCTGCATGGTATAGATTTGCTTTATGACCATACATTCTTGGCTGGAAACACTAAACCCTTATTTGTTGAAAAGACATAGTGCCTACTACCCAGAGGATGAATCACCATGAACAGGGTCCAACAACTACCTGAACATATGATAATAATTCATGTCAGTTATGAAAGGAGGAGTTTCCATGCCCAAACAGCTGATGGTATTTGCAGGCACTCTTCAGTAATAAAATGAGCTAGCCTGTTCAGCGGGCAAACATTCATGCACAAAGGGCTCAGTTGCCTGTAATTTGATTGAAAGAATTTGCAACCCAATATGTGATATAGTGGTGTAACAATTTTGATGTAGGCGAATTCACAAGTTTTAATTGGCTGCTATGGACAAAGGGGAACAATTTAATGATAATGTAAAGTAAGGCCAAATATTTGGAGGAATCTATATCATGTCATTACACTGATAATAGTTCACTGTAAATCCTTCTGCATTTATGATAATGACAATATTACATTAGAATTTGTTCAGTCTAGACTCTCTACTTTCCTTGCTGTTTTATACCGATTTCCATATTGTTGTCAATTATTAAACTAGTCTGCAACGACAAGAATTGTCCGGTTGCTTAAAGTCACAATAGCTCTATGAGCTTGCCAGTAAATAAGAATTCCCATATGATCGCTCACTTCACATTATCCAGATTCCAATCAGATGCTCAAACTTCAAGTATAATATAAATAATACTTCCAAAGCTCCTCAAGTATAAATTAATGCCCATAAAAAATATAAATATTAATGATTTCTTTCAATCTCAAAGTGAACAAACTTTACAAGCTATGCATGAACTTGGATGGTGAGTGGCATTTAGTTCAGGTTTCTGTGATGCAAATTTTCTAAAATATGCATGCAATTCTTAATATAATGTCTTGAATTCCAATAACAAAACATTCAGGTGACAAACTGTTACATGGCACAGCTTTATCTTTATACCAATACAAGAAAGAGTTTATATAACAGAGGCAAATAAAAATGCAAGTAGGAGACTGCAGAGGCGCTTTAATAAGTTGTGCAGAAAAACAGAATAACTAGTGAGCACAAGTAAGGCAACCATGTGAAGCACTTGTATCCACTTTGATGAAAAGAAAATAATTTAATAATCTGAAATAACACTGATTGGAAAGCAAGGTGGTCTCATAAAGAGATTATTAAACTGTCAAAAAAAGCTGGAAAGCATCAGAAAGAGGCCATCGAACTGTCAAAAGAAGGTAGAAAGTTTTATAAAAGTACAAGTCTTGATAGAAAGTTGGCAAGTCAGTTGTATTGTACCTTTATGTGACACTGATTGCATTTAATTATCAAAAGAATCATTTGTATAGATCATGTACCTGCTTCATAAGCTCAGTTTCTGCTGCAAAGGGAGACCACTGTAAAATTGTCGCCAAGTTTTTTGACCAAATATCGGTTGCATAGCGAACTAACATTCTTGGTGTTTCAGGACCCATCGGCAGCTCAAAATCAACCTATACAAAACATATATACACTGCATGAAATTCATAGCAATTTTCTAAGAAGATATTCTGATTTCACCTTGACATATAACCTACCATAGGAACTATGATGTCATCTTGCTCCGTCTTTCTCAAGAATGTGTAGGAAAGGAGTCCAATACTCTGAGTTGAAGAGCTGTCAGATGAAAAATTCAACAAACAAAAGGAAATAATTAAGAAAATTGTGTGGATACTACCATTACAATCATAAATTAAAAAAGTCAAGTCAAGGCCTGTATAAGGTATCTAGCTAGAATCCCTCAAAAATTTGTCAATAAAACAAAACAAGAACGTGGAATCTGGAGATGTACGTATGCTTTCTATTGCTTCGATGTGATTGTTTAAAACTTGCACATGTGATCCTAGGTGCAAGATACAGACCCTGACACCCTGACAAAATAAGCTAAAATTGAATGCTCATAGTACACTGCAATGAAACATCATACTGCAGCCTCAATTAAGCAAGAACTTAACAGATTTGGCAGAGAGAAAAAATGGAGAAAAACATATCACAAGGCTCAGATTCTGCTCGCTGCGAAGGGAAAGGAGGAAACTGTTAATTAAGTTTTCCAGATTTTGGGGATCCTCGGATCCAAAATTGTATGTTTATATGCTGGTTCTGGTTTTGCTGGTTTTCAGCTGTTGCTCAGACTTGGGTAGGCATGGTTATGTCAACAGTTTTTATGGTGAACTCTCATAGTTTGATTGACTTATTGGACTGCTACTATAGTTTAGGTGGTTTTGTTCATATTATTATGCTGGTTGGTAACATGCATATGTTTTACTGTGGCTTAGTGGAACTTTAGTTCAATCTGTTAAGGTTCTCTATTGGTCTCTGCTGGTAATGTGCTGATTACCAGTGTTTTGGTTGTAAGGGCCGACCCCTTTGTTTTTGGTCGCTTCTTATTTCAAAAACATTAACTAGACTAATCTCAATTACATCGTTTTACTTATACTTCTTAAGTGATTGCAAAAAAAAAATGATGTGATTGAGAGCATTCTTGCTAACATGACAACAGTAAATAATGATTTTGTTATTACACTAAAGTGATTGTGATTATTCTTATACTCCTTAGCAAGAATGATATTGTCATGTTATGTGATTTCAAACTCATGACTGGAGAGAAGCAAAATAAAAAAAAGTGCAATGTTAGTAAGAAAAATCTCAAGAAAAACTATGATGTGACTTGGATTATTCCTTGCTTCAATAAAGAACAAAAAGCACCTGCCACGAGCTGTCCGAGTAAAAACAATTGCATCTGCTCCCAATCTCATTGTGCTTGTTTTAAAGCCATTACCATCTGCATACACAAATGGATAGGAATTGATTCAACAATGAAAGCAGCCAAGTACAGTCATGCAATTATCAATTAAATTGATTTAATAAATATGTGATATTCCCCAAACAAATGCAATCTAGTCTTTTATGCAATGGCAGGTGTAGCTAATCTTCCTTTGAATTACATTGTCCTATAGTAGTGTTTGTGTTCTTCATAGAATATCCCAAGCTCATGCATTGTCGAATACAATCAGGATCCATGCCCCCTCCGTCATCTGCCAAAGAAATACATGATATTTCAACTAGTTTGTACTCATAAAAGTAAATACAACCGATTTGCACAAAGAGCAATATAGCAAGCTAGGAAAAATGTTCACACCCTGAAAAAGTAAAGCATGACTGGCGTCCCGAGGGTTGTAAATCTGATCCACTTTGACATAAGTTGCACCATGATGTATCTGTGGACCAAATGAGAAACATTGGACAAAAAATTTCGAGCCACAATATAGACCATTATAAAAGATTAATCTTCAAATAAAAGATATTTTATCATCAAAACATCATACATCAAATTGACAAATAGTCATCATCAAGACGAACAAACCATCGGCAAACAACACTAGATGCATAAAGCCTATTTTAGAACTAATATTAGTTATGAGCTTCTCTGTGGTCACTATCATAAATGAGTGACTATAGCCACCTCAGTAATTCATCTCAGGAAGCAAAGAACAAAAAAATATTACCTCATCAACTGCATTATCAAGAAGCTCTGCAATTGCTGCAATGATGAACAAAAATAAAACTCATTAATCTTTCAACAAAAATATGTGCTAGAGATTAATTAAAATAGAGATACCAATAATTGGCCATAACATGGGAAACAAGTCACAAAAAGAACCAAATTTAACAAATTATTTTGATAACAACACTATTCATTCAAATTTGAAACAAATAAACATGCTACTAACAAAGAGACTGCTAAATGGAGGCAAACAAAGAAAAGAGCCCACAGAAACAAAAAGAAAAACAGATTTTAGTGCACCTTTTACAGTAGAAAAACATTATTTTTTTGCAGAGTCCAAAGGTCACTTATATAATTTATAAATTAGTGCATTCATAAAGAGAATGACTTATAAATTCAAATCCCCGTATTAGAATAAGCTGACAAACAGCCAGCTTCCATAAATATTCATAAAGAGGATGACTTGAGTTCAAATCCCCGTGGGAACAGGTTGACCAGCAGCTCAACATGATTGGGCATGTCATGAAACACATTAATCTGGACTATTTTATCCCTAAAACCAGCCTGAGCTTGGTAGTCTTCCCAGTTTTCCTTAAAAGAAAGATGATTGTAGATATCACATACTTGCCCTTTAATCTGACAACAAAAGAAAGAAATATGCATATCTACTAGCCTGAGAAATTAAAAAAACAATCATAATGAATACCTCCCAGAAAGAGATAGATGTAGGTCTAGAATCACAGAAAATTCAGAATGTAAACAGATCAATTGAAGGTTAAAACTTAAAACATACAGGGTCTGAGTTTTAAATGTAATCCAGATTTTATCTAGAAAAAGCTGGGTAAGGTAACATGATGGATCAATTCATCACATTATGGCATATATGACATGCTTCGAAATCAGGTTCCAAGAAAAAGAAAACAGTACTGCAGATGCATTATATAGTTTACATCAAAATGCTGTCAGGGCAACAAAAGAACATCCAGAATGGTATCTAACTTGGGTACTGGCCTTTCAATGGATTTTATACAACCACATTGAAATGGCAAGTTCACTGATAACAAGATCAGTGCAGTTACTTTCATTATCCAGAACAGACCATGGATGATGGATTTATTGATCAGAAATTCAGAAGACTATTGATGAAGAAAATCAGGGATGTTCTGACAAAAGTTTGGAAATACTTGCTGTGTTATCTCAACAATAAAAAGATTCTCTATTCCGTTAACAATAAAAAGATTCTCCATTTCATGTACTCTCCATTTCATGTACATGAAATGATCTGATCTGTCTTCACAGACAATATTACTTTATAACACAAGAACAGAGCCTTGGAGAAAATATCTCACAAGTTACTAGTTGATATGGGTAGGATAATCTCAACTGAAACATTGAATGGTATAGTTCAAACAGTGAATCCTACTTTTTTTTTTTAAATGATCTATGGGTGACAGTAATTAAAGAGAGCATTTAACTGGACATTATTCATCAATCAAAAGAGTTGCATAAGAAGCAAACCTCCAAATGCCCATTTATGGGAGGTAGCATTAGAATGAAGAAACTTCGGATGTACACGAACATGATCCATTCCACCTGCATTAAGAAGAAAACAATTTCCGGTATTATTAATGTGACTCCAGAAACAAACTTTACTTGTCTAACTTCATCACATTAGCAAGAACATAGCAAATCCATGCGATAACTGATCACATGCAAATTGCTTCACAGAAACAGTGTTAAAGATGCATGGCATTCCTTATAACCTCAACATTCTTGGTTCAAAGATCACAATGGAATAGAAAACAGATGACTGTATAATAACCAGTATCTAGTATTTACATAAATTAAAGAATATGCTACATACAAATCTTCATAAAGTATAAAAAGACCTTTTATAGATTTTTTTTGCGAATATCGAACATCATAATCTCCTGCTTTCCAAAATTGGTGAAAGCTGCTTTTTGAGGAAACTGGTCCAGATTGATTAGACATAGAAGAAGAAACTGTCGGCATATTTCCAATATTTCTTGAGTTTTCATGGTTTACTTGCACATTGTGATTTATTCCAAGAGTATCAGTGCTGTTTTGAATTTCCTGAACCGGTTGACCCAGATAATTTGACCTTGACAAAAATGTTTGCCCTGTCTGCCTTCCCTGCTGATTTAGTAACTGATGACTATCTCTTCCACTAAAAGTCTGCTGTGCAGACCTTTCATGATGAGATGGTGAACCAAGAGCAGGAGATGTAATGCCACTAGATTGTCTCGATCCATTCTGCTCCAATATACTTTCATGCTGTCCATTAGCCAAAGATACAGATGGTAGAATTCTTTGAATCCTATTCTCAAGATCAGGTTTCGTATCTTTGAAATACCAGTCAAAATCATTCCCAGTTGTTCCCAACAATCCAGGATCCTGAACTGTCTGGGTACAAATTGGCAGTTCTACTTGTGTATTACACAAATTTCGAGAGCTTTCATTTTTTGAAACCGGTCTTCCTATAGACGATTGCAATTGTGTTTCTGTCGGGCTTTTCTCCTGCAATGAATCCTCATCATCACTGCTCAGGTCAATCACACTTGGAGACACATTACTCACACTAGTGGGCATGTCTTCTATGCCAAATAATCCCTGCACAAGGCAAATGAAGAAAGTTCATTCAGCCTACCAAAAGCCCGTCATTCAGAATTGTGGATATTTATTTCATGCCAGAGAGAAAATATAGTCAATCTTCCAGTTCATTAATCACATTTCCCATTAACTGTTTCAGACACATTGATTTACTAACTGCAAACACCAATTACTATGATATGCTACCAGTGTAGGTTTGACCCAAGAAAGTTTAAATTACTTCAATTAACTGCTTACTCTCTATTAGAACCATTATTTGGTAAAATCAAAGTTGCATGGATACAGATACAGATAGAAATATAGGTACGGTCTTCCGTACGGATACGCCCATTTTTTAAGATCCTTAGTATGGATACGGTTGGATACGACATCAATAAATATCACATACACATATTTATCACGATTTTCTAAGTTATTAGACAAATCTTTCATTAGCTCAGAAACAATATAGAAATGTTACACAAACAATATTTTTTAACTTCAATATTCTCTCCATTATAAATACACTTCAGGTATAAAAGATATTTCAGGTATTGTTTGCAAGAAGGAAAAATCTTCTCGACATCATCCTTAGATTGTTTTATACATATGTTCTTACACTTTATCTTTTGGTCATCTGATTAGTGCAATGATCTTCGATGACTTCTATTTGATTCAAATTCGTAATCCTCATAAAATTAGAAAATATATCTTCTTCTATATGTTGTTATGCGCTATCATTATCTAATTCAATCTCATCATACACTGGGTCACCAACCTATAAAAAAATAAAATAAAAATTTTACTATCAAAGATTACCTCATCATATATTGGATCATCCATTAAAGAAAAAATAATGCTATTTTTCAAGACATTCTTCTCATATTCTGCCTCCAGCCAGTTTGAAATTTCATCTTTATTGAGATTTTGATATAAGCTATTTTTATACTTTACAATATGCAGAAATAGTAGAGTTGCATTAGAAGATAACCCAACAAAATGGGTTGCTGAATAGAACAACATTTTAGTTGTCTTTCTCATTTGGTGCAAGTTTTGTTTATACCATTTTTTAAAACAATTGTACTATTATTATTTTTACATTAAATTTGGGAGGATTTACGCCTAATCTTAAAATACATCAAATTATGTAGTATTTGGCGTGGTTGGAAATCAACTTTTTTTAGGCTGACATGGGTGCAATATTCAACGTGTATCCAGGGAGTATTAGATACATTTCCAAATTGGATACGGGGATACATGTTCCCAAGGAGGAACAAAGGAGTTTCTGGCAACTCTGGGTAAAATGGTTTTACTAAGATTGAATTATGAAAGAAAATGTATCGTTTTGCCAAGTAAGGTAAGAATACATTTCTTATGCTTTTTTAAAAGAGATAAATCCATTGTTAAGAAACTTAAACTACAGAGCGCGAGCCATAGCTCATAGAAAGGAGATACAATCAAAAAGCATGGAAAAGAGTTATTTTCCATTCAAGAAGTAAAGAATGTTATGCAAAATCTGTGCCAAAAAGGATACAATACTTTGGTAAAGAACATATGTGGGGAAAGGAATAGAATCTAGAGCAGAAAATAAAATCCCACTATTCTAGTGATAAAACTTATAAGTTTGTCTTCATTAAAGTAGACGGGAGCAAAGCTTACAACAAAAATAAAAATTTCTCAAAACAGCATTCACAAAAATGATTTTAAGGAAAAGATCACACAACCCAATACAAAATAAGAGCACTTGGATTTGAAAATTTCACAATTCCACTATAAAATTTCAAACTCAACAAATGGGGTATGCAAGGAGTAAATTTTTGAAAAATGAAAACTCCATGGAACCCAGTGAGATATGTAAACAGTAAACATTTTAATTATCAGAACATAGCCTACTTATGTGAAGAATGAAGCTGTAATTGCCTCGGCAGTGTTTTCTAAACCAGTATATGTAAAAATAAATATATTATCATCTCTAATTTGACAAATATTACAAATCATATTCACTTGAGGAATATAATGGTCAATCCGAACTCATAACTGATAGATACAAAACCTACACTCAGCAAAAGGAATCCTAGATCTGGTGAGCAATAATGTTGGTGCTTGCAACCCTAAAATACTCTGAGATCCCAATAAACAAGAAGACTGGCTGCCTTTAATTCACACCATGTTCAAAACAAGAAACTATACCATTAATAATAATATATATAGAAAAAAAATAATAATCTGTTAGAATGTTTAGAATAACTGTGAGGGGGTGGGGGAGGGCTGGCTGAATCATTTACTCAAGGTCCATTAGTACCAATTCAACAATCAGACAATTAAACACTTTTGCCTTGCTTATCCTGCTGCAATTTGGTCTCTACTGTGATCTGAATAAGAATATTAACTAGCAGATGTAAACATTTGAAATGTAAAACGCCATAAAATCAACAATCAAACAATTAAACACTTTTGTATTGCTTATCCTGCTGCAACTTGGTCTCTACTGTGATCTGAATAACAATATTAACTAGCAGTTCACTGTCCTAATGTAACAGACTAGCTGAATGTAATCATTTGAAATGTAAAACACCATAAAAACATTCAACACAAGTTTGACACTAGGATTTAACGTGGAACCCCAATTTGGGATAACCCACTAGCAACATGTCACCACTTTTTCACTCTTCTGAAGTGAGCCCTTTTGGGAGCCAACCCTGTTAAAGGTTACTATACATCAATTGTAATTTCCAACATAACCTAGTATAGCACCATTACCATGAGAGAATTATTGAACAAATTTATTTAAGAGAAAGTGAACATTCAACAATAAATCCAAAGAAAAATTAGAGTCAAGAATATAATGGGCATTAATAATGATTTATATCTTACAAATTGATGATCAAGGGTTCCTGTTGTTCTAACATCTTGACTTTTTCTTTGAGTGTTCTTGGATAATATCAATTTGTATATACATCTTATGGGCAAACCCTTGCCAAATAACCTAAAAGCCATCTATAAGACCAGACTACATTTTTGTTCATTTTCCTTTCGTGTGAAAGTATACCACAAATACATTTTCACTGGATCAACAAATCTTTCTAGTCAATAATACCCCAAAATCAATTTTATACTCTTGGCTTTTTGTTTTAAGCTTGAAGTATTTTAATCAATGAATTTCAGCATTTGCTGCTCCTAATCATCTGTATGGTTATTTCTCTGCCCACGACCATTCTTCCCTTTCACTATTCAGTTGTAGAAGTTAGAGGAGAATGACTCTTTATTTGTAGCACCTTTTGAATTTATCTTGGTTGCTGGACTGATGTATAAATTTATTTTTAAGATGGTGTATGATAACTCTTTAGCAAGCTTCTACTTGTTCTACAACCCAATGACTTAACATACTCGCCAATGGATTGTTTTAATTTGTCAAAATATGATGCAAGAATACATCAGAGGAAACACTTTCAATGTTTAAACATCCTTAATAGAATTCCCTCAATTGGTAAGCCATACTACCTTATTGCTTCAACATTTCAGAGCCGAAGAAATCCTCTTGGGCATTATATGCGAATTTTATCACAAAACTCTTCTAGTTAGTTTATCTCAAGTGTGTCAAATCAAACTTTCCCTTAAGTTTATCTTGCTTCTTTAGTGTATCAATCAAAGGCATTCCCTTTGAGGTGGGAAGTGGCAACCTAAATTTTTTAATAACCCATTATAAAATTCAACTAAAAGCTCTTCTAGTTAGTTTATCTCAAGTGTGTCAAATCAAACTTTCCCTTAAGTTTATCTTGCTTCTTTAGTGAATCAATCAAAGGCATTCCCTTTGAGATGGAAAGTGGCAACCTAAATTTTCTAATAACCCATATAAAATTCAACTAAAAGCAGTGTACCCAAACTAGCTTAGTAGAATTCCCTCAAGTGGTAAGTAACAATATCATATCACTTCATCATTTAAATCCTCTTGGGTATATTCTAAGAGTTTTGTCACACATTGGTTCTAGTTAGTTTATCTCAAGTATGTCAATCAAAGTGTTCATGAAGTCTATCTTGAGTATATACAGCATTCCCTTTGAGGTAGACTGCAGAAAACTAAATCTTTTAATGATCCATCATAAGATTCAACTAAGATAAACATTATAGCTTTCCACACCAAGCTCTTGGTTTAGCAACTCTAAGGATCCCATAGAAGTTACAAATGGAAATCCTTCAAAATAACCTGAAGGAACAAAGCTATTGTGGATTCCCTCTAGGTTCCCTCAATAGCCATTATTATCATGTCCACTTGCATTGTCTATTGTAGTCTAAAATTTAGTCCTACCTGATTTGCAATGACCTGCCTAATCTCTCCACAAATTGGCATCTAGGATAACCTATTCACCATTGCACAATTTCTTTCAACCCATAATCACAATCAACAGTACTAAATTTGACTTATTATTCCTTGGTGACTCTTATTCTGTCCAAAGGTCCTCTTATTGTTCCTTTTAGGAATGTAATCTATAACATCGTTGAGTCTAGATATGAAATCTTTCTCACAAGGCCTACAACATTCTCTACGATTAATCAATTAAATTCAATCATAATTGATACCTCTGCACCAATGGCAGATTCAAACCTTGTCAAAAGTGATAATTGACAAACTCAAGTCAGCACTAAATCATAAACCTATAATATTTAATTATATATTCAAGCATACCAAATACATCTAGATAGAATAGTCATAATAAGAAATCCCAAAATTTGCAAGATGAAGCATACTCTTTCAATCGAAAAATAGTGATTTGTTTATTGACTGCTTCCACATCAGTGTATGTACAACAATGAACATTCCAGCTATAGCAATGAGATTTAGAGAATAGGTTAGCAACAGATCTTTATCAAAAAATAGTTTTTGAAAATCTTATATGAATTCCAATCGACTATGATGCTATTTTGTGTATGTTCACAAAGCAAGATAAACTTATGAGATTGCGATATATGGATATATATCAATTCCCTTATATTCTTGAGGGGCTCCATGAGAGTTCAATTCCAATTGGCAAATGATGGCAAAACCCATTTCCATATTGAAGCCCACAATAGATTTCCCAATTGTATAGCTCGTGTCCCTCTTATTGATGATGTTTTGAGCTCTTCTTTTGCTCAGTTTTCATTTATAACATGATAATTTCACTCTGAAACTTATGAAAGTGTTTGGCTATTTATGTTGAATTGGTTTTAAGCATTAGAGTTGATTCCAATTGGCAAACGATGGCAAGACTCATTTCCATGTTGAAGCCCACATTAGACTTCCCAAATATATAGCTAGTGTCCCTCTTGTTAATGATGTCTTGTACTCTTTATTTGCTCAGTTATTCATTTCTAACATGACAACTTCAGTCCAGAACTTATGGAAGTATTTGGCTTCTAATGTGAAATTGGTTCTAAGCATAGTGCTTGATTTACAAGCGCTGTCAAATGCAGTATCAATTATACACCATCAAATTTTTCATGAATGAATCACACAAGTACATTGGATTAAACGCAAACACACCAGCAAAAGAATTGGATATTCACATTAGACTTATCCAACTACAGAATACACACTTCTCCATACATCTTCTGTACCAAAACAGAGAATTGGACAATAAAGCAGAGGGAATTTCACTAACAACTTCCTCCACATAAGGATTTTAATACATAGTTTAGCACTACGACTTCTTCGGTCATTTGCACTCTATTGCACAGTTCTGATTTATATTCATTTTTTGCATTTTTGAGATTAGAGCTTAATGTAATGCTTCACAATAATAATATATATCTATATGTCCCACAAAATTTATGTTATGTAAACAAAATAATAGGACGCCCAAGTCAAATCCTTGGCATACAAAAAATCTCTAGGCAGGCGTGTATGCTGGTTGTCAATGTCTAAAGATCATCTGTTTGAAAATGGTAGAAATCCAATAATCCTTCACTTGCATAACCGACCAGAAGGCTTTGCCTGCATGACTGTGTGCCATTTACTGACAAAAACAAACAAACAATGTCAAGAAGCAAGCCATTGTACAAAGAATAATAATCTATAAAACTTCCCCAAGGAAACTAAGCACGGAGCTTCAACAGGATTATCCTCAATTGTTAGTACTTAACAAACTTCAACTTTTGGCATCTTAAACTTCAAATTCAACTTTTGGCGGTTAGTTTGTAGAATAGAAATGTTAAAAAGATGACAAAGCAAGTACCCTGAACGATTTAATCTTTATGTTGTTCATAATGGCTTGAGCATTTCACTATTTCTGGAACGCGAATCATGTGAAATACAAGTCTCAAATACTCCATGAACTTAATTCCAAAAAGGAACATTTGATTATCAGTAACTACTAACAACAATACACCAAACCAGAGGCATATTTCTGATGAAAGTCAAAGGTAGAGCATCATAAATGTCAAACATTAGATACTTCACCAGTTAATCGGGAAAATGATGACATCGTACAAAACTTTTCTGCACAGAAACAGTGGCATGTGAAAAAATAAGCTAACAAAAGCCATATCTGAGACCATTATTATTATTGTTTAATATAGTTACACAAACAGTAAACTTACTTTGAATATTGTCTTTCCATTTTCACTTTAATTTTTAAAAGCTTCCACTAGAAGACAAAAAATTGCTAATAAAATCAGGAACATGTAGAAACTAAAAACTAAAAAGGAAAGAAGCCGCGAGCAAAAACTTAAATTTCGTGAATAAGGAATTTTCAACATTAAACTTCAGCAGTTCTTAATTACAAGAAAAAGGGACGAATCGCAAGCGTGAACAATATCCGTTTCCATGAGGAAATATGTCATTTTTTTTAAAACAAAAGCATATATTTGATCCGAGTTAAGAAAAAGGAAACGATAATATTTAAAATCCAAGACAGGCAAATATTTCCTCGATTATGAGAAGAAAAACAATTATTTTTAAATGACGGGCATAGCAATCGACATCGCAGCAATTCAATCCAAAACAGAAGATAATGCGGTAGTACTCAAAATGAATGGTGGTTATACATAGGATACACATTTCAACATCTTCTACAATCAATATTAAATCCAATTTTGTAATATTTAAAAATAGTATCAATGAAGGAAAGTAGAAGGAAAAGGGAAAGAAAAAACACAAAGAAAAATAAGAACAGTTTACCTTCCCTGTATACTTCCTGGCTGAATCTACAGCTGGGAGAACCAAAAATCCTGTCTTTCCCTCTGTATCTTGCAAAACAAAACAATATGTGATATCTCAGAGGATTGAGGAGAACTATGGGCTTTACATATCCCCTTCACTTCCAGAATCTTCCTTTTGCCCTGTTATGTCCTCTGCTCCAAGATATATTTAGATTCCAAAACTGTATATACAAATAAAAATAAATTCTATGGGACTTTCCTCCAATCAATCCAAAGATTGGCACAATCTTTTCAGGCTTTGTATGCCAGCATGTCCTTTCTAGAAACCCTAAGTGCCAGCCTGTCCTCTTTTAGAAATCCCTAAGTACTGCTTGTCCTTTCCAGAGTGCCCTAAAAGCAGTAGTCAGATGATCAAAACCCCAAACCATTCTCTGCCAGTCACATCACATCAAAGTGGTACAAAGGCCACCCACCACCAAATCTTCACCAAATCTTTTTCAGGCCAAGACAGATCAGGTCATTCAAAAATGGCAACTCTTCCTTTTACATGCCATTTATATAGGTGTTTGGTATACCTGCCCAACCAATTTCCCTAGGGTTTCTCCCTTTGGTTTTGTTTAAGGTGGTTGTGCTTTGTTTTTCCTACCTCTTTTTGGATGCTTTTTCAATGCATCTCACTGCCTCTTTTGACCATTTTCTCTCTCTAAGAATCATAAATTTATTGAAACTCTAGAGAGAGGTGCAGATATTTCCTCTCTCTACTTTATATGGCACATCACTGCCACTTAAAGTGGTTTGCATGTGTCATGTCATTGTCACTTAAACATATCCTTCCTTTAATAATGACATTATGGCCAATTTAATAGGAATTAAATATGGCTTATAATGCAAACTAATGGGTTAAAGTGTAGTTTGACAGTTGTCAAGAGGTGTGGTAGGTAGTTATTATAGCTGTTAACAAATGTCATGTATAGATATTTCTAAATACAAGTTGGGTTGCATGCAAAATTAATGTTTTATTATAACAAATAGAAAGTTTTTTGTGGAATTTTTTATAAATTGATTTATTGACTTGGTTATTATAAATATTTTAACTATATGTATTTATAATGTATTATTAAATAGTAATATAATATATCTTGTATAATAATTATTCTTATAAGTAGTGGGGTTTGTTTGGGTTGTGCTTTTTTCATTGATTTCATATTTCATTCTAAAGTTTGGATTTATTGATTGATGCACATGGTTTGGCCCATGCCTACATTCAAGTGAAAAGTCTTTTCCCACTTGTCCCTCTCTAAACCCCAACTTTATAGTTGAAAATCTAAGATACGGCAAATCAAGAAGTGATTTTTAAAAAAACATGATTTTGATAACGTTGTTATTTATACTCTTAAATTTAATATATTGTAGAAATTATTTATGTTATTAGATTTTATTTTTAAATGGTGTTATGAGAACCTTTTTTATGCTTGGTAGGAAAAATTGTTTGTTTTAAATATTTTTTAAATTTTTAATTTTTTCTCATTTCATAAATAATAAAATCAATTTTATTATTTTGTTACACTATTTAAATAAAATCAAATAAAAAATTAAAGAAACAAAATTGTAAATTTATGTCTTCTTTATTAAAAAAAATTGTTTAAAATCATTACTTTTTTTTTAAAAAATAATTTTCATTCTAATCATTTCACTGTATACAAAATGATTTCATTATTAATTATTTTCACTTCAATCTTTACATTTTACAACTTTGAGTATTGATAGTATTTTTATTTAGATTGTAATAATTATTAATTTTCATTTGAATGTGTACTAAATAATTTCATAATTAACTACTTTCATTTCAATACTGGTATTATACAATTTGTTATTTTAATAAGATTTGTTATAATTAATATTTTTTAGATTATTTAATAGATGTTATGGGTAGTATGCTTCATATCAATTTCATAAAACTTTATATCTATGGTCATGTATGAGCCTTTGAATGTATATTTAATTACCAGGATTAACTTGATTATAAAATTTGGCATGCATACTACAACGAGACATCTAACCACCAACCCAAAACCTAGACAGAATACTTGTAAATTTTATAGCTTGAAAAAGAGAAGGACCTAGACCAAAATGGTGCCCTACAAAAACATCAACAAGTGTAGAACTATTCCTACTTAGATTGGGGTCACCAAAGATATGGTACCTATAATAGATAGATTTTACGGGGGGTGGGGTGAAATGGGAACCTTTGTGCTACCCTTATCTTCTTTATTTGTGCAGCTTTAGCTCTAGCCAATTATTCTGGTGCATAGTGCTTATGGGTCAAAAACTCAATAGCATGAATTGGATCGTCATCCTTGTCATGCTTTGCATATTCCTCTTTAATAACTACACTTGCCTCATCATCGTCACTATCAAGGCCCTCATGTCTCCAATGGGTTGTTATGTAATCACCTCTCTCATTCAACATTATTCCTAAAAGCTTCTTCAGGAACACAATATTTCTAACAATAGTTGACTTTGTATTTTCAAAGGCCTCCAACTCCATGGTAGTAATTGCAAGAAACTTGGTCATCTCCTTACAAGAATAAAACACATAGTAGTATGTCTTTGTTGATCTTCGTAGGAGATAGGGCATGGAGATGACAAGTTGGAAATGATAGGCATAATGGATGGAAGAATATAAGGACTTGATAGATATGGAAGCTCTTGAAGTTTTAGCTTTGGGATGTATGAACCAAAAATGGATTCAGAAGATGAAAACAAAAAATGAATAGGGATATCAACATCTATAGAGTGAGATCCATTGTCAAAGATCTCATCTATAAGATTTATCATTATACCAATACCCTAATAAGTATTTTTTATAGGATCAACTTGAGGAGATTTACTCTTATACAAATGATTTTGAGGAATGGTGGGATTTTTAGGTGGATATGGAGGAGTATGACTAGGAGATGGAATAATTCAACCACAACTAGGAGATGGGATACTTCAATCTTGACATGAGTCTTTGTGTAATGCCTACCCCTACTTGATTTTTCTATTGTAGTGCCAATTCTTTTAGATCAGTTTCCTGATCATGTTTTATGATTAGTGGTGGTGGATTACCAGAATTAATTAATTGTATTTCATATTTAGTTAATATATGTGTTGAGTTACTTTAGTACTAGTTATTTCAGTTATTTCATAATTGTTTTGATGATGATATATATGTTCATTTAGTGATTTTCAAATATTTAATGATGTTAATTAGACAAATGTTTTTTATTTGGATTCTATGGATACTTAACCCATACTTGCATGTGTATGGTGTGTGTGTATGTTTTTTTTATGTTTGACATTTCTGATGTGGTTGAGGAAGGGAGTCATAGTCGCTTGCTAGTCGGGATCTACACAATGAACCACTTCCTGCCATTACCTATTTAGTTTAGAATATTGTGTTTGTACATGTGCAAATTTTATGCAGATTGTAGGTATTGGATATTGACTTCCCTAAATTGGTAGGATGAGCGTACCCTATCATAGTATTTCAATGGTATAAGTGGGGAGATAACTCTTGAGTCCAAATCCTAAACCCTAAGCCAATTGTCCTAGAAAATAGGACAAGTATCTAAGTTAGTTTACCTTTCTGAATTCGTCAAATGACATGAATTCATGACTTTGACCCTAGAGTTTGACTTTTTTCTTTGACTTTCAGTTGAGTTCTCGTATTTGATTTTGTGGATCTATTATGATTTTCTGTTATAATTTAATGACTTATTTTAATAGAAATTTTATAAAGAAATTTGATATTTATTTATATTTAATTAATTAAGAAATTAATTAAATAAAAGAATTAAATTAAAGTTTTATTTTTGATGTATTTGTATTTATTTAATTTAATGATAATTATTTAGGAGTTTTATTTTAATCATAAACTCTAAATAATGTTATTAATTAAGTTAATAAATATAGTATTAAAAACATCTTGTGAATTAATTAAATAAAAGAATAAAATTTAAAGATAAAGTTATAGCTCTAATTTTGGTGTATTTATAATTATTTAATTTAATAATAATTTATTTAAGAGCTTTGTTTTAATTAATAAACTCTAAATAATATTACTAGTTAAATTAATAAATAATATATTAAAAACGTCTCATGATTAATTAAAGTGAGAAAGAAAATTAATTTAATAAAGATATTTTAATTTAAATTGCATAAAGTTGTTGTATGAAAATTGTATATAGAAAATTCAATATTTAATTATATTTAATTAATTAAATAAAATAATTAAATTTAAAAGATTAAATTAAAGTTCTAATTTTTGCATATTTATATCTATTTTATTTAATATAATTATTTAAGAGTTTTATTTTAATAATAAACTCTAAATAATATAATTAGTTGAGTAATAAATATTATTTGATTAAAAAGAAAATATTAAAATATGTGAATATTTGATTAATTAAAAATTAATTAAATTTATGCTTTAAATAAAAAGTTTAAATTTAGAAGTCTAAATTTAGAGGTCTAAACTTAGAAAATTGTTCAAAGAAAGATTTGAAAATGATGTTATTTAATTACATTATTAAATATGTATTTTAGTTTAAAACATTTATTTTAAAAGTCTAATTTAAGAAGTTGGATAAAAATAGAATTAAAATATTAAAATATGAAAGATTTAACATTGTTTTATTATGATTATTTAATTAATAATTATTAAATTAGAGTTGCATTTAAATAATGAGCTTTAATTATTCTTATTAATTTAAATAATAAAGTATGCTTTAAATAGTGCTTGCACTAATTAATAAGTGGAGGAAAAGAAAATATAAAAGAATATTTTAATTAAAAAGTTCTTTAAATGCGCATGAAAGAATTAAATTTAAAATATTTGATTGAAGTTCTAATTTAGGCATATTTATATTTATGTAATTTAATAATAATTTATTTAGGAGTTTTATTTTTAAGAAACCCTAAATAATACTATTAGTTAAATTAATAAATATTATATTAAAAACATCGCATGATTTAATAAGGGAGAGAGCTTTAATTTGATAAAGTTTACTTTTAAATTGCATAAAATGTTGCATGAAAATTAAATTATAGTAATTAAAGACAAAGGGTTTTTGCATGATTGCATGATCAAAGCCTTGATTTGGAAGAAAAACTCTTTATTAAGGAAATTAGAGCTCATTTCTAGATACATAGGTTTGAAAGAGACAATTTTTTAAAAGAGGGTTTTCAAAGGAAAAGGAAGATTCTTGCGTGTTTGTACATTCATTATTTTAGCATTAGATCCAAGTAGGATCTTGTGGGTTTGTGCAGTAGTTGCTTGTTCTTTGAATTCATGTCTTCTTCATGTCTGTTGTGTTTCTATTTTCATAAGTTCTCTAAGTTGAAACCCTTGTTTGAGAAAATTGATTTTTATTATAGAATTGTCTATGATTTGATCTCAAAACCTTTAGTAAATATTGAACTTTAGGGTTTTCAAAACTTAATGAATTATGAAATTTACTTTTGTGTGCACTTTATGTGATGTGTGATTTACTAGTGTTGGGGTTTACAGGTTTGACTTAGCTTTGGCCAGTCGGGATGTTTACCAAAGGCTCGAGAGTTTTGTTTTGTGATGTCATGATGATGTGTTGATCTCAATCTTGTATACTTAACCATGGTTATGTGTTTGGTATGCTCTATGAGATGATTTGATGCATTGATTGTTATTGATTTCCTATGTTCTTGTGTGAAATTGAGGTGAATGGTGTGACCTATCTGATATAACCTTTGAGTCTTCGATCAAATGTATTTGGATTGGTTTCCAGTCGCTTTTATAAGATTGAGGTGTTTGTATGATTTGTTCTTGGTGATGTCATATTATGACATGGATTGGTTTATGTATACTTGATTTTGGGATCAGTCCTGTTAAGATGATCGTATTGGTGGAATCCATGATTATGATTAGTGTTTTTCAATACTTGTTAGTTTCTTATTTAAGAACTGATGTATGGTACGTGATCTTTTGATTTTACTAAGCTTAGAGTAGGTTATTTGTATGTTAAGTTGGGAAGTGGCTTACAATGGAAGTCGGGGCCCAAAGTGGCTGCTAGGGTAAACTATTATAGGTTATTTAATAAGTAATAACATTTCATTAAATGGGTTTAAAATGAATTAACAAGATATTGGTACCAGAAAAAGTCACTAAGGGGCTAGAGGATCAAAAGACTAGTTGGGTAACCTCAGAGTTGACTCGTTAGTATGTAGATTGTCAATATAAAAGGATACTAGTGCTATGTATAGTCACTAGGGGGTTGGAGGATTAAAAGACTAGTCAGGTAACCCTAGAGTTGGTTTATGTGATGACACTTACTCACTTGCATAGCAGATTTCCTACGTGTTGTTGTTGCCTCTGGTATTAGTTGATACTTGTGTCTTGGTACATTTGAGTTAGATTGCTTTCAGGTGATTCCTTGAACCTAGATGTTGGATTTGATTGTTGAGTTTGTTATCCTATTTGGGACTTGAGACTATCTCCTCAGTGTGGTGGGAGTGGACCTTTTTGGGTTCCATGAGGTCAGGTGGTAGTGCTTTTTCTTATACCATTGAGATTCGACCATTAGATGTCGTTGTTGGATGTGTTTGTGCAAATGTTCCTTTCTATTTGTTCTTGTATTTCTATGATGGATGGTTGTACTATTGTATTGTATTTGTTTTCATAAGATCTTAAGTGATGATGTAATTTATTTCATGATGTATATTATTTCAGCCTTTCATACCCTGTGACTTGTATAGTGGATGATAGTGCATTATGTTTATTGCCAAGTGGCATCATGTATATTATTTAAATGGATTCATGCTAGTATATTATTATTTGATGTGGATTTATTATATGTTAGATTTATTATTAAGTAAACTTAATTGTGATTCAATGTCATGGGACCCTTAAGAATTGTAATATGTTTCATGGTATGTGTTTATGTGAATTTTAATAGCTTCCACTATGTTATAACTATTGTTGTTAAGTTATTATCTTTAACTATTTTTAAAAAAATGTTTGTCAAACTTAGTGAAACTTTAGGTTAACTTCTTTTGGGTCACATGGCAGGGCGTTACACTTTAGATAGTGCAAAACTAACACTTTGCTCTTGATTTTCAATAAACTTGTTAAAAATGGAAAGGATATGGAGGGTTTTAGAGATATATTTCTTATGAAATAGAGGGATATCCTCTTTGAAGATGTAAAAGGGTATGTACGGATTTTGATCTTGACCCTTGTTAATGTTTGTTTCTTCACACTTTGGACCATCCTCTTGACATGGAAATATTTTTAAGAAAGATGAAGGAATTGATCGCTTAAAAAAAAATATGTTAGGCATTGAAGCACCTAAGAGCTTAGAGTATATGACCTTTGAGGCATGGAAGATACTTGTAACAAGATGAAAATTAGTTTGAATTTATTTTAGAGGCAACCTTCAAGGGTAGAAATAGTCAACATGAAAATTATTATATTCTTTGTTTGATGAAGGGATTGTGGATAGTTTTGTTTCTTTAGTAAATGCACCATGGAAGAAGTATATGTTACATGAAAAGAATTTCCAAACATAGGCTCGTTATGTAAATCAAGTTTGAGAGTAGTATTTTCATTAGATGATTCATCGAGATTTTTTAGTTGAATTATGTCATCATCAATAAGATCTTGGATTTTGTGTGTCAACTTCATGCAATTTAAAGTTTCATGTTCATTATGTCTATGACATGTGCAATAGTTGTGTAAGAATGCAAAACCATATGAAGTGATTTGAGGCAACATTCTTCCAAAGTTGATTCAATAGATTCATAGAGGAGTGAATTATCTATACGAAGGACATGTAAATTTAGTTGTGTTATCGAAAGAGATTCAAGATTCAAGATAATGATTTGATGTGTTTTTGTTATACAATTAATAGATAATACTCTCAACATAATGTGTTGTAACTTCTTCTTCAAGCTCTTGATCATAGATAATGATGAAGTTGTGGCATAGTCTCTTATTTAAAGATTGGATTGTCATAGTTAGGTATCTCTATGTTTAAAGGAGAGGGAAACATGTGTGTATTATTATTAAATAAAAAGGATTATTGTCCAAAAGGAATACTGTTTGGATATTATATCCTTATTTTTCTTTATATCATGGATTTGAGATTGCAAAGATTGGAATTGTCTAATGAGGATTGTGAAGAATGCTCAACCATGGTATGATCGCTTTGAATAAATCATTTAGAAAACTCAGAGGGAGATCAATTTATTGTCTTGATGTCTAGTTGTGCCAAGAAGACCATAAGTATAAATCTTATGGAAAATTAAAAAGGACTTTTTTTCCATATTTTAAAATTGGTATTTTTCTAGGTTTTAGTAATGTGCATTTTTGGATGTCTTATGGTAAAAAAATTAAGTTGAGACTTTCAAGGTTATTGTGATGTCCCTATTGGGGCTTTACTTAGTTTCTCTTAAATTTCTAGATTAGGTTTTGGATTGTAATATTCCCTAATAGGATTAGTTATGTATCTTATTAAATTCAAGTTATTTGTATATTCATTGGTATCTAACCTTATTACTATATCAACTCAACGAAAGAAGGAGTGGATGTTATCCAAGTTGTCCAAATACCAACTTTGTAATAGACCCACTCAATATCTATAGGTACAAGTTTGTAATACAAAGACTTTAAAAACAATAATTATTACCTTATCTAGGGAAAAAGATCCATTACTTGAATTTATACAAGGCCCTCCTTGGTAACACTAAAATATCTCTACTTAAGTAAAATAGTAAAAGAGATCTTGTTTAATATAATTGATAGAATTCTTATATCTACACACACACACACATATGTAGATATGTATATATATGTATATACGTATACATATATATACATATATATACATATATATATATATATATATACATATATATATATATATATATATATATACATATATATATATATATATATATATATATACATATATATATATATATATATATATATATATACATATATATATATATATACACATATATATATAGATATATTTATATATATATGTATATATATATATATATATATGTATATATATGTATATATATGTATACGTATATACATATACATATATATACACATGTTATACATATACATATATGTAAATGTATATATATGTATATGTATATATATGTATATGTATATATATACATATACATATATATATATATATATATATATATATATATATATATATTTATTTATACATACATACAGACATACATACATACATACATACATATACATATATATATACATACACACACACACACACACACACACACACACACACACACACACACACACACACACACACACATATATAAGAATATTGACACAAGGAGGGTTGATACTAGGGCCAAAGCCTTTCCCATTTACCAAGCAACCTCACTAAGTTCACACAATGAGAGCAATCTCAAAGAGACAACATCGGAAAGAAGAGAGAGAACTAAAAATATTTCCTTAATTCATCAAATTTTCATCATACATACCTGACTATGAGGGCTTCCAAGTTATAACCAATACAATGATTCAAATACATAGGAAATGTCCTTCAGCATGCAAGATCTATGATCTCCTTTCCAAATTCTAACTTCACAGTTCTTGATATCTAATCCTAGAACATGACTCTCTATTTATACTTGCCAAAATGACTTACATAAGTTTCTAGATCATCATACGGAGAAGGCCCATCAAATAATGGTCTTCATGCATCCAAATGATTGATCCAACACATTAAATCACAACCTTGAATTAAATACACAAGTTGACTCTCAAATAAGAACCAAACAAACAATTCAATGAAAGAAGAATAGGACATCACAGAACAATAGAAGCAAACAATTACTAAGGCACTTAGTGAACATAGAATAGAAATCACTCGACAAACAAAGAACCCAAGCCACTCAATAAATGAAGGTAGAAACACATCCACTGAGCCAACATCAATGAATTTACCAAATAGAGGTAATTGAGCAGGACTCTATCAAGTGGGATAACAATACAACTTAGGACATTCCTACATCAGACAATCTGGGTTGAAAAGAAATGATTCTCCTAAATCATGGGTGTGCCACAACCCGAGATGAATCCAACTTAAATTGAGAAATTCACACATCATCTTCAACTAGCCTATTCTTCCACTTTACCAAATACTCAAAGTAATAATTTCCTCTTGTACTCTTACCAACTCTTTGGTCCAAAATCTACTCTATCTTTCTAGTTTTCCTATTAGGATAATCACTCGGTAAGTACTTGTACAAATCAACAACATTGAATATAGGAGATATGTCTATGTCACCAAGTAACTCAACTTCATAAGCATTACCACTATCAAACTTCCTCAAGATTCTACAAGGACCAAATTTCTTCATTTTTAACTTACCATACGTGCCAACAAGAAATCTACCTTTCTTCAAATGAACCATCACCTCATCACCAATCTCAAAACTCACATTTTTTCTTGGTTTTTTTGTATTCTCCTTGCATTTTTGATAACTCTATTCCAACTTATGTTTTATCTCCTCATGAAAAGACTTCATAAGTTCAACAAACTCATCACCTTAAACATTTCTCTTCTCTTTGCCAATAATATCACTCAAACATGATATACATCTAGTATGCATTCCTGAAATAATCTCAAATTGTGTTTTCCTGGTACTTATATTGACATAATTATTGTATGCAAACTCTGCTTGTACCAATATCAAATCCCAAGTACTTAGTTTATCTCCAACTAGCGTCTCAACAAATTATCCAACCTTTTATTCACAACCTCTATTTTCCCATTTGTCTGTGGATGGAATGTAGAAATAAACTTCAACTTGGTGTCCATCTTCTTCCATAAACCCTTCTAGAAATAACCAATAAACTTATTTTCTCTATTAGTTACAATACTCCTCATAACCTATGAAATATGAAAACCTCTTTGAAGAAAAACTCAACAATATGTACTACATGAGATGTTTTCCTACAAGGTATGAAATGTGTCATCTTGGAGAATCTATCAACAACAAAAAAATATAGAACCATGCCCTCTTGCAATCCTTGGTAAGCCAAGAACAAAATCCATACTAATATATCACTCCAAGGTCTCTTAGGTATTGAAATAGGTATATGCAATCTTGTATTTTGACTTACTCCTTGTGCAACTTGAAAAAATCCACAACTTCTTACAAACTTCTAAAAATTCTTATACAGTTGTAGCCAATAATACTTCTCCTTAAGCAAACTCAAAGTCTTATACCAAAATGTCTAGCCAATCCACCACTATGTTTCTCCTTAATTAAATTAACTCTCATATATCCTCTTGATATAATTAACTAAATTCTTTTGAACAACATACCTTCCTAAATGAAATAATCTTCATACTTACTCGGTTCATCTAGTATTGGTGTTTTGTACTCTCTCCATGCCTTAGAAAAATCAGGGTTAGTCTCATACAAATCCTTCATCTCATTAAAGCCAAGAACCTTAACTTTCATCTTGATTAACAAAGATCTTCTTCTCACTACTACATTTGGACCCATTTTGCAATGGTAGGTTGTCGCAATTGTGACATCTACCTATCACCCTAGTAACAAAACCACAAATTGGCTCTCGTCAAATGACTATTAGACTTTTCTTGTCACTAATTGTGATGGCGAGGGTAACTCGTAATGGTGACAGCCGACATTGTCATAACTTGGAAGAAGGGAGGAACAAGAGTGTATGTTCATGGATGTCGCAATTGTGATAGTATGCCATCATAATGATGATGGTTTAAACTTCCAACCAGTCATTACAATTACAATGTGTATGCGACAACAATGCAGTATAAGTGATGGTTATCCATCAGATCTTGTCATCATAGTTATGAACTTATTGCAACAATTGTGTTGTGCAAGGCTAGTTGTTGGAATAGACTGTCACAATTGTGATAGCTTGTTGAATTATTTTTTAAAAAAATTTGCTTTTAGATCATAGTTGTTGATTGGGAAAGCATATGTTTCATTTAATGTTCTTTATGGTTTATTTATATTGTTGGGCTAGCATATGGAGCCTTTATATCCAACCATCATTATAAGTTGGGGAATGTGCTTCATGCCTGGCATGTAAGTGATGCATCTGTATATGCAATTTTATTGCCTTGGAAAACTATATTTGATCCTACTAGCTTGGAATGGTTGAATGTTCATTTTAACATACCTAATATGATGACATTTCTATTGGTGTCTCTAACCATTGTTGTCTATTAGTGTCAAACACTTAGTCATTTACAAGGCAAAGTCAGACGGTCATCACTACGATTGAGTTGCTCTACATAGGTCGAGTCACAAACATAAATAGTATGTACCGAGCAAGTTCTATAAAAGTCGAGTAAGTGTATGATCAGAGAGTAATTTTCTATATGTACTAAGCTCATCAGTGACTGAGTGAGCTATTAGCGATTGAGTAAATTCCAAGTATATAAGTACTGAGTGATGTAATATGTGTCAAGCACAATATATGTTGAGCATCAAAAGGTTAACAAAGGTCAAGCAACAGAAATGGTAAAGACCGATCAATGCAAATTCTACATGCACTACAACATTTGGGGTCAAATTGCGATGGTAATTTGTGACAGTAGTCTAATTTGTGGTGATTTTCTTTTCTTTTTTGCAATTTTCTTGATGTCATTGTAATACCAACATTAAGTGTCGTAATTGCGATGCCCATGTAAGTATTAACAAAAATAAAATAAAATAAAATGACATAAATCATTCCCCATTTGTTTTGACTGTGGAGAGTTGTGTGTGAAAGAAGGAGGAGAGCTCTGAATGTCGTTGTGCCCTCATGCTTGGTGTATATTGTTCTTGTGATATGTCTCTACATTTCATTGTCATGCCCTTGCTTTGTGATTTCATTGCTATGATCTCTGCATTTCATTGTTGTACCTTTTCTCTATGATTTGGTTGCCGTGCCCTTGCTCTATGAGTTGGTTTTTGTGCCCTTGTCATCTCTGTGTTTCATTGTCATTCCCTTGCTCTGTGATTTTATTACCGTGTTGTGTCCTTGCTCTACAATTTTGTTGCCATGCCCTAGCTTTACAATTTTCTTCAAGGGTATGTAAATGTTGGTTTCTTTTCCTTCTAAATAAGTATCTCTTTATATCTCCTTTTGAACATGTATATTTAGAGATATATTTTTAGGTGTTTATTACATCTTAACTACACAACAAAAAAATTAATCCAGTTGCATACATATTCTGGAATCCAAATAATAATAAAATAAAACTCACTCAACCTGTGCTAAGTGACTTACCTTGAGATCATCCACAACAATAATGCAGACCAAGAAAAATGGGCAGAGTTTGCAAATTTTTTACAAAAACATATCATAGAAGATATTTTTAGAAAGAAACAAGCCATAACCAGTTAAATGGGTCTAGTTACTGATTAGTTGGGTTGATATATATGTATATTTAACTAGGTTATGGCTTCTGCAAGGGAATGAGCCTCGTGATTATACATATGTGTTTGGTGCATTTTGTTCCTATGATATATATCTCTGCATTTGATTATCGTGCCCTTGCTCTGCAATTTCATTTTTTTGATCTCTACATTTCATTGTCGTTCCTTTTCTTTGTGATTTGTTTGTCGTACCCTTGTGATCTCTATGTTTCGTTGTCATGCCCTTGCTCTAGGATTTGGTTGTCATACCCTTGTCATCTCTACGTTTTGTTGTCATACCCTTACTTTGTGATTTCGGTGCCATACTCTTGCTCTACAATTTTGTTGCCTTGTCGTGCCCTTACTTTGTGATTTTGTTGTTATATGGTGCCCTTGCTCTATGATTTTGTTGCCATGTCCTAGCTCTATGATTTTCTTCAAGGGTATGTAAATCTTGGTTCTTTTTCTTCTAATGGGTATCTCTTTATATCTCCTTCTAAACATGTATATTTACAGATCTTTTTTAAGGTGCTTATTACATCTTAGCTACACAACTAAAAAATTGATCCAGCTACATACATATTTCAGAATCCAAATAATAATAAAATAAAACTCACTCAACTCGTGCGAAGTGACTTATCTCAAGATCCTCCACAAAAATAATGCAAACCAGAAAAAATGGCCAAAGTTCACAAGAAATTTTACAAAACATATCATAGCAGATATTTTTAGAAAGAAACTAGCCATAACCAATTAAATGGATCTAATTGTTGATTAGCTAGGTTAATTACAATTCCTATAGAACTATCATCATATTAGGTACAATAAAATGAACAATAAGTTGTTCTTAGCTAGCAGGATCAAAAATAGTTTTCCAAGGTGATAAAATTGCATATGCAAGGAATTGAAGAATAACTTCAGTAAAGAGTTGAGTGTAAGGATAGAAGAAGCAAGTTTTTCTTCTATGTAAATTCTATAATCACAAGGCTCATTCCCTTGCAAAAGCCTCTACCACAATGACATTACCTCTAAACCATGCAAAGGATGTTGAAGTGGTTCCCAACCTTGAAACACTCTTGTAAGCATTTGATGCTTGGGATCATCGCAAGGAGACTATGCCAACACTTGAAACACTCTTATAAGCATTTGATACTTGGACTATAAATTCTCAAAGACACTTGCAAGTGATTCCAATATCATAGTACCTACCACAACACTTTATTGGATTCTATCTAGTGGCTCCCATAATATCCTCTATGTTGTCTAGTTGTTGTTTCTATTAATCTCAAATTGGTTTTGACATATGAGTGGCAATATACTTAAGTCATTTACTTAGTTCATGTGAAACAAGTAATACATGCTAAGCATAACATGTTAGATAGTGCATGCCAATTAAGCCAAGTGTCAAGTCACTCAAGTGTTGAGTAGATAGTATGTGCCAAGCTATTTAGATGTCAAGTGATCAATGGATGTCGATTCATTCAGAGGTTGAGTTATAACATTGAAGTTATAGTTGATGCCAAGCATCATGGACTTCAAATGTTGAGTTTTACAATTTTGACATAGTTGTTTGTAATGGTACAAACTTCTATGCAAACCATTTTGGAGCTGACTTAAGAATTGTTTTACGATCTTAGATGATAAGGATGAATCTTAATTGTGAATCCCTATGTAGTACATGCATCCAATTAGAAAAAGGGAAGGTTTGAGCAACTAGATGGATGAATTACAATCATTGATTCATACCTAACCCTAAGGCACATAGGTCTTCTTAAGGAGGGCAAACCCTAAACTTTTTATGAATGTTGTAGAGAGAAAGTAGAGAATTATTGAGAGCTAATTGAAAAGATCATTGTTGAGAAAGATGATTGGAAGAAGGATAATGTTGAAAAAGACTGTGTTTCAATCATTGTTTTGTCACTGATGTCAAACCTGATATTTGCTAGTAAGATAATCACTTATAAGATTCAAGTACTATCACTTATTTGATTGACAAAGAGGATTTGATCAATAAGAGGTAACAATAGCACCTAGAGGAAAGGTTGAGTTATGATTATGTAATGAAGTACAAGGATTAGTTAAGATAGTGATGACATGATGTATTGATAATCTACTTAAGGTTACAAATTTTGATTACATTTAGAAAGTTTAGAAGAACAAGTAACACAAAGTTTGTCTACCAAGCTTAACCGAGTGGATAGTAGGTGCCAAGAAAGGTTAGTGCAAGCTGAGCAAAAAATTAGTTGGAGCCAAGTAAAATTTCATTCTAGTGTATGCTGAGCAAAATAGTTGATGTCGAGTAAAGTCTAGTTGATGTTGAGCATCAGTGAACTTTAGTAGATGCCGAGTAATTTCACAGTGGATGTCAAGCAATGTAGTATGTGCCGAGCATCAGAAGGTTGATAATGCCAAGCTACTGGATTATTTTGTTTTCTAAGCTAATAAAATTGTTTTCTTGGATTTTGTGAACCAGGTGGAAGATAAGGTTGATGAGTTGGTGGTGCAAAATTTGAGATAAACCATTTTTAGGTGAATTCAAATGGATTCTAGTAGAAGTTTCTAGAAGAGATATGAAATATGGAGTAGATACATTGTATCCTACCTAATCCATCTAAAACCTAAATTTGGACAATGGAAAATGAGTGGGAAAATATCTTAATTTCCTACTTAAAGGAATGTCTAGTTATGAAGCAAAGTTGTTATGTTTGAGAAGCTAAGAGAGACAAGGAGTTAAGGGTTTTGCTTCATCAAGTGACCTAAGGGAAGAGTCGGCAATGACATGTTAAGCAAGAAGTGTTGGGTGATGTGACGCGCTCCCCTGCCCATAGGTGGTTAATTATGTGGTGTTCCATGTTCACTAACAGTCATGGCTTTTGGTGCAACGGCAAATGGGCCACAATTGGTATCAGATCCTGGTTTTGGCTTGGTCATGGGTTCAAATCTCTCCGGTGCCTTCCTGACCCGTGTAAGCACCTGGTATGCGCGTCGAGGGAGAGATTGTTGGGTGATGCGACACGGTCCCCTGCCCATAGGTGGTTAATTATGTGGTGTTCCATGTTCACTAACAGTCATGGCTTTTGGTGCAACGACAAATGGGCCCTACAAGAAGGCTTAAAGGAGATGAATGCTTGAAGGGTAAACAAGTTATTAGAGCTGCAAAGTATGAAGGCCAAGTAGAATTGAGGACTAAACTAAGATCTATAATCTGCAAGAGAAGTTGTAAGTTGTATTAGATCAAAGCTCTACTATTACTCTAATAATTGTATCAGTCTAGGGTAAATCCTTTGGATTAAGGTTGACCTAACAATCATTTGTGAATCCTTTAACTGGGTGGCATTTCAAGTGAATGGCCTAAAGTCCTCTAACAAGGCTCCCTTCTAACAGAGTGACTAAAATCCTTTAACAAGGTCACATTTAACAATGTGTATTGTAACCTTTAATAGGGTTGGCCTTTCATAGGACATCACTTCAGAAGAGTGAAAAAGAGTAGCATGCTACTAGTGATTTTTTCCAAATTGGGTTTCCATATAAATCATTGTGTCAAGTGTGTTGATGAATCTGTTATGTTTCATGCTTTACATTTTTGTAGGTTGATTTGATAGTAACCTACAAGTTTTTAGTGATTGCATAATCTTATGGATGCATGCATGAGTATGAATGTTTTATGGGTTCACTAAGCCGTGAGAAGTTTTATTTATACATTTGGACCTTGGATAGCTGTCCCCCCCTAGTTATTCTAAAGTATTTCAACAATTGGTATCATAGCCATCTGCTTGAAGAGAACTAGTTTAAAGGTACTAGAAGCACAAAGATTGAGATGTCTAAAAGAGAAGTACCCAAGCTCAACAGAGATAAATTTCCTACATGGAAACGTTTGATGAAGCTACACCTTGGAGAACTTGGAGATCATGCACAATCTACCATTTCTATGGAACGTGTTGATCCTACTGGTGCCTTAACTACTAAAGATATTACAGGCAATGCTAGAGATTACCTCTACCCTAAGTTATGCCAAGTTTGATGGTATCAAAGGACTTAATAGTGCAAATAAAATGTGGGATGCCCTAGTCACTATCTATGGAGGAGATGTAAATGTTCTAAGAGCTAAAGCTGAAAGTCTCAGAGGTAAGTTTGATGGCATGAGAATGGAAGAAGGTGAGAATATTGCTCAATATGTTGAAAGGATAAAAGAAGTTGTCAATGCAATAAGAGGAACTACTGGTAATATAGATGATGAAACTATTTTAAGAAATTTTTTGAGAATACTGCTACCTATATATGTTATTAAAGTTTTTGCAATTCAAGAACTAAGATGCATTCTAGGGAATAAGCTATCACTTGAAGGTCTGGTAAGTAGACTCACTAATTTTGAGCTATCTAACTTTGATAATTACAAACTTGAAAAGATTGAATTTGCTTTCAAAGAAAAGGTGTCATTAAAGGAACCTGATGAGAAGAAGAAGAAAAAGAAGAAGAAGTATGTGTCCAGTGAAAGTGATACAAATGAGGAGGATGTCGAATAGCTTGAAGCACTACTGACAAGAAGATTCCATAAAGGTAAAGGCAAGTTCAAAGGTAAGTTACCCATCATTGTTTCAATTGCAATGAGGTTGGTCATATTGTTGCTAAATGTCTAGAGAAGAAGAACTACAGAGGTGGTGACAAATATAGGAGTAGGAGAGATGAAGATAGCAAAAACTACAAAGAGAAAGACAAGAAGTCTTGCTACATTGTTGAAGAGAATGATTCTAATGAGCATGATGATGAGGTAGTGTATGTTGCAATAAATGATGAATCTAATGAAGATGAGGCAACTGCACTTGTGACTTGTGTGAACAAGAATGATAGATGAATTATTAACAGTGGATATTCACATCATATGACTAGAGACAAAAGTAAGCTCATTACCATGAATTGTTATGATAGAAATAGTGTAAGATTTGGTAATGACGCACCATGTTTGATAAAAATAAAAGGTTCTATCAAACTCACAAATAAGATTTCATGTGACAATGCTTACTATGTTGAAGGACTAAACTATAACTTGTTGAGTGTGTCACAACTAAACAATCTAGGATGCAAGGTTGAATTTGAAAATAAGATTGCTAAGATAAATGACACAAATGGAAAATTGATTGGAAAAGGTGATCAAACTAGAAGTAATCTATTCTATCTTAATATAGAGGATGCTACTTATCTTGTTGTAAAATTTGATGATGTATGGTTATGGCACAAGAGGTTATGTCATGTTGACTTTGATAACTTGGTTAGTATCAGTAACATGAAAAAAGTTAGAGGTTTGCCTAAGTTGAAGAAGCCTGATAATGTAATGTGCAAACAATGTTAGCTAGGCAAAATGACAAAGTCAAGTTTCAAGAGTAAAACGTATACCTGTAAAAGAATACTCGAGGTTGTTCATATTGACTTGTGTGGACCAATTGAAGTGCAAAGCTACAAGGGAGATAAGTACATAACGCTATTTTTTGATGACTATTCTAGGATGATGACAGTTATGTTTTTGAAATAGAAATCTAATGCTTTTCAAATGTTTAAATAGTACTTGGCAAGAGTTGAAAATGAAATAGGTAAAAGTCTAAAATGTTTGAGATCTAATAGAGGAGGATAATTCACATCAAATGAATTTGAGATGTTCTGTAATGACAGAGGAATCAAAATATAGACATCTACCCCTAGAACACCTCCACAAAATGGAATAGCTAAAAAGAGGAATAGATCTATAATGGGTTGTGCTAGAACACTAATGATGGAGAATAATGTTGCTTTGAAATATTGGAGAGAAGTTGTAAGTACAATTATCTACACCTTGAATCATGTGCAAATCAAGAAAGGTACTCATTCAAAACCTTTTGAACTATGGTATGGATACTCACCCAATGTAAAATCCTTTAAGGTATTTGAAAGTAAATGTTACATTCTCAAAGATGTTAGGAATGACAAGCTTGATGCAAAAAGTGAAGAAGGTATATTTCTAGGATATTTCACAAGAAGTAAAGCTTATAAGTGTTTGAATACTAACACTAACAAAATTGTGGAAAGTGCAAATGTGAACTTTGATGAATATACAAAAGTACATGAGGCTGAGCCTATGAAAATGCTAGAAGAATACAAATCATTTGTATACTTTTATGAAGGAATTCCTATTGAAGAAGATGCTATGAATCAAGTTTCAAATAAACATCAAGTTTCAATGACTACCTAGTCACACCCTATGAATTTCGAGTTGCATTAGGAACCAAGCTGCATTTCAAATACCAAGATATAGAATGAAATGGATGCACATTTTGATTTTGAGATTAGTACACACGATAGAGATGTTGAGATACCTAATAGAGAGATACACAGTGATTTCGAAGTTGAAAGACAAAATGAAGAAAGAGTTGAACCAAGATTGTCTAAGTATGTCAAAAGATATCATCTTGTTGCTCAAATCATTGGAGGTAAAGATGCTAGAACAATGACAAGAAACAAATTGAAAAATGAAACATGTTTGTTGAACATGAAGGAACCCAAAATAGTAAAATATGTACTAGAGGATGCTGACTGGTACAAAGCCATGGAAGAAGAGATTAAACAAATAGAGAAGAACAAAACATGGAGTCTAGTTCCTAGTCTAGAAGACAAGAATGTGATAGGTACCAAGTGGGTATTTAGAAACAAGCTAGATGAAAATGATGAAGTCACAAGAAATAAAGCAAGATTAGTTTGCAAGGGATATGCGCAAGAAGAAGGAATTGACTATGGAGAGACATTTACCCTTGTTGCTAGATTGAAAGGAGTACAAACTCTACTTGCTTATGTTGCATACAAAGGTTTCAAAGTTTATCAGATGGATGTTAAATCTGCATTTCTGAATGACATATTAGAGGAAGAAGTTTACATAGAACAACTAGAAGGTTTTGTTGATGTTAACAATAAGACATGGCATGTAGATTGAACAAAGCTCTATATGGCTTGAAACAAGCACCAAGAGCATGGTATGAGAGACTTTATACTTATCTTGTGAAAATTGGATTTGAAAGGACTGATGATAACAACAATCTATACATAAAGATAGAGAAAGGCAAAGGAATTTTGTTATCTAAAATATTTGTTGATGACATCATATTTGGAGGACAAGATGCTTTATGTAAGGATTTTGCAAATCAGATGAAGCAAGAATTTGAAATGTTTATGTTTGGAGAGATAAAACTTTTTGTGGTTTTGCAAGTATATCAGATGAAATATGGTATATACATCACGTAGTCAAAGTATCTAAAGGAAATATTGAAAACTTTTGGATTAAAGGACTCCAAACCAATAAGCACACCTATGGTGACAAGACACAAATTGTCAAAGAATGATGATTCTACTGAGGTGAACCAAATAATGTGCACGTCTATGATTGACAAATTGCAACATGTAGTACATAGCAAACTTGATATTGTATTATCTATAGGGATAGTTGCAAAATTCTCTACTAATCCCAAAGAAAATCATTTAATGGCTGTGAAGAGAATAATGAGATATCTAAAAGAAATAGAAGAGTTTGGTCTGCACTATAAGAAGAATGAAAAATTTGAATTAAGAGCCTACATTGATGTTGATTGGGCTAGAAACATTGATGGCAGAAAAAACACTAGTGGAGGAGCATTTTTCTTAGGCAAGAGATTAGTTACATGGACTAGCAAGAAACAAAGTTGTACTTCACAATCTACTGCTAAAGCTGAATATGTTGCTACTATTGTAAATTGCCCAAACATTGTATGGATCAAACAATTACTCAAAGGAATGAAGGAAGAAATCACATAACAAGTGATACTTTATTGTGATAATACAAGTGTTATCAATATATTAAAGAATCTAGTTATAAGGTTCCTCCTCGTATATACTTTTTAAATATGAATTTCTCTATTAAATCTGTTATAGGAGATTAGAATGGATGTGAAGTAATGTTTTATGGTTTTGATATCCGAATAGAAACTGAGATCAGCTAATTCATCCATGATTTAAATACTTAGTGAATCAAGAACTACTACATTATCTTGACTGTTTAAACATTAAATTTCACTAACAATGATATGAGATGTTTTACTAGATGATGATGTTATTGATTATGGTACCTTAATGATTAGGTTATATGCATTTAGATATTTCAGTATGCCCTATCCATGATGTTTATGATGTTTAAATATATGCATACCTAATGATGATTATTCTAGTATTTTAATTTGAAATAATGAATAGGTTAGGTTATATTGATTATGCAATTATTGATGATTAAATGTGATTAGAAATGAGATGAACATTTATTTAAATAAAAGTTGATGTTTTGATTTATGTGATTATCCAGATAAGTTTTGAATATGTGCATGTGATTTTTCTCGAGCTATTGGTGTGTGAAATGAGTGTGCAAGATTATTAGTTGGGAAATCTAACAAAGAATTAGAATTGAACCCTATGTATTGTTTGTAAAAACTAGGGTTGAGTCTAATGAAAGATGCAGACCCTATTGTTTCATATTTCTTTTTTATCGTAAATTAAATTTGTGTATCATTCTATAATCATTTAGTGTTAATATTTTGTAACAGTGATTTTATAGTGTTGTTTGACACTTGTGATTCATATATGTATTTTAGCATGATATTAGGGTTAGTCGGGTAACCTAAGAATTTGAGTTAAACTAGGTTTGTGACCTAATACTAATTAGATAGTAATCGAGATTAATTATCCTAGTTAGAGTTTAGTGATATATTTGCATTCTTAAGGTTTTTAGGAATTCCAAATTTTCCAAGCATTTTAGCAGATTATTAAATAATTCTAGAGGCCAAAAATTATGAAAACTAAGTACCTAGGGGTTATATATATGGGTTGGAGGCATTTTCCACCCCTCTAGCCCCTTTCATTGACTTTGGTGACCACCCAAATATCTCATTTTTGCTTTATTCCGAAAATTGAAGTTTCATCATAAGTTTGATAAGTTAAACTCCACTTTGAAGTTTTCTTTAGTGGTGAGGTTAAGTTAGAAGATTCTAGAAACCTTATTCAAGTGGGGGAGTTATTGCATTTTGTAAGTGGTTGAGTTGGGAGCCTATTTTAGTGGCAGATTTGAGAGTGAAAGGTTGTTCACCCAACCTCTAGATTTAGAGTGCAAATTCAAGATTGAAGGAGAAGGAAGGATAACTCTTATCGAATTTCATTTTTCCATAACCATATTGTGAAGGAAGGGATTCTTCGAGCTCGCATATTCATGTTGTGTTTCAGTTCTTAAGTAGTTTTTTTTGCATATGTGTGTTCGTGTGTACGATGAACATGTTAAGAATGAGATTGTAATGGGTTTTCTTTAAAGGTTTTCCTTCATATTTTACTTTTTATTTTCGAGGGTATTGTATGAGTGTGTTGGCATTACTCACCCTTGGATAGGGAAAAAGTGGCAATGTATGGGAGGAGGGCTTCAATCGGACTCTGGCAATGTAGGGTCTCTCCTCACAATGAGGAGAGGGAGAGAGTAGGGTGTTATAGGCCCCTACTCATTAGTACAAATCATGTTCGTGTTTTGAAAAATTGAGAAGTGAAAGAATGGAAGTCTTGTGATATCGGCCTCAAAAAGGGCATCTGTGAAAGAACAAAAGTTCTTGTGATATTAGCCTCGAAAGGGCATCTATTATGGTGTTGTGACCGACATCTCCTATCTAGAAAAATCCACCTTCTCCTTAATCTGGTTCAATGATGAACCTATTGTGCAAACTTGGGATGTGAGTAAATGGGTTGATTTTATCGTTGTGTTAAATTTGTTTGTCTCCCAATCAGTTTTGTTCTCTTCATGGTTACCTTGATGTGTTTGTAGATTTTCGTAATCGCTACCCTGTTGTGGAGCCAAGCAAGAAATTCAAAGTTGTTATTTAAATTCAAATGTGTTCGGAGATTTCTCCTCAAGAATAAGATCCTATTGTAAAAATGTTATTGTTAAACTTTTCTTAGAAACAATTACGATCTCGGGTTTTCTTCCCCGGTTCTTTCCTGAGGGAGTCCTTGAATCAAATGAATGATTTTTTTTTTTTTAAAAGAATACTTTCCATTCATATGATTTTCTGTGTGATTAAATTTATATGCATATATTTATTGGAAATGGATGCAATGACATTTTGTCTTTTCTATGACAGTCTTAAAGTTCAAATTTGTATTCATGGATTAAATCGTAATTAGAGGAAATGATGATAAAATAGAGTTATGAAAAATTGATCCCAAATCATGTTAAGAAAATTTGATGTTATGATTGGTGCTTCATTGATATTTTTTGTGATTTTTAGGAAGAAAAATATTCCTACATTATTATATCAACATAAACATTAACCTCTATGTTATAATCTAACTAGAAAAAAAAATCCCCCTTGGCTAATAAAATAACCTAGAAAATTATATACTTAGAAATATAAATAAGACTTGAGATTTTTTTTTCACTTCCTTAGAGAAAAAAGCTCTTGGAATTTTTATTGGGGAAAAAATTAATTCCCCCTTTTTGAACATAGCATATATAAAGAATTCTTTAAATATCCTTATTTGGATGTAATTAATATTCCAAATTTAATAAACAAAGAAAAAAAAAGAAAATACAAATAAATAAATATCTAACTATCCTATGTTATCCTAAGTTTTCACCCAACAAACTTTTAAACTTAACTACCCTTTCCCCCCAAGTCTTGATCTACCCATCCCACTTGGATCCAAGACATCAAGTGCATGGGAAACTCCACACAACATTGTCTGCTTAGTAAATCCCTAGGCGCCAAGTTGGAAGGGAGGAGGAAATATGTAGTAAAGTTTTTAAAATAGAAATAAAGCATCAAATGTGACCACCTCTTATTTGGTGACATCACCCTCCACTACCCAAAGTCCATGTTGGTAGGCGTAGGTAAGAGAAGCTAGTCGATTCACATTAATATTGGCTTTGCAAATCACACAAATCATTTTACCTTTTTACAAACCATCAAATTTTCTATCCATGTGTTCCTCTTGCAATCCAACCTTGGGTAGCGTGTGGTAGGCTTGGGCCAACATGCCTTGACCTTTTGGGGGGCCACCTTGGCATTGGTCGACATGGATTTGCATGGGGAAATGTAGAAGGTGGGTTAGTTAAGGGGTAAGGGGTTATATTAGATGTAAGGGAGTTAGTTAGGGTTAGGTGTAGTATGGTGTTAATAGTTAGTAAGAATAGTGTGTGTTAGATTAGTAGGGTGTAAATTATTTAGTTAGTAATGTATATTAGTTTTAGATTTAGTTAGTATTATGGTTTAGTAATAAGTAAGGGTTAGTAGATGTTAGTTAGTGGTTAGTATGAAGTGTAGTTAGTAGTTAGTGTCAGAGTTGGTTAAGAGACTGTCAAGGGGGTTGTTAAATTTGGATTTGTTATTAGTTAGTGGATGGTCATTTTAATTATGATTCATTCTTTATGTATTATTTTGTTTTAATATTTTAGTAAAAGTAAGTTAGTTT
Source organism: Cupressus sempervirens (assembly GCA_028749045.1). Classification (NCBI taxonomy): domain Eukaryota; kingdom Viridiplantae; phylum Streptophyta; class Pinopsida; order Cupressales; family Cupressaceae; genus Cupressus; species Cupressus sempervirens. The sequence goes on from CM053787.1 coordinate 214,709,113, forward strand.
AGTTGTATTAAATTAATTATTAAGGGTTGAGATATGATTTCAATTAGATAATGTTAAATTTTAGTATTAGAATATGTTAGATGTTAGATAATGTTAGTATTTTAACAAGTTCTTTAGTATTATGTGTTTAGATTAATTTTGTTTATCTATTTGAATTATATTAAATATGTTAGATATGTTAATTAGTTAGTAGTGTTTTGGGTTTTAAAATATGTACGTCAACAAGATTATGGTTTTGAGTATGTTTAGTGATGGATTATTTTGATGTCTTGAGGTTAGACATTCTAATGACATTTGGACAAACCTTAATAAATAAAAATAATTAAAGATGTGAGATTTAAGTTATAAATTTGAAATCAAAAGATGTTAATTTTTTGAGAGTGTTTTAGAGAAAGGTTAACTAGATAACTTGTTTAGGGAATCATGTTATGTTTTAAAGTGATGTGAATGTTGTAAATAAATTAAATGATGAATAGAAATGATTTAATTAGTTCAAATAGCTATATTAGAATTTAAATGTGTAATGAATTTTAGAGTTGTCTAGATAGCTTGATAGAATGGTTTGGGTTTTGATTAGAGGATGGGACAATGTCGTGATTAGTTTAATGATAAATATTTAGTATTTTTAATTAGTTCTAAATAGGTTATGATAATATCTAGAATTAAGTATTAATGTGTTAAGATAGATTAACCATTAAATGCATAAATAGATCCACTAAGGATTGATCTAGTATAGTGATAAAAAGCATAACATCATAATAGACTTATGAATTTGGAAACCCTAAAATGTAAATTTGAGTTAGAAGTTGTACCTTTGCAAATTGAACCTAAATGTTAATTGATTGACTCATTGAACTAGAACTAAGTGTTCCTGTAGCGTTAAGACTTAGGGGTTCAAACCCATATAGTATGTGGGGATGTCAACTCTGCATCTTAATGATATGTATTCAAAACTCACTTTAATCCTATGTCATCTTTCCATAACCTATTTAGTGTACCATGTATTAACTTAATAGATTAATTCACTTTGAAAAAAATTGTTGGTGTGATTTTTCCTGGTATTTTGGGCTTGACATTTTGGTATTAGAGCCCAGTTTCATGACACTTGGGCAACAATGGGTTCATGTTAAGTGAAGATGTTTAATATATTACTATACAAAGTAGGGATTTCCCCTTGCAAAAATTGAATATGCAAATGTATTCTTTTTAAACTGCGACACTAATAACTAGACCTAAGTAATGTAGACACCTAAATTTGATTACACTGTTTTGGTAATCCTATTTAGCTATCTCTAAAGGCATCATTAATTAAATTCTTATTTATTTAATCCTCTGTCATCCCCTAGCTGATTAATTTAATTAATCATCTATAGTCCTAATCGATAAATCAAATAATCTATTATTTATCAATTAAAATCCTATTCTTCTATCTAATTCCAAAATCCCCATTTATTAAATAAATCTATTTGATAAATTAAGCCCTCAAATCTAATAAACCCCTAACCTATTCCTAAACCCCCCTTTTTAGCCTAATCCACCCCATCCACCCATACTAACTAAGCTTAGTCACTAACTCACCCACCCTCATGAATGTCATCCACTTGCATATCTCTAACAAGCCTAATCTAATCCTAAACCATCTCTAATCCCCTCTAACCTTGTCACATTCCCTAAGCAAGCTTAAGACTTTCCTAAGCCAAGTAAAGTCAACAATCTCAACTTCCTTCAAAATATCCCAACCACTAAGCTTTCAATGCTCTTACAAAGCCATAAAGACTCTTACAAGCCCATTCATTGCTCTTACAAGCCATTTATGAAGGGTCTTTATGAAGATATTATCCTTTGAGCCTCTTTTGTTGACTCATCCTTGCCCTTTCTTCCATCCACTCACCCTGTGACATGTGTCACTCCCTGATTGGTGCTAAACAAGCACAATCCATGTGCTCCCCTTTGAGTGCATCCTAGCCGTCTTTAAGCTTTCATCTCTCCTTGCATCTTAGCCCTCCATCCCTCAAGCCCTTAGCCTATAAATTGAATCCCCTCCCAAGCCATTTCATCACAACCTTGAAGCTAAAGTTATAATGCTAGTTTGAGAAACAAAGCCTTAACCATACCCTTATAATGCCAAATTGAGAGCTCACAAAGCTACCAATTTGCAATTACCCATCCATCTCCATTGAAGCTAGTTTTGAGAAGCCTTGAGAATACATATCAATAATTTACATAGACTCATCTACCAAGCAAAGAGATAATTCCTATTGGGAGAGTCCATTCATTTGGCTCACATTCTTAATTAGGGGTTTCTCTTTTGTCTATCTTATATGTTATATTAGTTTTGTTAGTTAATGCTTTGTTCTCTTAATAGATTAGTATTTCTTGCTAACATATTAGTATATACATTTTGGCACACCCGGTGGGACACCACTATGAGTCATTTAATCATCCATTTCTATCTATATCTTATTTTTTCTAACAATCTAATGTTTCTTGTTGTTTGAGTGAGTTGTAGGGTGTTTCACTTATTTTTGTAGGTTGAAGGGCACACTTGGGAAGAAGACATACCCTCTAAAATTCGAAAATAACAAAAAATATATAAAAAATTTGGAAAAAATCCATGCATTTCAGTTCTTTTCGCGTAGTGTCATCTCCGCAGATTGGCGTTTGTTCTTGCCAACTGTTGTCTTCGCTAGATACTCTGTCATCTCCACAACCAAACTGATGTCTCCACAGTTTGGCATCTCTGCCTAGTCTTCTACTGTCAACGCTGCCACCAAACTGTCGTCTTCACATCCTTCTCTGTCGTCTCTGTAGTTCAGTGCCTCCGCCTGGCTTCTCGTCGTCTCCACCGCCGCCTCTCCTTTTCTGTCGTCTTCTCTGTCGCAAAACCTCAACTGTCGTCTCCGCATTTTAGCGTCTGTGCCTATTTTTCAGTTGACTTCGCTGCAAACCTCAACTGTCATCTTTGCATTTTAGCGTCTGTGCCTGTTTTCCAGTTATCTTCGCACAAACTTGACTATCATCTCCACATCTTTCTCTGTCATTTTCATAGATTAGCATCTTCGTAGTTCAGCGTCTCCACAATTTGGCGTCTCCGCCTGATGAACTGTCGTCTCTACCTGTTATTGTTGCATTTTTGTTCTAGCATATCTATTCCTGCACTTTTTAGTTTTATATTTTATATTTTTTTAAAAAAAAAAAAAAAAAAAAAAAAAAACAACAACAACAACAACAAAAAGAACAAAAAAAGTTGATTTTATTTTTTCCATAGTTAAGTTTTAATTTTTGAGATTTTTGGGTGACTAATCAAATTGGTTTTTTGTAGCTATTGTAGGTTGGAGCATATATGAAACCACTAACCATGTTTCTTGTAGGTTTGCATGTTGCTAAAATGAACTTGAATGTTTAACCATCTTTTTCTTTGAATGAATGTTGCTTAAATCACACTCTTGAATGCCATGAATTAAAATCAATTTTCCTTGGAATGCATGCTTAAAAAAAACAAATTCAATCTTGAATGCAAAAGATCAATTAACCATTGCAACATCTCACACTTCAATTTTTGGTGCATTAAAAAGAACAAAAAAATATCTCTTTTGCATGCAACTTAGGCAAAGTTAATTTTTGAACACTTAAAATTTTTGTTAAGTTAAAAACAAATCAACAAAAATCAAATTGAGTAGTTTCTTTATTGGACTCACCCTCTTTAATCACCCATCAATTTAACCATTGGTTGCAATCTCAGCACCATCTATGGGGATGGGTCCACCTAAGAGAGTGTTAAGTGTTCCATAATCAGATTCTACTTAATTCGCTTTTTGAGGGTTTGTCTTAAACTTATAAGATTTCTTCAATGTCCAAAAATCTAGATTAAATCGATCACACTTCAAGTTTGGATTTTAAAACTGAACAACCAATTGACATGGAGGGCCTCGGGGCGTGCGCTTGACAATCAAGTTTCACACATCTTTGTTTTGGGCTTAAGACAAAATCACACCAACTCTTGAATGCCATAAAGGAAATTAATCGATACTTAACATGGAGGGCCTCTAGGTGCGTGGGTTTACTTTCTTCTTGACCCTAACTCTTCTTCTTGTTCGCATTCTTCAATCGATTTTGCTTTGCTGGTGCATTTCAAAGTTGGAATTGAACATTTGCATCTTAAACATGAGTGCTTGCAAAGTCTAGATCAACACACATAAGAGTCAGTTGGTAAAAGAACAAGCATATTTTTTACCCAAGGTCATCCAAGTCTTCTCTCCCCTTGTCATCTTTCGAGGCCATCTTGGGTGCATAAGATTAGGATCCAAAACCTTGTTTCTCTTTTTAGGAGGCCTGCTTGGGGATTTCATCACCCCTTGGGACGAACTCAACTCCAGCATTTCGGCGGAGTATAAAGATCAGGAGGTGAATCCAAAGACACCTCTCTTGGAATCGAGATTTTGTCACTCGGGCTAAGCCTCAAGGAACTTTATACCCTTGAGAAGTGAAAGAGGAGAAGTGGGTTACCACTCCTCTCGGCTGTGTGACATCTTTTTGTTTTCATCTATAGATTTGGGCCTCATATACCTTGGGTATATTGAGGACTCCCTAGCTAAACCAACTGTCAGCTTTGCAGACAACCATTTAGGGTGTTAATGTGTTTGAAGTGACTGATCGAAACATTTGTAAAACATACACACTCCTTAGCCCAAGTATCACATTCTGAGAATCAAAAACTTCTATCTGATTGTTCTTGTCTATTGCTTGATTTTTTATTTGTCGAATGAATGTTTGCCAAACTTGGTCAATCCTAGCTTAGGGCATACTTAGCGTAGTCACTGCCTGTTTCAGAAGTTGAACAAGTCGAAGCAAAACAACTGAGATCTCTTAAAGCTAAGCAGATTCAAAAATTCGTGTAAGAACAACCCAAACCCAAACATAAGTTTCACAAAGCCAAACTCAAGCCATCTCAAGCATACCAAGAACTTTTAGCCAAGAGAAAGGAACTAACACCAAGCCCTCGAATTGCAAAACCCCACAAAGCAGAGGACAAAGTTGCCGACGAAGCCCTTCAAGATGCCTGGTTAGATCGCATCATCCAACTTAACCAACATCCAAGAGTTAACCCTGCTTATGCCTTACCAACTAGGCATGATTTCTATGATTAGACCCCCTTGTTTCTCCACATCTTCTTGCATAAGCTTCACTTTAGAGTCATCTTTGTAGGAAAGCCAACCATCTTTAGTCCTCCCCTTAAGCATTTTAGCTCATCCATCTCATTTAGAACCAAACCATCTAGCCAGCAATCCAAAAACTTCACATCCAAGCCTTCAAAATTGTTGTCACCTTGCCAAAAGTTTTCTATCCCTAACATCTTTCAAATCCACCAATCTCACCAAGGTTATCCCTTTGACAGAGCTTTGTCTAGGGTAATCTAGCTTTGTCACTTGTTATCCCTCATCACCTTGAGCTAAAGGTTGGGATCCACAAGTGGTCAATCTCATGTTCTTCCTAAAGGATCATCAATCTATCCTTAAGTTGACACAATCACCACCAAGCTTGCACATAGGAAAGTAGACCTTTCATGCTTTGGAAACATATCTTTGAAGTTAGAATCCCCAACCCAATCCTCTTTAGGTTTTTTCATATAGCTTTGCCTCAACCTAGGAAATCATTTGCATAGAAAAGCCTTCCCCTTTTGCATCCATCAGCATTGTTGCATCTCATCCTTAGGAACATTCTGCATTTTCATTCCACCCGTTACTCGCTTAGCCAAGAAGAAGAGGGAAACAATGGAGCCCTATCATTTGGATCAAATAGCATCGCTCCCCTTGAGCACTCAACCATCCTTCAACCCAGAGAACACTATACCATCACCTAGTGACATTGAAGCTTTCGTGAACCAACCAGGAAATGCAGTATTGGTGAATGCCATTATAGACAAGAACAAAGAAATAATCAAGGCTAACTTTCAAAGGGACAATATAGGAGCCTTCGACTTTGGAAGACCTCCTCCCTTATCAGATCTATCTCACCCATTGTTTGAGCAACTACCACTCCCAAAAGGCTCTTATGATTCAAATTATCCTCAATATGTGCCAAAAGAAGAGCCTCAAGCCAATCCTTTTAATCCAACAGACCCAAACATACCAGCCTCCACTCAAGTTGAGATCTCCCTTCCGCAAGCCAATCCAACCACCACCACTCCACCATTGGTCCATACCGCTCCATCCCAAACCCCCTTCACCCAAAACACCTCATCATTCACTCCCTTCACTATTGTTGCTGTTGCTCTCCTACCCAACCTCCCAAATCCACCCATCTCCCAAATCAGTTCTATCATCTTTGGCCAACCTCAGCAATATACAACATGGATGCCACCCATGGGGCCAAGTAATCAACCCATCATCACCCCTAGCTTGTTTACCTCAGCTTAGAACACAATTCCATCATTTCCACTAGGTCCTTGGAGCTCAGTGCCATCAGCCACAAATCCACAAGCTACTACCCTCACTCCACAAAGCTATCAAACCTTACAAGCTACTACCAATGTTGTGCCAAGCTCTCAAGTGACCCAAGCTCCTACCACCACTCTACCAAGCTTTCAAATCTAGCCACCAAACTATCAAACCCCATCAATTCCATTCCCAAGCTTTCAATTCCCACCACCTCCACCACCAACTAATCCATTACCTTCTATTACCAACTATTTTTCTATGCCACTTCTAGGAGGAAATCCACCACCACCAACCACTAATTACTTGGCCTCTTTTGCCATGCAGATACCTTCCCAAATGGGGCCACAACCCACATATATTAATCAAAATCCTCAAATCCAAATTCAAGTTCCACAAGCTCCCCGATCCTTTCCCCAAGCTTCACAACCACCTTATACCTTACCTCCACAAAGCAATCCATTTATCCCACAGCCAGCCTACATCCCTTAATCCCTATCCCAAATCCCATACTGATAGCAAGCCTCGCAACACATGCAACAATATGTGCCACCTCCACCTCCGCAACCCATCATCCACCATTCAGTTGCTCAAGCCATGTACAATCCCTACCAGCCCATACCTCAAAGCCATCCATATTCCATTGCCCCATCTAGTGCATACCTACCTCAGGGCACTCCTACATTGGGGGCACCCCAACCATCACCCATTAATTCAAAATGGGAAGCCATGAAGATAGCTTTGAAGAACATCCAGGAGGGAAATGATCCAAAAACCTTCAAGTTTGAGAATGTTTGTCCTTACCCATTTGACAAAGCCATTACCATGACACCATTTCCCAAGCATTTTGAGACACCCAAGTTTGACAAATTCAGAGGAAAAGGAGACCCTATCACACACATCAAAGAATTTTACATGCACTGCCAAGAAGTGGCATACAATGATGTCTTCCTCTTACGTCTCTTTTCCAAAAGCTTGGCTAGACCAGCTCTTGAATGGTTTTATAGAATCCCATATGGCACAATTAAAAACTTTGCTGAATTGTCTGAGGCATTTGTAGCCCAATATGCCCATCTTGTTGAAAAAGAGCTCTTAGTAGTTGATCTTCTCCACACTAAGCAAAAAGGTGGAGAAAGCCTTCCTAAATATCTGCAAAGATGGCAAACCCTTACCACTCGCATATCTTGTACCCTACCAGAACGACATTTGATGAAAATGTTTATTGATAATGCCCATTCTAGCTTGGCTCACCACATGACCATGAACTGTTTGCAGACCTACAAAGATATCAAAGAGAAAGGAATGATTCTTGAGCAAGGACTCATTAAAGATGGTGTGGTCAAGATTTACAAGGAAGCCAACCAAAATCAATCACGTTCCAATGACAAGTCTAGGTATTGGAACAAAAACAAGCACGTTGCAACAGATGGCATCACTGACACCAAACATGTGAATATTGTTGGTCCTTCCCAAAACCAGTCCAACCCACCATATGAACCCAACAATCAACAAGCTATCAACTACCAACAACAGAATAACCAAAGCTATCAAAACCACAATCCAAGACCCAACTTCCAAGGATCTAGCAATCAAGCTAATGCCATCAATGTAGCTATAGGGAAAAAGCCCAGATTCCAACTTGTACCTAGAAATTATACACCCCTTGGTGAGCTTTTGGACGTCATTTTTGAGAAATTGACTAAGGAAAACCTCATCAAATTTCCTCCTACCCAGTAAATTGACCCAAGCCAATCCAAAGCTACATGGTACAAAGACAATGAGTACTGCAAATTTCATAGGGTAAAAGGTCACACCACCCTCAGATGCATGAAACTGAAAGATTATGTGCAGGACCTCATTGATCAGAAAGAAATCATCGTTGGTGCCCAAACCTCTCCCAATGCAGGTTTATAGATCTATCAAAATGCTTTTCCTCCTCACAACAACCAAAATCCTGGAAAATCACCTATCCAAACCAACAACAACAACACCAACAACCGCTAGCCAAACAACCAGCATGGGAAGAACAATGACTACACTTCATCCTACAAAGGCTATGGTAGCCTTAGAGGTTGTATATCCATGAAAGAGCCTTATGTCAATGTTATCAATATCTAAGGACCAAACAATGAGTGTGCAGTCACCACTCGAAGAGCGCGATTTAAGATCGCAGGCCGACTAGTTTCACCAGCACCATCAGCTCCATCAAAAAGCTAGTACAATATCTTGGAACACCTTGGGAACATGCCAACCCAAATCTCCATTTTAGACCTTCTTCGCACCAGTCTTGTGTACAAAAGCATCCTTGACAGTTCTCTCATAGAATCCCATGTCCCTTCAGATATCAACACTACTGATTTTCGTAATCTTGTTGGACACCTTTCATCCTCATGTGCCCTATCATTCAAACCCACCGAAATACCCATGGTCAAGCTAGATCACACCCTTCCACTTCGCATAGCCATCATGGTATCCAATTTTTTCTTCAAAAGAGTAATGATAGATAATGGATCAGCTTTGAATATTTGTACCCTAAAATTCATAAAACAAGCTAGGTATACTGAGGCAAATATCATCAGTGAGGTTAGCACCATCAAAGCTTATGACAACTTGGAAAGAATCACAGAAGGAACTATCTTGCTGCCAATCAAGGTTGGGCTAGTCATCCAAGAAACACTCTGCCATGTTATTGATCTAAACCTACCATTTAACATCCTCCTCAGCCGCCAATGGATTCATGCCATGAAAGCTGTTCCATCCACCTATCATCAGTGCATCAAATTTCTGCATCAAGGCACTGAGGTAACCATCTATGTTGATCTAGAACCCTTTGCTTAGATGAATGCGGTTGAAGCTTCATATACAAACCATTGCCCTAGAATTGATATCGGCACAGCCATCGCTAGTTCATCCCACACTTGTAATGACCCAGAAACCATCCTCGCCTCCACCCTATCTACCGTGAAGATCAATAACAAAGGCTGTGGAGAGTATAGTCTGTCAGATGCATTTGCTGTTGGGGCACTCCCACTTGATCCACATGCCCATGGATGACTGACATATCAAAAAGCTAAGGAGATTCCACCTCCTTGATACAAACAGTTTGGCCCAACAACCTTTGTCTCCTTGAAAATCCCTCTTCATGAGGAGCTCACTCTAGATATCAACAATTGGTTACATAAGGATGCACCTCCAAGAAATCAAGCATGCCTTGATCACTTTAGCCAGAAGTATCCCCAAGAACATAAGCTCATCACTAACAAATGGAACTGTCAAGGTGGTGGTTTAGGACCAGAAGAAAGAGGCATGCAGTGCCCCATCAAAGTACACAAGTGGGAAACGAAGTCAGGTCTTGGCTTTGGCATACCCACAACTGGAGGCACCAATAAGAATGGTCATGCTTTTTCAAACATTCACCGTGACCTTGTTGAAATCAAAGACATTCCTGAGGAAGTTGAAAAGAGAGCTTACGACGATATCCTAGACCAAATCTCCCTGGGAGACTCTATTCTCCAAGAACTATCCATCCATTTCATTGACCTACCACTCGCCCATCCACAACTCATAGATTGGGACCAACCAAGCGTCATACACATTAATGAGTTCACATCAGAGGAAGCGCTTCTAAGATTCATGGGAGCTGAAACACGTCACAAGAAAACAAAGCCAGATTCTGCCTATATCTATAAGCTAGATCCCAAGGGTTATTTTGGAGAAAATCCCCAACCTAGTTCTGATACACCCAAAAATGGAACTAAGGTGAATCTGGGACTAGCCAAGGCAGCAAAGAGAACCCCTCAGCAAGAAAAACTAGAGTCACAAGCAGAACATGAGGATTTAGCATTGCCTCCTCAAGATAATCGACTAGAGGTGTCTTCTATTCTAATTGAGGATACTAAAGAAGTCAACATCGGTTCTTCAGAGATCCCTAGACTTGTTCAGATTGTTGCATCCCTATCACAAGACCATGCTAACCTCCTCTTTGAGGTCTTAAGAGAGAATATTGGCTGATTTGCATGGTCATATCAGGATATGCCAGGGCTTGATCCAAAGCTTGTAGTACATCATCTTGCAGTCGATCCAAAGATCAAACCCATTAGACAAAAGCTTAGAAAAATGCACCCCAAGGTGGCATTACTGGTCAAAGCTGAATTAGAAAGAATGTTAGCTGCTAAGGTTATCTGACCTATCGACTACTCAGAGTGGATCGCCAACATGGTCCCCGTCACTAAGCCTTCCGGTGACATCAGAATCTTCACTGATTTCAAAGATCTTAACAATGCTTTTCCAAAAGATGATTTTCCCTTGCCCAACATAGATATGATTGTAGACCTTACAGCTGGACATGAAATTCTTCCCTCATGGATGGATTTTCTGGGTATAATCGAATCAAGATTGCAGAAGAGGATCAGCATAAGACAACATTCACTACCCCTTGGGGAACCTTTTGCTAGAACATGATGCCTTTTGGCCTAAAGAATGCTTGGGCTACCTATCAAAGAGCTATGACAACCATTTTCCATGATCTTATCCATAGCATTTTGGAGGATTATGTGAATGATATCTTGGTCAAATCTCATACATTCATGGATCATCTTGTTGACCTGGAGAAAGTCTTTGATAGGTTAGCCAAATATCATCTCATGCTGAATCCCAAGAAGTGTGTCTTTGGGGTCACATCTGGAAAGCTTCTAGGCTTTATAGTTTCTAAACGAGGTATAGAGATAGACCCCAAGAAGGTCAAGGCTATCTTAAACATGCCTCCTCCCCAAACACTATGATAGCTTCGCTCTCTTCAAGGAAAGCTTCAATCCGTCTGGCGCTTCATCTCCTAGCTTGCAGATAAGTGTACACCATTTGCACATTTACTGAAGAAGGATGAAAACTTCAAGTGGGATCCTTTATGTCAACGCAGCTTCAATCAGCTCAAGCAATATCTCACAAATCCCCCTATCTTGGTTCCGCCAGTTCCTAGTCGTCCCTTGATCTTGTACATAACAGCAACGCCTACTGCTCTAGGGGCACTTCTAGCATAGCTTGATGACTATAGCAGAGAAAGAGCCATCTACTATATCAGTAGAACCCTAGTTGGTTATGAACTCAATTATACTCCTATGGAAAAAGCTTGTTTGGCAGTTGTTTTCTCAACTCAAAAGCTTCGCCACTACATGCTAAGTCATACCATCCAACTAGTCTCCAAGATCAACCCTCTCAAGTATATGCTCTCCAGAACAATACTTACAGGCCGTTTGGCCAAATGTGTTATGCTCCTTAGCAAATTTGACATCTAGTATGTGGAAAGAAAGGCAATCAAAGGGCAAGCTATAGCAAATCACCTAGCTAATGCACCTCTAATAGATGCATATCCTTTAATCGTAGAATTTCCAGATGAGCATATCTGTCTAATTGAAGAACAGCCCCCATGGAAACTTTATTTTGATGACTCATATACATCTCATGGATCAGGGGTAGGAATATTGTTGGTCACACCTCAAGGAAATTACATTCCAAAAGCCTTCAAGCTACAATTCCCTAGCACCAACAATATAGCTAAATATGAGGCTCTCATAGCAGGATTAAAGATAGCTGCAGAATGGAACATCACTGATTTACAAATCTTTGGCGATTCTCAGCTCATCATCAAGCAAGCCCTAAATGAATATCAAACCAAAGATGAAAAGTTATTACCTTACAAAGAGCTAGTTGATCAGCTAACTCAGCATTTTACAAAGCTTCAGTTTACACAAGTGCCTCGAATGCAGAACAAAGCAGCAGATGCTATGGCTACTATCGGCTCGCTCTTGGAAATTCCCCAAGCGGTTACACAGTATGAGTTTTTAGTCGAGCAGCTCCTCACACCTGCCTATGCGAATGATGACTCAAACTATGTTTGTATCTTGGTTGGTCCCCAATCCCCTTGGTACCATGAGATTCATGCTTACCTTAAAGATGGTATCATCTCCCCTCACCTCACATGTACCCAACGCTAGAACCTCATCTGAAAATCATCCCACTATGTTATCATAGCCAATACCCTATATCGTTAGGGTTATCACGATACTCTCTCTCAATGTTTAGATGAAAATGAGGCCACGATGGCATTAAAAGAAGTACACTCCAGACTTTGCGGTGCCCACACGAGTGGTATTGTCCTAGCATGAAAAATCCTTAGAGCAGGCTATTATTGGCCTACCATCGAAGAAGACTCCTATGACTTGGTCAGAAAATGTCTCCCATGTCAGCAACACACAAATCTTGTGCATGCTCCAGCACAAGATCTACAGCCTATTGCGCCACCTTGGCCCTTTGCATGTTGGGGCCTTGATCTAGTTGGAACTATCACACCTCTCTCATCTGATGGACATAAATGGATAATAATAGCTACAAAATATTTCACTAAGTGGGTGGAAGCAGTCCCCCTAGTCTCAGCTACAGGAGTTCAGGTCTCCAAGTTCATCTTGTACCACATTGTTTGCCGCTTTGGCATCCCATCCACCATCTTCATCGACCACAGAGGTAACTTTGAGAATCTCAATATGGAAGAATTATGCACTTCCCTCTGCATCCATCACCACTTTTCTAGCCCATATTTCCCACAAGGTAACGGCTAGGCAGAGGCAACTAATAAAACCCTCCTCAAAATCTTAAAGAAAGTTGTCAATGATTCTGGCCGCGATTGGCACCTACAAATAAATCTAGCCCTATGGGCCTATCAAACCTCCTTCCATACATCCATAGGCACAAATCCATACTCCCTAGTCTATGGTGCCAAAGTTGTACTACCTATAGAAGTTGAACTTCCCTCCTTGCGCATATCTTTGCAAGGGAAAATATCATATGAAGAATACAAAGTAGCCAGACTCACCCAGCTAGATCTCTTAGATGAGAAGCGACAACAAGCCTATAATCATCTCACAGTCTATCAAACTCGTCTCAAAAGAAATTTCAACAAGAAGGTACTTCCACGACACTTTCAGCTGGGCGACATGGTCCTCAAAGAAAACATGAAAGTCCAAGCAGATCGAGAAAAAAAAGGCAAGTTTGAACCTACCTGGCTTGGTCCTTATGTTGTCACTGCATCCTTTGGCTCTGGATCCTATAAGCTATCTACACCAGAAGGAGAACTCTTGAATGATCCTACTAACATCATGAATCTCAAGAAGTTCTATGCTTGAAGATCCTTGGTATACCCAGCTTTTGAAAAATACAAAAAAATAGTAAAGAGAAATAAGCATCCAATGGTGAAAACTTGGCAATTCAAGCGCCTTGGATAGGTACCTTGGTGAAAACCTGGTAATTCGGGCGCCTTGTGTACTAAGACTAATCCATTATCTATCACTATCCTATCCCTCATCTATTCACCCACCATCCCATAAAACACCTGCTTGTTCCCTTGGTGTTCCAACCAAATATCCAAAATCTAATGAAGCTTGTAAATACCTCCTATACAGCTTGTAAATAATCTTGTGCCTCAACTTGTAAATCTTTTATCATCCCTTGTATCATAGCTTGTATATCCAAATCTTGTCCAAAGCTTGTATCCTAGCTAGTATCCTATCACATGCACACAAAGAATCCCATTTTCCTTAAGCTTTTCGCAAACCATCTACCTATCCGCCTATCAACTATTGCAGACATCCCATCCTTCACGAACATTTCCATCTCACAAAAACCAAAACATGAACAACCTTGTACATTTGTAACATATCTTGGTCTGTCAGCTTGTACATCCTCTTTAGCTTAGTACCATTGTATCTATCCAGCTTTCGTGTCAGTTCCTCCTTGATCAACATCTTGTGCACATTTGATTAGCTATTCCAATGCATCCTTTAGCTAGATCTCCTATCACCAAAGTGTTATCCTTCTTAGTTCAGCTTGCCAGACGCATCACTCATCCAGATCCATCAGCTTAGGTGCTCTCCGATAGATCCTTTCAAGATATAGCTTTCCTCATGTCTGATCTTAGTCTGTTAGTACCTCGCCCTACCCATCTCGTTGGCAAACGATTCTCTTTTGGATTTTCACTTTCTTTTGATTTGGAATCTTCCCTTTTGGGTCTTGAAATATCTTTTCCAAGCAATCTTTTTGTTCCCTCCTCAAGGTTGCCACGATCTTCCATATCATGGTATACTGTGAATGGGGCAATCTAAGTGTAAGGTCTTGATCAGGTCTTTTATTTGTTTTTCTTTTCTACTTGTGGGTTACCCAGTGTCGATTCCATGCTGCTTCCTCCGGGACTCATGTGTGATGCTGGGGCAATCCTTGCGTGTTTGTTTTGAGTCAGTTCGTCAATCCTCTAGATGGTTGGTGAAAAGGCCTTGATGTTCTTGGTAACCTTGACAATTAACCAACAATCCTATAGAAAATCTAGTGCTCAACTACATGGTGGTACTTCTCTTTGAAGTATCCCCTGGCTCAATACATTTCAATGGATTCCCTTCATCTCCAGCATCTGTCTCTCTTACCTCAAGCTTATGCATCAATATCTCTTTGAATCAATCATCACCTTTAGCTTTAGGGATCCACAATCCTAGTCTTAGGGATGCACCAATACAATCAATCCACTAAGCCTCATCTTTCGAGATCCACAATCCTAGTCCTAGGGATCTCCGAAAACCATCTTTCGCCAATCTGACTCTTTGAAATCCTGTTGCATCAGCTTTTTAATCCCCTCATCCATCTCCCTATCCTAGATTCCTTTTTATAGCGCTCCACTCCTTCATCCTCCATCTCCCCTGAAGTCTTAAGCTTGCTTCCTCTTGTGCCTCTGATTCCCCCTTTATCAGTCTCCTGTAGTGAGAGTTTGAGCTAATTCAACCCCTTCTCTTTGCTAATTTGTGTCTCTGCTCGTCTCGATTTTTGGTGCTTTTCAAGAAGCCGTCGAGCCTCATTTCTCTCTTTGCCACCTTCTTGAGGGGGAATCATTTGAGTCTAGTCTCTCCTCTTCTTATCCGAGACTGGGGAAACCTTGTTGCTAAAACATCTTCCTTGTGTCATCTTCGTTCAAACTTCTTTGAAATAATGTTGTCTCAACACTATGTCAAAGAGGGGCAAAATGTAGACACCTAAATTTGATTACACCGCTTTGGTAATCCTATTTAGCTATCTCTAAAGGCATCATTAATTAAATTCCTATTTATTTAATCCTTTGCTATCCCCTAGCTGATTAATTTAATTAATCATCTATAGTCCTAATTGATAAATCAAATAACCTATTATTTATCAATTAAATCCTATTCTTCTATCTAATTCCAAAATCCCCATTTATTAAATAAATCTATTTGATAAATAAAGCCCTCAAATCTAATAAACCCCTAACCTATTCCTAAACCCCCTTTTAAGCCTAATCCACCCCATCCACCCATACTAACTAAGCTTAGTCACTAACTCACCCACCCTAATGAATGCCATCCATTTGCATATCTCTAACAAGCCTAATCTAATCCTAAACCATCTCTAATCCCCCCCTAATCTTGTCACATTCCCTTAGCAAGGTTAAGGCTTTCCTAAGCCAAGCAAAGTCAACAATCTCAACTCCCTCCAAAATATCTCAACCACTAAGCCTTCAATGCTCTTACAAAGCCATAAAGACTCTTACAAGCCCATTCATTGCTCTTACAAGCCATTTATGAAGGGTCTTTATGAAGATATTATCCCTTGAGCCTCCTTTGTTGACTCATCCTTGCCCTTTCCTCCATCCACCCACCTTGTGACATGTGTCACTCCCTGATTGGTGCTAAACAAGCACAATCCATGTGCTCCCCTTTGAGTGCATCCTAGCTGTCTTTAAGCTTTCATCTCTCCTTGCATCTTAGCCCTCCATCCCTCAAGCCCTTAGCCTATACATTGAATCCCCTCCCAAGCCATTTCATCACAACCTTGAAGCTAAAGTTATAATGCTAGTTTGAGAAACAAAGCCTTAACCATACCCTTATAATGCCAAATTAAGAGCTCACAAAGCTACCAATTTGCCATTACCCATCCATCTCCATTGAAGCTAGTTTTGAGAAGCCTTGAGCATACATATCAATCATTTACATAGACTCATCTACCAAGCAAAGAGCTAATTCCTATTGGGAGAGTCCATTCATTTGGCTCACATTCCTAATTAGGGGTTCCTCTTTTGTCTATCTTATATGTTATATTAGTTAATGCTTTGTTCTCTTAATAGATTAGTATTTCTTGCTAACATATTAGTATATACAAGTAAAACTTTGAACCGGTATTAACGATTGTAAATGGTCAACCACAAATAGATAACCCAATCTTAAGGACTTGAAAATAACTGAATTGATGAAAGAATGTTGTATTTATATTAAAGTATATTATGATCTCATACAAAATTTGAAATCATATTGAACATGACCACCTTGAGGAAAAACTAAATTTAGAACCCTAAAACATCTTTCAAATCATGTGAGTGGAAATGATTAAATAGCCTAGTGATAAGAGGCAAAGTGTTTCACACCATCTTTAGTAGAAGTCAGATTTTTTCTAACCTTATCACTCGTGGAAGAATTTTGGTCTATACCTAGTATGGAAGTGATCAAGTAGACTGGTATTGATTTAGACATTACAACATAAGTAAAGGAAACCTACAATCTTCATAAATCTAATTTTGTACCTTCAGGTTGAAATTTTCAATTGATAAAATGAATGGTGAGTAATTAGGAAGGTAAAACTTGAAGAATATACCATGTTACCAAGTTATTTTGATACTTATAACCTATTACAAATTTAAAATGTATTGTTCTAGTAGTCCTCAGAAAGAAAATGAGAGCTAAATTGAAATCTACAAGCAACCTTTGGAAAACCTCGAAGGATAGGATTACTAATGTGAGAAGCTATTCCACAAAGAGAGTTAGTTAGGAACGTGCAAAGAATATGAATATCTTAGTCTACTATGAGGAATAGAACCCTAATTGGGGAATGAATCTATCTAAATATGGTGGTAAGAAGAAAATTAAATAGTGAGAAGTATGTAACATACAATATTGAACTAGTAAGATAGAAAATGAAAATTTCTAACTTAGGGTTATGTGAGTCTATTTATGTTAGCAAGCTTATTGTATAAGCATGAATAATACTAAATTTTATCTATTAAGTGAATACGCATAGACTCTAACATTGGAATTCTTGGATAAATTATAACCCTGCAATTTAGAGAAATAAAGTCGCGATGAGGTCATCAACCTAATAAGAACTAAAGGTTCAGGTATCAAAATTAAGTTATAAGAGGATTATAAGCCACAAGGCATGATAAGAATAGTGATGATGACCTTTATCATCAGCAAGGGGATAGTTGTAAGAATGAATAAGTAAACATTGACAACATCCTAATAATGGATTTATATATATGTAGTTGCAAACCGACAACCTAAGGATGAATTCATAAGTCATTATGACTAGGAGACATGAAATGTGGAATTATTGATAAGAACAAAACCATTTAGTGAATTCTTAGATGATAATTATAACTTGTGTAAACAATGGAATAAACAAAACAGTGATACATACATACATATATATAAACAAGATCATACGAAATTTGATGAGATTGATAACACAATTTCAGCCAATATATTGGTGGTGAATTTGACCTAAGAAGGATTATGGGTAGGAGCCCTAATATTTAATTATAGTGAATTAAGGATAAGAGATTTGGTTTTGTAATTACAACTTAGAGTACAACTCTATTGACACTGAGTTCCCCACATGTTAGATTATTCAAAAAGAAATCAATGTAACAACAAGAGGATTAAAGGGGACTTATTTTAGTACCCTCGCATTTACACTTTTGAGTGAGTTCTGATTAGGACAAACCCATTAGTACAGTAAACCCTAACCGTAGGGCGATGTTAATAAAGTTAACTACGTAGCTAGTATGTGGGATCAAACATAGGTTGAGCGACATGGTCTTTAGACCAGCATCTAATTTCAATTCAAGATCCTTGCAATGTATTTGGAAGACCTAAGATTCCTCATTTCCTTCTAAGAACTTGCTATGGCTGCATTATGTCAGTAATGTAAATTTTGTAAGCAATTGGATTTATTTCCTTATTTGTCTGATTTTAGATGTTTCAATGTTCTTCCTTTTTGCCAACAATGTGATGTGGAGCTATTTAGCCAACTTTATTATAGATGATTCTATTTTGCCTCTGGCTCATGTCTTTAATTCTTGATTAAGATTTTTATATTGTGGCCACTCTTTATTTCTTTTGTTTTAGATTTTTCCATTGGATGTTTCATCCTTGATGTTGAATTTAAATTTTGAGGCACTTTCTTCTAAATTTTGTTGGCAAAGTGACATATGATGGGCCTACCAAAGGGATTCCTGACAATTAAGTGGATGTACAACATTACGTTATGGGGTTATTAGTGAGAGTATTTGTGCCCCACCCTTTCCCAAGACTTCAAGAATAGGACTAGTGATATCCATGGACTATTATGAGCAATGAAATTGCACCCAAGCATGCAACTAGATAAGGTTGCAAGTTAACCTAATGGATTTTTAGATGTAAAAGGTACATGTGTAGTGATGGACTTGTTTTGTGGCCTATTAAATAATAAGTATGTCATGGAAACTCTAAAGGAAAAGTGATTAACCCTACATAAAGAGCCAAGTTGCATTAGGGAGTCTTGTACAACTGTTACCCAATGAGTGGGTATGTGGAATTTGGAATATCTTATTATATTATTATTATTAGAGACTCTATAAGTATTCTATACTATATTAGAATGTTGTTTATTTTTGACCAATATGTTTTAAGAAGTGTTTGACCCTGGAAAATGTAACCATGCTAGAGTTATGGTTGGAACTTTGCTTTTAGTAATGGTAATCAGGAAAATAGGCTATCATCCCTATGTATGCATGATAATTATTGATCATTATTTTTACAAGAGTAAATCTTGGAATAAGTCTAGACAAGGTCTAGTATAAGATGAACATTTTAGTTGTGTGACTTCCTGGAGGAAGTCAAAGGCTAGTGGGGAAGGATGTAAGGTTTCTCCTTGTATGTACTTTTTAAATATGAATTTCTTTGTTAAATCCATTATAGGAGATTAGACTGGATGTGAAGTAATGCTTTTTGGTTTCAATGTCCTAATAGAAATTGAGATTAGCTAATTCATCCATGATTTAAATACTCAATGAATCAAGAACTACTATGTTATCTTGACTGTTTAAACATTGAATTTCACTAACGATGATACGAGGTGTTTTACCAAATGACGATGATGCTAATTATGGTACCTTAATGATTAGGTTATATGTATTCAGATGTTTTAGTATGCCCTATTGATGAATTTTATGATGTTTAAATATATGCATGCCTAATGATGATTATTCTAGTATTTTAATTTGAAATAATGAATAGTTTAGGTTATATTGATTATGCAATTATTGATGATTAAATGTGATTAGAAATGAGATGAATGGTTATTTATATAAAAGTTGATGTTTTGATTTATGTGATTATCTAGATAAGTTTTGAATATGTGCATGTGATTTTTCTTGAGCTATTGATGTGTGAAATGAGTGTGCAGGATTATTAACCGAGAAATCTAATAGAGAATTGGAACTAGACCCTATGTATCATTTGTGAAAACTAGGGTTCAGTCTAATGAAAGATGTAAACCTTGTTGTTTCATATTTCTTTTGTATTGTAAATTGAACGTGTGTATCATTCTATAATCATTAAGTGTTAATATTTTGTAGCAGTGATTTGATAGTGTCACTTGACACTTGTGATTCATATATGCATTTTAGCATGATAATTAGGGTTAGCTAAGTAACTTAAGAATCTGAGTTGGACTAGGTTTGTGATCTAATACTAATTAGATAATAATCAAGATTAATTACCCTAATTAGGGCTTAATGATATTTTTGCATTCTTAGGGTTTTTAGGAAGTCCAAAATTTTCAAGCATTTTAATAGGTCATTAAATAGTCCTAGAGGCCAAAAATCATGAAAGCTAAGTACTTAGGGGGTATATGTATGGGTTGGGGACATTTTCCATCCCTCTAGCCTTTTTCATTAACTTTGGTGACCACCCAAATATCCCATTTTTGCTTTATTGCGAAAATTGAAGTTTCATCATGAGTTTGATAAGTTAAACTCCACCTTGAAGTTTTCTTTAGTGGTGAGGTTAATTTAGAAGATTCTAGAAACTTTAGTTAAGAGGGGGAGTTATTGCATTTTGTAAGTGGTTGAGTTGAGAGCCTATTTTAGTGGCAGATTTGAGAGTGAAAGGTTGTTCACCCAACCTCTAGATTTAGAGAGCAAATTCAAGATTGAAGGAGAAGGAAGGATAGTTCTTCTCAAATTTTAGTTTGTCGTAACCATATTGTGAAGGTAGGGATCCTTTGAGCTCATGTATTCATGTTGTGTTTCAGTTCTTAAGTAGTTTTTTTTTACATATGTGTGTTCGTGTGTATGATGAACATGTTAGGAATGGGATTGAAATAGGTTTTCTTTAAATATTTCCCTTCATATTTTACTTTTGATTTTCAAGGGTATTGCATGGGTGTGTTGGCATTACTCACCCTTGGATAGGGTAGAAGTGACAATGTATGGGAGGAGGGCTTCAATTGGACTCTGGTAATGTAGGGTCTCTCCTCACGATGAGGAGAGGGAGAGAATAGGGTGTTATGGGCCCCTACTCATTAGTACAAATCATGTTTGTGTTTTGAGAAATTGAGAAGTGAAAGAATGGAAGTCTTGTGATATCAACCTTGAAAGGGCATTTGTGAAAGAATGAAAGTTCTTGTGATATTAGCCTTGAAAGGGCATCTGTTATGGTGTTGTGACCGATGTCTCCTGTCTAGAAAAATCCACCTTCTCCCTAGTCTAGTTCAATAATGAACCTATTGTGCAAACCTAGGATGGGAGTAAATAGGTTTATTTTGTCGTTGTGTTAAATTTGTTTGTCTCTCAGTCAGTTTCGTTCTCTCCATGGTTACCTTGATGTGTTTGCAAATTTTCGTAATGGCTACCCTATTGTGGAGCCAAGAAGGAAATTTAGAGTTTTTATTTAAATTCAAATGTGTTGGAAGAATTCTCCTTAGTAATAAGATCCTATTGTAAAAATGTTATTGTTAAACTTATCTTTGAAATGATTAAGATCGTGAGTTTTCTTCCCTGGTTCTTTCTTGAGGAAGCCCTTCAATCAGATGAATGAATTAAAAAAATAATAATACTTTCCGTTTATATGATTTTCTATGTGATTAAATTTATATGCATATGTTTATTGGAAATAGATGCAACAATGTTTTATCTTTTCTATGACAGTCTTAAAGTTCAAATTTGTATTCATGGATTAAATTGTAATTAGAGGAAATGATGATAAAATAGAGTTATGCAAAATTGATCCCAAATCATGTTAAGAAAATTTGATGTTATGATTGGTGCTTCATTGGTATTTTCATGATTATTAGGAAGAAAAATATTTCAACGTTATTGTATCAACATAAACATTAACCTTTCTATTATAATCCAACTAGAAAAAAAAAAAATCCCCATTGGCTAATTAAATAACTTAGAAAAATTTGCACTTAGAAATATAAATGAGACTTGTGAATTTTTTTTTTCTACTTCCTTAGAGAAAAAACCTCTTTGGAATTTGTGTTGGGGTAGAAATTAATTCCTCCTTTTTGGACATATATAAAGATTCCTTTAAATATCCTTATTTGGATGTAATTAATGTTCTAAATTTAATAAACATGGAAAAAAAGAAAAAGAAAATATAAATAAATAAATATCTAACTATCCTATGTTATCCTAAATTTTCACCTAACAAACTTTAAAACTTAACTACCCTTTCCCCCTAAGCCTTCATCTACCCATACCACTTGGATCCAATACATCAAGTGCATGGGAAACTCCACACATCATTATTTGCATAGTACATCCCTAGGCACCAAGTTGTAAGGGAGGAGGGAAAATATAGTAAAGTTTTAAAATAGAAATAAAGCATCAAATGTGACCACCTCTTATTTGGTGACATCACCCTCCACTACCCAAAGTCCATTGTGGTAGGTGCAAGTAAGAGAAGCTAGTCAATTCACATTAATATTGGTTTTGAAAATCACACAAATTATCGTACCATTTTACAAACAATCAAATTCTTTGTCTATGCATTCCTCTTGCAATCCAACCTTGGGCAACATGTGGCAGGCTTGGGGCAACATGCCTTGACCTTTTGGGGGGCCACCTTGGCATTGGTCGACGTGCATTTACATGGGGAAGTGTGGAAGGTGGGTTAGGTAAGGGGTAAGGGGTAATGTTAAATGTAAGGGAGTTAGTTAGGGTCAGGTATAGTATGGGGTTGATAGTTAGTAAGGATAGTGTATGTTAGATTAGTAGGGTGTAAATTGTTTAGCTAGTAATATATGTTAATTTTAGATTCAATTAGTATTATGGTTTAGTAATAAGGGTTAGTAGATGTTAGTTAGTGGTTAGTATGAAGTGTAGTTAGGAGTTAGTATCAGAGTTGGTTTAGAGAGTGTTAAGGGGTTGTTTAATTAGGATTTGTTATTAGTTAGTGGATGATCATTTTAATTATGATTCATTCTTTATGTATTATTTTATTTTAATATTTTAGTAAAAGTAAGTTTGTAAGAATTTGGTAAAGCTCTGATACGATGTAAGAATTTTCCTTACGACCAAATTCATCTAAGACCAAGAAGTACAACAGCTAGCACAAATAGACCAATAGAGTATGATCAAAATAATAATATGATATTCAATTTATTGTAATTGATTGATGTACAAATATACTAGAGGTGCCTGTATATAAAGGCCTCCATGATGCATCTAGAATGTCTAGGAGTTAGCAATATGATAAGCCTCACAACTAAGCACATGTCCACCAGGAATGGGTTATCCTCCATGAAGCACAAGAGTTAGTGCGATGATGTGAAGATAAGCCTACAAAGGTGTAATTTATGTTGTAGAAACCATGTGCTAAATTGAGACTGTGAACAACTATGTTTTTAGCATGACAACTCAGTTGATTATGCATATTCCAATGTTGTAGACACCATATGCTAAATTAGAGTTGCTTACTCCTATGTTGTCAACAAGACAACTCATATGAGTACACAAAATCCTACGTGTATAACCTAAGAAATAATAAAATAATGCATTTATCTTACGTAAACTTAAGTAAAGTGTAAATAATAATAATTTACACTTCACCCCCCCCCCCCTTAAGTGCAACTTAGGGGAATGCACTTAAAATCACAAGAGCTATGATGAAATGCATAATGGGTCTTGATTACTAGGCCATGTTAGGTACCCAAGTACAATGTAATGAAATCTCTCTACAATCGGAGAAAGAGGGAAAACCTCATGGGAAAAAATCGTCCCCCAAAAAGAGAGATATGTACAATATAGAAAGATGCATATATGGATGGAGTAATCAGGACCACCCCATTATGACATACATCATGCATATCCAATAGAGAATTCCTTGATGAAATCCCCCCCTTAGTGAAGGATCTCTGAATGATAAGTGCCTGAAGACAAAAGAAAATCCAATGCTGACAAACAACGTTTCTCCCTTTAGGAAGAAGATACACCAAGTATAGGTGCAAATATGCTTCCCACTGTGGATAGGAAGATGGAAAAGGGATCCAGATGTAGTATGCAGTGAATGTAGCCTTTGAAGTCTACTCAGATGTTGAAAAGTCCTTGATGAATGAAGATGCGAGGAACCAATTTGGTGGATGCCCAAAAGACGGTGGCAAGCAAGGTAACTTGTCCATGGATAAAGCTAATCAAACTCCAAAGATGATGAAGCATCCTCATAAGTAGATGGAGGAAGAGAAGTAATGTCTCCTCCCCTCAATGATGTAGGCACACCTATGAAAGAAGCTCCTTGATGACTGAAGAAGTTGCACCATGAAAGCTGAATGATTGTCTTCCATGTGGGAAGAAATGGTGCCATAGGTGTGATAGAGGATGCTCCCCAACTGGTAGGAAGAATCCTCAAAAAATAGGATGTCTGAGGAAAATGGAATACAATCTCTATAGACTGATATGTCTCCTCATAAGTGAAAGAGTCCTCCTCCAACTATTGTAAAGAAGCCACAATCATGTTAGAACAATCAAGTGGTTGAGGGTTAGAGTGTGCCCTCACAACGAGTGAAGAAGTATCCTCAACAAAGAGAAGATTGACATCATCAATGATGTCTCCCATATCTTCAATGTGAGACTCCATGAACAACCCTGCAATGTCTGAAAGGAAGTCATCCCATGAATTTTAAGTTGGAAGACATGGTATATCCTGCTATACTGAATCAGGAGCATCTGTGGCTGAAACTAGATCAACAACATGAGTATTAGGATGTGTGATCTCATTTGGAGTTGAAGGTACCATAACTAGAGTGACTGGAGGTAGAATGTCCTTTGGAAATGAGGGAACTATGGGATCTCCATATTCTTTCCAAAGAGCCATCCAAATATCATAAGGTTCAATGAGATTTCTAATGACATGAAAGAAATTAGAACTGATACTGAATATAATGACTGGCAAAATTGTGTGAAAAGTTTGGTATTAGGATAAGAGAGCAGTTATTTGGAACATAGAAAAGGAAATACTTCCTTATGCTCTCTTCTGAGATGATCAATGATTGAAGCACTCCATTTGTGATAGTTCCTTTTTGTCAATGCGAGTCTTAAACCAAACTAACATATGTGACACGACTCCATGAAATCAATTAATGAACCCCCTAAACTGCAAGAATAAGCAATCAACCCCCCTAATGCATGATTTGGCACTTTATAGGTAGTGTAATGGGCCACTTTGTCAATTTTGACCTTAGTGGACTTTTGATTTTTCAGTTTACAACATCCTCTTATAGTTCAAATCTGAATGCTTTACAATGGAGCTTGGAAATACAACAATTTTGAAGAAACACAATGCAAAGAAATGACCTAACTCTAAAAGTGGTATTTCTATCCATACAAGCTTATAATATGATTATAGATTTGGAAAGTAGATGAAAAAATATGCACTTTCAAAAAAAATAGAACTTGATTATGTGTCTAGATGAGCCCGTACTAAGCAATTGAAGTTGCAAAAATCAAATTTTATAATTTGTAGAAAAAATTAGGAATAGAGAGCTCAAACATCCTGCACCAATGTATATATTACGAAATTCTACCCCAAAACAAAAAACAAATTACTCACAAAAAGGAGTTTGTATGAGGGAGATATCGCTCTTTGAAAATCACCTCTACAATTATTTTTCCTAAATTGCTGCCATCGCACCTCTAAAAATCAAATGACTCTAAATTTCATGTCAAATGTCCGATTTTGGTGAAAAAAAGTTAGTTTGGGGGTTTTTTGACCTTCTAAATATGATGTTAATATCTGATTAGCACTGGCAAGATCCAATCTTGTCCTACAAAAAATCTCTCCTACCGGCCTGATGGCCAAAAAATTTTGAACAAAATACACAAATTTGAAAAATAATGCAGAGAAATTTCAGAGCTTGAAATAATAATTTATGTAGATCTAAAAATTAAATTTAGAGATCTGAAATGACCATACCAAATTCATAAATTAGGCCTTCGAGTGTCATTTTGCAAAATTTTTTTCCTCAAATTTGACTATGGTCCAATATAGGAAAATTTATAGTCAAATTTCACCAAATTGATGCTCTAGATGCAATAGTGAGGTCCGCTTTGGTTCTAGATGCTCCCAATATCTACAAATACTCTAGATCTGGGTTGAGGTGTCCTTAGAGAGGTGAAGCAAGATCGGTCTCCAATGGCTATGAAATGACGCCTCTATGGCTCTGATACCATGTAAGAATTTTCCTTAGGGAAAAATTCACCCAAGACCAAGAAGCAAAATAACTAGCACAAATAGACCAATAGAGTATGATCAGAATAACATTATGATATTTAATTCATTTTAATTGATTAATGTACAAGTACACTAGAGGTGCCTGTATATAAAGGCCTCTATGATGCATCTAGAATGTCTAGGAGTTAGCAATATGATAAGTCTCACAACTAAGCACATGTCCACTAGGAATGGGTTATACTCCATTAAGCACATGAGTTAGTGTGATGATGTGAGGATAAGCCTACAAAGGTGTGTCACGTAAATTTATGTTGTAGACACCATGTGCTAAATTGAGAGTGCAAACAACTATGTTGTCAACATGACAACTTAGTTGATTATGCATACTCCAGTGTTGTAGACACCATGTACTAAATTGAAGTTGCTTACTCCTATGTTGTCAACAAGACAACTCATATGAGTACGCAAACTCCTAGGTGTCTAACCTAAGAAATAATAAAATAATGCATTTATCCTGAGTAAACTTAAGTAAAGTGTAAATAATAATTATTTACACTAACAAAGTTTAGTTGTATTAAATTAATTATTAAGGGTTGAGATATGATTTTAATTAGATAATGTTAAATTTTAGTATTAGAATATGTTAGATGTTAGATAATGTTAGTATTTTAATAAGTTCTTTAGTATTATGTGTTTAGATTAATTTTTTTTTATTTATCTATTTTAATTATATTAAACATGTTAGATATGTTTATTAGTTAGTAGTGTCTTGGATTTTTAAATATGTACGTCAACAAGATTATGGTTTTGAGTATGTTTAGTGATGGATTATTTTGATGTCTTAAGGTTAGACATTCTAATGACATTTGGACAAAGCTTAATAAATAAAAATAATTAAAGATGTGAGATTTAAGTTATAAATTTGAAATATGAAGATGCTAATGTTTTGAGAGTGTTCTAGAGAAAGGTTAACAAGATAACTTGTTTAGGGAATCAAGTTATGTTTTAAAGTGATGTGAATGTTGTAAATAAATTAAATAATGAATATAAATGATTTAATCAGTTCAAATGACTATATCAAAATTTAAATGTGTAATAAATTTTAGAGTTGTCTAGAATGCTTGATAGCATTAAGTATTAGTGTGTTAAGATAGATTAACCATTAAATGCAAAAATAGATCCTCCTAAGAATTGATCTAGTATAGTGATAAAAAGGATAGCATCATAATCGACTTATGAATTTGGAAACCCTAAAATGTAAATTTGAGTTGGAAGTCATACCTTTGTAAATTGAACCTAAATGTTAATTGATCAACTCATTCAACCAAAACTAAGTGTTCCCATAGTGTTAGGACTTAGGGGTTCAAACTTGTACAGTATGTGGGGATGTCAACTTTGCATCTTAATCATATGTATTCGAAACTCACTTTAATCCTATGCCATCTTTCCATAACCTATTTAGTGTAGCATGTATTAATGTAGTAGATTAATTACCTTTTAAAAAAAAATTGGTGTGTTTTTGCCTTGTATTTTGGGCATGACACCAGTGATGCACACAAAGAAAAATCACATTGCAATCAAGTATCATTACTTGAGAGAGTTCATTCAAGATCAAGATGGAATATGTTAACACAAAAGAGAAAATTGTTGATATCTTCCCAAAACCATTACCTAAGGATGCTCATGAGTATCTAAAAGGTAAATTAGGGGTGATACCCCTATCAAAGGCTATCTAAGTAACAAAGATGAGTGCCCTACATCAAACAAGCTGATATTCATCTATTACACATTGATGTAGAGGATCTTACTTTAGGAAGCTACCTAACGTAATTATAGAACTGAAACTTCAAATCAGTCACAATCAAGGTGATAGAGGGAGCAATTGAAGAAACTAAAAAAGCCCATATCTGCATGTTTAAGATGACAAGTTTTATGCATATGTGTTTGGCATTATTGTCAAAGAGGGAGATATTCTACAGATCAAGAACCAGAACATATAAGGGGAGATATTTTACCGATCAAAGAGGGAGATAGATCAAACTAGTATCAGAAAGATGAATGAGAAAGAGAGAGATATCTGAGATATCAAGAGATTGTTGATTTGAGAGATAGAGAACAATTCAAGAAAGAGGGAGAAATCCTAATCTACCTAGTCAAAGGGAGTTATAAGAAAGAGTGAATGTTGTAAACCTAATTAGAAGATGAAAGTTGTTGATAAAGGGAGAAATATCAATACAAGTTTTCTTTTTGGTATTGTGTTACTATTTTAACCTGGTAAGTTTGGTTGATTTGGTTGATCAACTTGGTTTGCCATCAATGTCAAAGAGGGAGATTGTTGAGATCTAATTGAAAAGATCATTGTTGAGAAAGATGATTGGAAGAAGGAGATTGTTGAAAAAGACTATGTTTCAATCATTGTTTTTCCACTGATGTCAAACCTGCTATTTGCTGGTAAGACAATTGCTTATAAGCTTCAAGTACTATCACTTATTTTATTGATGAAGAGGATTTGATCAATAAGAGGTAACAATAGCACCTAGAGGAAAGGTTGAGTTATGATTATGTAATGAAATACAAGGATTATTTAAGATAGTGATGACATGATGTATTGATAATCTACTTAAGATTACAAAGGTTGGCTACACTTAGAAAGTTTAGAAGAACAAGTAACACAAATTTTGTCTACCAAGCTTAACTAAGTAGATAGTAGGTGTTGAGCAAAGTTAGTGCAAGCTACGCAAAAAATTAGTTGGAGCCACGTAAAAGTTCATTCTAGTGTATGCTAAGAAAAATAGTTGATGTCGAGTAAAGTCTAGTTGATGTCAAGCATCAGTAAACTTTAGTAGATGCTAAGTAATTTCACAGTGGATGTTGAGCAATGTAGTATGTGCTGAGCATTAGAAGGTTGATAATGCTAAGCTACTGCATTATTTAAGAGATCAAAGATTTGATGAATCTAAGTTGACAAAATTGTTTTCTTGGATTTTGTGAACCAGTTCGAAGATAAGCTTGATGAGTTGGTGGCACAAAATTTGAGGTAAACCATTTTAAGGCAAATTCAAATGGATTCTAGGAGAAGTTTCTAGAAGAGATATTAAATATGAGGTAGATACATTTTATCCTACCTAATCCATTCGATCCCTAAATTTGGATGATGGAAAATGAGTGAGAAAATATCTTAATTTCCTACTTATAGGAATGTCTGGTCATGAAGCAAAGTTTTTATGTTCGAGAACCTAAGGGAGACAAGGACTCAAGGGTTTTGCTTCATCAAGTGACCTAAGAGAAGAGTCTACAATGGCATGCTAAGAAAGAAGGCTTAAAGGAGATGAATGCTTGAAGGGTGAATAAACTATCAGAGCTACAAAGTATGAAGGCCAAGTAGAATTAAGGATTGAATTGAGATCTATAATCTACAAGAGAAGTTGTAAGTTGTATAAGATCAAAGCTCTACTGTTACTCTCTAACAATTGTATCAATCTAGGATAAATCCTTTGGATTAAGGTTAACCTAACAGTCATTTGTAAATCCTTTAATGGGTGGCATTCCAAGTGAATGGCCTAAAGTCCTCTAACAAGGCTCACTTCTAATAGGGTGACTAAAATCCTTTAATAGGGTTACATTTAATAGTGTGTATTGTAACCTTTAACAGGGTTGGCTTTTTATAGGGCATCACTCTAGAAGAGCGAAAAGGAGTAGCATGTTACTAGTGTTTTCTTCCAAATTGGGTTTCTACATAAATTATTGTGTCAAGTGTGTTGATGAATCTGTTATGTTTCATGATTTACATTTCTGCAAGTTGATTTGACATTAACCTACAAGTTTTTAGTGATTGCATAATCTTATGGATGCATGTATGACTATGAATGTTTTATGGTTCACTAAGTTGTGATAAGTTTTATTTATAAATTTGGACCTTGGATAATTGATTCACCCCCCCACTCTTATTCTAAATTATTCCAACAGTTTGCATGCAAACAGAGTATTCATGGTGACTGAGGAGTTATGAATTTGAGTTACATTGCATAATCAATTAGAGGAGAAAAAAGGAAAGGAATTAGAGGACAACTGAGATACATCTGGTCAAGAAGGATCAAGTACACATTAGGATAGAGGTGATCTAACATCAAGTAATAAAGTGTTAATCGAAGGATCATTGCTTAAAAATTCTAATAGGTGAATTAGTTAAATCTCCTAATAGAGTAGTCCTAACAAACTATTGTAAAACCTTTAAGAGGGTCCTTACTTCATTGCAAGTTAAAGTCCTTTTACTAGGCACACTTTTAATAGGGTGTTGGAATCCTGTAACATTGTAAGACCTAATACTCTTTGTAAGCTTTTAACAGAGCAAACCTTCCATAGGGTAGATCATGTTTCATGATCAAAACATTGTAACCATTGAATACATGTTATTACTCTAGTGGTGACGATTTGTGGGTGTTGTCGCCACCCTAGTTTTACCTTCTCCTTAGAGGGTTTCTAGGTAACCAAATATATTGTGTCATACATGTGTTAATTTTTTACTTTCATGCTATAGATGTATATGCTTAATTTGATATTTTAGTTTATATGCATAGATTGTGAGATGGATGTGTGGTGAATGATTTTGAGGTTGAAAGTTTTAAGTGCTAATTCTCCCCCCCCCCCCCCAAGTTTACTTTCCTGCATGGAAATGGAAGTCTATAAGTTGGGAAAAACTATTCAGAACTAGAATATTGAAATACAACTTGCCCTGCATCAATTGAGTGAAGCAAGTGATGAGTTAAAGTGATCATTAAGGAGAAGGAAGGAGGTATCCATTGAAGATAATGACACACGTTATCAAGAGATTAACACTACTAAATTATTTTTAGATGGAAACACCACTGAATTTGATGCAAGAATTGTAGATCTGATAGAAAATAATGAAACCCTAATTAAAGAGGTCAAAAATCTCAAGATAAAATAAGAAGTCTAATCAGTATTGCTTTGTGAACTCACTAAATAGAAAAAGAAAGCCATAGAAGACAAAGTCATGATTGAAGATGACAAAAGGATGTTGACCATGGATTGGAAGAGAAAACATCATAAGTACTTGAAGGATTTATAACATGCAATTGGAGTTAATGAATCAAGTCATGATTGCCAATCATGAACTAAATGCAAAGGATATTGGGATCATAACACTAAAATTGTAGAATGAACAACTGAGAAATGATCTAAAAAGAGAAAAAGAGTTTGCTGAAAGTTTCAACAAACCTAGTGAAGCAATCATGTATTTTGAGCAATTGATGAGATCCCCTATATCCAATAGTGATACTATTGGACTAGGCTTCACTAGTATTGAGTAAAAAGTCATACAAAACTGGTGAAGAAAGAAGTAACAAAGGTGAGAACTCCAAATATACTTTTCATAATTGTGCCAAGTTAGGTCATACTACTAATGTTTGCAGGAGCAAGACTGCAAATCAGAATCCTGAGAAGTTCATGGGTGACTACCACAAATGCAACAAATAAGGACATCAAGCACATGAATGTAGAACTAGGACTAGAAGCACACAAAGATTTGAAGGATACTACTCTAACTATCAGAAGTATGGACATAGAGCATATGAGTGTAGATCCAATCCTAAATGGTCATCAAACAAGAAAACAAAGGTAAAGCACAATGACAACTCTCATAATTGGGATTATAATACTAGGTACAGTTGTCACTATTGTCAAGAGTATGGAAATGTTGCTGAAAATTGCATAAGAACACATTTTAGATGTGACTACAAAAGTGGTTGAGTCAAGCTACATGTTTTCATTGTTTGAAGATTGGTCATGTAAGCAAGAATTGTCCAACAAGGTCAAAGGCACCAAGTAGTGAGTTCAACAAAGGCAAAGGAAAGGCAGTTGTTGAAAATGTTAGAGATGAGATGAACAAGACATGGAAGAGAAAGGAAGATTGCAATACATCAAGTGCAAATGGAATCACTTCACCCAATGGGTCAAGTGATCACACCACCTCCAATTAAGCAATCAAGAGGTATGTTGGGATTGATTTTTAAAAGACATACTTTACACTGGCTCTAAGGATTTAGTTCTAAAATGATTATATATGCATGAAGAAAGATGCAAGGTGTTTATTATAACCTACAAGAAATATTTAGGTTTTGTTAGTTTTCATGTTACTGCTAAGCACAAAGAGTTTCACTGTGGTTGCCTAGTGAAATGTTAGTTGATGTTGAGCTATCAAAGGTGATAGTGTTGACCAAGCTCATAGTGGTTGCTGAGCAAAAAGGAAAGTTCATGGAAGTTGAGTGAGTCAAAATCTCTATTGAAGCCAAGCTTATAGTTGTGTAAGCACTAAGCATTACATGTAAGGTTTTGAGGTCTATATGATCGATTACTACTCATTTGACATCATTCAAATTTGAAGAGAAGCACAAAGAGTGAAAGGTAAATTGAAGAGATCATTCCAAGCATTTGTAAAAAGGATTTAATAGCTGCTCGACATCATCTCAGCAAGATTGCAAAAGGTATTTATCATGTGCTGAACTATGCAATTTGAATTTTTGCAAACCCTAGTTTTTCAGAATGGCATCTACTTCTTTAGCTCCCAAGGTTAAAGAGGGTAAATAAGTTTTGAATGCTTAACTAATAAGAAATGAGATCAAACAACCAATCTTTAGAGCCATTCTCGATATTGCTTAATGTAATACCCCAAAATTGGCTCATTACCATGAACACCAATTCTGGTCAATTCTAAAGTCCTAGGTCACTAGGCAATTCTTATTTTGATATTTGCTACTTGACTTAATTATCAAATGTAGAAAACCCTAACCTGCATTAATCATGCTATTTATTTAATTCCTAAAGTATTGACTCATATTAGTCACATTAAACCTATTGATTAAGATTTAATTTCATTCTAAGTATTTACACTTTAATTAAATTAAATAATCATCTAAGACTAATGTACTAAGGAATTAAATTTATTTAATTTAATGATGCTTATTTTAATTAATTGAATGTAATTATTCAATTAAATAAAAAAGGTATTTATGAGGTCATATCTCATTTTATTAAATTAAATATCTTTCCTAAATTCTATTTGTCAGTTCAAAATGGAAATTCTTAGTTAACTACGTCTTGAATTAAAAGTGACTCAAATCACTTACTCTCACACTAAGGTGAAGCCGAGTTAACTATTTCTTACACTCAGGATTTGAGGCAGTTAAACTACATTTTTATTTGGAATCTTCCACTTTGATTGAATCTTTGCTTCATTCCGGACTGTTGATCTGAGATGATCTCAACTATTGATGGATTCTAAAAATTCTATTTAAGGGGCTCATAATTCCTCATTACAGAGGTTGGATTGAATTGCTATCAAATTGCTGCTAAATTGTGCACTCATTTAAGCTCATTACTTTCATAAGCTTTTCATTTCTTAAATTAAGAATCATTTAAGCTTTAATATGCATACATATAATCTTAGTTTATTTTATATGTTCTTAGATTAAGTGCATATCTCATCTAGATTACTAGCATCTCATATAGATTTAATTGCATTCTTTAAACCTTTCGTTCTAGTAAGGTCTGGTTGCCTGCACCTCAAATCTGAGAGCATAAATAGGCAAAATCCTTCTAGATAGAAGGCAATGACTAACATTGTCAGACCTTTTGGATGAACAATCCCATGTTCATTCTAGGATGAATCTGTAGGTAAGGACCATGTTGAAGTGTGTGTGTTAAATAGAGGTCCACAAATTTACGCATACATTTTTGGTGCCCACCGTGGGGCATGAGAAACAATTTTCTTGCCTTATTTGCGTTGATTTTTATCATTTTTTAGCACTTTGTCTGTATAGTTACATACAAATTTTTGGATTCTCGTGTGAAAAATTTCATTCTCACGCAAAGATATAAAGGTTTCACTTGGATCTCTGCACTTTCTCGTGCAAAAAAGTGCCTTATTGCCCAAGTCCTCATGTGACACATCATTTTCTTGCACTGGTTGGTGAAAGATCTTGCGTGGTCCAGCGCAAGATTTCGTGCAAAATTCTAAAATAGCAAGCTTCATTTTGTTGTTTTTGACATGTTGTTTGCTATCTTTTACTAACGTATTTTCCTCTGAAGCATTATTGTTCTATTTTTCTAGTTTTCTATAGCTTAAAGATTGTTTGTAGGATGTTTGGAGAAGACTCCTTTACAAACCATTCAAAATATGAACTGACTCTTTTTTGGCAAGATGATTTCCGAAGATACGTTTGTTGCAAATCTGATCTTAAAACCCACAAAACAATGTGTTTTCTTTCTTGCTTTCAAAACATAGTCCAATTAGGGCTTGTGAACTTCCTAAGGTGCAAGACAGAAGAATAGGGGATTATGCTCTTCACCACTTGGAGGTCATGACCAAGGGTGAATCAGAAACCTAGACGCTTATGAAAGATGATATTTCAAAGAGGGCAAGTAGCTTAGTGGTTCTCTAGTGCTAATTCTTTTCTATGATAAGATGATGGTTTCCTTTCAAGGGAATCAAAATCTTTAGGAAGAATAAGTCTAGATTGATTAAGCTAAGTGGGTAATTAATTTGTTCTACATGTTTGGGTAAGAAAGTAAGGTAGAGGAGTATGCTCTTTCCCCTTGAGGGAAATCAGAAACTTTGACCCTTACATTTGAACCACCAGTCTGAGTCAATCCTTTAGAGGGCCTACCGAAGTGATCCAACCTTCAGGAATGACCCAAGTGAGCACACTCCTTTAGCCAGAGATTCCAACTCACTATAATCATGATGCTTAGTAGAGTGAAAGACTCCTACGCTAGATTAATTTCTTTCCCTTGATTCTTGATATCACTTATCAAGGGGAAGCTCTATCTGTTGCACTAGCCAGCACTGGCCCCAGTCTTGCTAAGTAAGTGTGTTCACTCTCAGATGCTAGTGTGGGCTATTGGTCTCAACTCTGCCTGCAAAGCCACCGGGGATTAATTCAAATAAAAGCCAAGTAAAAAATTTGTAGTTAGAAGCCACCCATTTCACCTCCGAAAAGAGGCATAATCTTTGTGCAAGGAGGGGGAAGAATCTCTCCTATAGAACTCACCATAGGCATGCTACTGGACATTGGAAGGTGGTATACGTTCTTGTCCCCTACCACAAGGGAACTCATTTAGTGTATACTATTGAGTCCTTTGAATACCAAAAACACGGGAACCCTTTAGGGGGTGACATGGTTGTGTGAGGTACACACATGCACATAAGATGTGGGACAAAGGTTTTTCCTTCTCTACCATTTTCTATTCATAGGGATAAAACATGTTTGTTATCGAGTCCTAAACATGTCCAAATCTACCAAAACAAACTGAAGAATCAAGACTCCCCTATCCCTCTAAGTTGCTTTGCCCTCAGTTGGATTGTATTCGACTACTACTTGCTTCCTGTGTCCTGTTGAAAACACTTTGTCTTATTTGAAACTCAAGACCACTTTCACAAGTCTAAAAACTGAAATTGCATTCTCTTTATTACAGTCAAACAAACCTGCAATCTATCCAAAACTATTTGAAACTGTTGAAAATCTCTTTGAAATCTGATGTTGTTGTCAATTTGGTCTTGATTTTCACGCATAGTTATGCAAGTTCTCGTGCAAAATCCTTTTTTGCTATCATTTTCTCATGTTTCTCTATACAAGTTCTCACATGAATAGTTGTAACTCTCCACACAAAATCTTGTAGCTACACTGTTTAACCTATGCACTTTCTTGCACGGCCTATAACACATCCTTGCATGAAATTTTCCTACTATTCAGAGTCTTCACACGGTCCAACAAACTTTCTCACACAACCCCTAGAAGATTCTCGTGCGAGATCTTGAGTCTAAACTATCATTTTGGTCTGTTAGAGCTATCTACATTCTAAACTCTATCTATTTTCTACATCAAGTTGTCCCTTCTCTATCTGCAAACAATCCCCAAATAGCGACATTTAGCTTAGCTAAAGATTTGTGATCCATACTTTGACTAGTCTTATCTTTAGTTGTCTTGATTCTTGTTCTTTAGTGCTTGTCATACTCTGTGTTATGATAGTCATAATCTTTAGCTATTCTAGCCTTCAAATTAGACTATTCGTGCCTTAGTATACAACACTCTTACCTTGTCCTATTGAGACTAAGTTCTAGTGCGATCCTTGTTCATGTTCTTGTTTCTTGTCCTTGTCTATGACTGTCGCAACAAGGAGTGGCAACATGTTTTACCCTCTTAGACTTAGGTGAGGTCATGCTAGGGGTCATAATCACGATAGAGGTCACCTTCCTTTTGATCCATGGTCTGTATCCAATTCATCTATTGAGGTATCTTCATGATCTCCCTCACCCATCAGGGAACCTTGAGTCCAACGAAGATTCTCCATAAACTTGTGAGAAACTAGGAACCCTTTGTATCAAGAGGATCCTAAGACTAGAAAAGGTCCCATATCCCCAAAAAACATGTTTGACTTCCTTTTCAAAGGACTTTTTGAGTCACAACATACTAAAATTGAACAGATTCCTACAATGGCTGATTGCGAACCTAAACATGGTAGTCACAACAGACATCAAGAACCACTTAGGAATGACAAAGAGAAAGACCATGACCTAGATGATGAACAAGAAGAGGTGGAAATACTTCCTGAACACATAGAAAAATGTCGAAGAGACAAAAACTTTCAAAAGGTCATGGAAATCTTACTCAGCGAAAAGAAGGAAAAGCACTTTCTCAAACTTGCCCAAGAGGGAGCTAAGATACCTTCTCATTTCAATGTGGAAACCATCATCATGCCTGAAGGGGAAACCAAGACTTCCAAACTTCAAAAACAACTAAAAATTATGCAAGACTAGCTAGCTCAGATGATGCATGAGAAATAGAAACCTGCAAAAACATACACATTAGATGCTCTTTGTCCATTCTCATTTGAAAAAAGCATAAATATACCTCCTTTCCCATGAGGTGTAGAGTTATCGAAGTACGACAAGTACTTTGGCACCACTAATCCCCAAGATCGCTTGCAAGAATTTGGCACCTTGTCTATGGAGTTTATACATGACCAAACATACCTCATGCATTTATTCCCCAAAAGTCTAGGTGGCCAGGCTTTGGAGAGGTTCTCACACTTACCTCCTAGTATCAAGATGTTTGACAAAATTGCCAACTTATTTGTCCAACAGTATTGTCATAACATTCAACACCTTGTCAATATTCAAGATCTATGTAACCTTAAGTAGATGGTTGGAGAACCTTTCCTTACATTCCTCCAATGGTGGAGACAAATTTACACTAAGTATTCATGCAAACTTCCAAAAACAGAGAAGCTTGACATTTTTACTAATAATCTCCTACCTGATTTTGGGTATAGAGTCCAACTTCAAGGTTTGTGTACCTTTGAAGACATGATCACATAGGCTATCCGATCGAGGAATTTATGGTCAAGAAAGTTGAACTCACTCTTTAGAAGGACACAAACTAAGGTCCACCTCTAACAAGGATAAAACCAAATATGTCAACAAGAACTGAGAAATTGTACATGATGGGGTTGTTGACAATGTCACTCCTAAACTTGCTAAGGCAACATTTAATCTCATAGATGGTCTCAATGTGGCCAAAAATTGTAAGAAGTCTCCTCTTGACAACAAGACATCCAGAAACAAACCAAGAAACTCATGGGTCACATGGCCTAAGTGAGAGTATACACCCCTAGGTGAACCTTTAGATGTGGTTTACACGACATTGTTACAACACAAGCTTATTTCACCATTGGACAACCCTTGCCCCTATGATCCGCAACCATGCCCACCATGGTGGAATGAAACCTCATTCTGTAAGTATCACCAAAATAAAGGGCACAAAACTAGCAACTGCATAAACTTGCGCCACAAAGTCCAAGACATGATTGATGCTGGTGAACTTGTGGTAGATGGACATAACAAGAACTCGGATCACAAGGCCTTCAAAGAGCCTTTCCTAGCTTATGAAAAAGGAGAGAACTCAAAACTAAAACCCAACAACAAGGTCAGTTATGCATACTCTAATGATGACAATGTGATTAATATGATTGAGCTTATGGATTCTGAATACTATGACATCATTACCATTAAGGGCAAACAAGATAACGATAAACCCAAGACACCATTTGTCTTAAGGGGCCCTACATCCAACACAATGGATAACACATCTTCGCAACACTATGCTAATTTTGTTACTTGCTCTCATGCCAAGTTGGTTCTCAAAGGCCTTGCACCTTCTACTCTCGATCTTGAACAACATAAAGACAAAGCCCTTGCTGGTCCATCTAGCAAAAGTGCAAAACTCACAACAAATTCAACATCAACTAGTTATAGTGTTCTTGATCAACTGAAACAAACTAATGCTCAAATATCCATCTTTGAGCTCTTTAAAATCTTGCCTACTCATAGGTAGATTTTGGACAAAGCCCTCACTTAGGCAAGCGTTCCTCAAGACCTTGATCTTAAGTGATTTCAATCCATTGTAGGTCACCTGACCTCACCTTATTTTATGTCCTTCTTCGAGGAGGATGATAACTCACTGAGTCACTTGAACAATCAACCTCTACACAGTGAGGTCATGATACATTAGACATATGTTCATCGGGTACTCATCGATAATGGTCCTGGCTTAAACATTGTCTCCACTGCTTTGCTTAGACAATTGAATTATTCTAAGGACTTTATTGATCCTTGACACAAGATCACTATCAAAGTGTATGATGAAGTTGAATGAAAGTCTTTAGGTCTTGTGGTCTTACCCATTCATATCAGTCCTACAGAAAGGGATGTCACCTATCAAGTGCTCAACATTCCCTTAGCTTATAACATTCTGTTAGGATAGCC
The DNA here is from genome assembly GCA_028749045.1 of Cupressus sempervirens. Classification (NCBI taxonomy): domain Eukaryota; kingdom Viridiplantae; phylum Streptophyta; class Pinopsida; order Cupressales; family Cupressaceae; genus Cupressus; species Cupressus sempervirens. The sequence continues at coordinate 214,748,202 of CM053787.1, forward strand.
ATGGATACATGAGATGCACGTTGGGCCATCCACATACCACCAATGCATCAAATTCTCATTTCATGGGTCCAAGGTTATTATTCCTACTATAGACACCTAAATTTGATTACACCGCTTTGGTAATCCTATTTAGCTATCTCTAAAGGCATCATTAATTAAATTTCTATTTATTTAATCCTTTGCCATCCCCTAGCTGATTAATTTAATTAATCATCTATAGTCCTAATTGATAAATAAAATAACCTATTATTTATCAATTAAATCCTATTCTTCTATCTAATTCCAAAATCCCCATTAATTAAATAAATCTATTTGATAAATAAAACCCTCAAATCTAATAACCCCTAACCTATCCCTAACCCTTCATTTAGCCTAATCCACCCCATATAACCAAACTAACTAAGCTTAGTCACTAACTCACCCACCCTCATGAATGCCATCCACTTGCATATCTCTAACAAGCCTAATCTAATCCTAAACCATCTCTAATCCCCCCTCTAACCTTGTCACATTCCCTAAGCAAGCTTAAGACTTTCCTAAGCCAAGCAAAGTCAACAATCTCAAATCCCTCCAAAATATCCCAACCACTAAGCCTTCAATGCTCTTACTAAGCCATAAAGACTCTTACAAGCCCATTCATTGCTCTTACAAGCCATTTATGAAGGGTCTTTATGAAGATATTATCCCTTGAGCCTCTTTTGTTGGCTCATCCTTGCCCTTTCCTCCATCCACTCACCTTGTGACATGTGTCACTCCCTGGTTGGTGCTAAACAAGCACAATCCATGTGCTCCCCTTTGAGTGCATCCTAGCCCTCCTTAAGCTTTCATCTCTCCTTGCATCTTAGCCCTCCATCCCTCAAGCCCTTAGCCTATAAGTTAAATCCCCTCCCAAGCCAACCAAACTGACGTCTCCGCAGTTTGGCATCTTCACCTAGTCTTCTATTGTCGGTGCCGCCACTAAACTGTCGTCTCTGCATCCTTATCTATCTTCTCCGTAGTTCAGCGTCTCTGCCTGGCTTTTCGTCGTCTCCGCCGTCACTTTTTCTTATCTGTCATCTCTGTTGCTGCCAAACCAAATCATCTTCTTCGCAAATCAGCATCTCCGCTTGTCTCCTATTTTTTGCGCTGCCAAACTAACCTGTCGTCTCCGCTTTTTTTCTCTATCGTCTCCGTAGACTAGCATCTCCGTAGTTTGGTGTCTTTGCCTGATGAACTGTCATCTCCACCTGTTATTATTGCATTTCTATTGTAACATCTCTATTTCTGCACTTTTTATTTAAAAAAAGAAAAAAAAAAAGACTATAAATCAAATTTTAACTTTTGGTGGTTCCATAGAGTAGAGGTTTTCTAAATATTTTTACGCCTAGGAAAAAGAACAAAAAATGTTGATTTTATTTTCTCCATAGTTAAGCTTCAAATTTTGAGATTTTTGGGTTACTAATAGAATTGGCTTTTTGTAGCTATTGCAGGTTGGAGCATATATGAAACCAATAACCATGTTTCTTGTAGGTTTTCATGTTGCTAAAATGAACTTGAATGTTTAACCATCTTTTCTTTTGAATGAATGTTACTCAAAACACACTCTTGAATGCCATGGATTAAAATCAATTTTCTTTGGAATGCATGCTTAAAACAAACAAACTCAATCTTGAATGCAAAAGATCAACAAACCATTGCAATATCTCACACTTCAATTTTTGGTGCATTAAAAATGACAAACAAATCTCTCTTTTGCATGCAACTTAGGCAAAGTTAATTTTTGAACACTTAAAAAATTTGTTTAGTTAAAAACAAATCAACAAAAATCAAATTTAGTAGTTTCTTCATTGGACTCACCCTCTTTAATCACCCATGAATTTAACCATTGGTTGAAATCTCAGTGCCATCTATGGGGATGGGTCCACCTAAGAGAGTGTTAAGTGTTCCATAATCAGATTCTACTTAATTCACTTTTTGAGGGTTTATCTTAAACTTATAAGATTTTTTCAATGTCCAAAAATCTAGATTAAATCGATCACACTTCAAGTTTGGATTTTAAAATTGAACAACCAATTGACGTGGAGGATCTCCGGGCGCGCACTTGAAATCAAATTTCACACACTTTTATTTTGGGCTTAAAACAAACTCACACTCAATCTTGAATGCCTTAAAGAAAAATCAATCGATACTTAACGTGGAGGGCCTCCAGGCACGCCGGTTTACTTTTTTGTTGACCCTAACTCTTCTTCTTGTATTCATTCTTCGATCGATTTTACTTTTTTCAAATGCTTAAGAGTTTGAATAAACATTGCATCCTAAACATGTGTGTTTTCAAAGTCTAGATCAACAAACTTAAGCGTCAGTTGGAAAAAAAACAAACGTGTTTTTCAGCCCAAGGTCATCCAAGTCTTCTCTCCCCTTGTCGTGTTTCGAAGTCATCTTGGGTGCATAAGATTAGGATCCAAAAGCTTGTTTCTCTTTTTAGGAGGCCTGCTTGGGGATTTCATCACCCCTTGGGATGACCTCAACTCCAGTGTTCTGGCGGAGTATAAATATGGGGAGGTGAATCCAAAGACGCCTCTCTTGGAATCAAGATTTTGTCACTCGGGCTAAGCCTCAAAGAACTTTATACCCTTGAGAAGTGAAAGAGGAGAAGTGGGTTACCACTCCTCTCGGCTGTGTGACATTTTTTTTTTCATCTACGGATTTGGGCCTCACGTACCTTGGGTATATCGAGGACTCCCTAGCTAAACCAACTGTCAGCCTTGCAGACAACCATCTAGGGTGTTAATGTGTTTGAAGTGACTGATCGAAACATTTGTAAAACATACACACTCCTTGGCACAAGTATCACATTTTGAGAATAAAAAACTTCTATCTGGTTGTTCCTATCTATTGTTTGATTTTTTAATTGTTGAATGAATGTTTGCCAAACTTGGTCAATCCTAGCTTAGGGCATACTTAGCGTAGTCACTGCCTATTTCAGAAGTTGAACAAGTCGAAGCAAAACAACTGAGATCTCTCAAAGCCAAGTAGATTTAGGAATTCATGTCAGAACAACCCAAACCCAAACAAAAGTTTCACAAAGCCAAACTCAAGCCATCTCAGGCATACCAAGAACTTTCAACCAAGAGAAATGAACTAACACCAAGCCCTCAAATTGCCAAACTCCACAAAGCTACCGACAAAGCCCTTCAAGATGCTTGGTTAGATCTCACCATCCAACTTAACCAACATCCAAGAGTTAACCTTGCTTATGCCTTACCAACTAGGCATGATTTCTATGATTAGACCCCCTTGTTTCTCCACATCTTCTTGCATAAGCTTCACTTTAAAGTCATCTTTGTAGGAAAGCCAGCCATCCTTAGTCATCCCCTTAAGCCTTTTAACTCATTCATCTCATTTAGAACCAAACCATCTAGCCAGAAATCCAAACTTTTCATCCAAGCCTTCAAAATTGTTGTCACCTTGCCAAAAGTTTGCCATTCCTAACATCTTCCAAATCCACCAGCCTCACTAAGGTTATCCCTTTGACAGAGCTTTGTCTAGGGTAATCTAGCTTTGTCACTTGTTATCCCTCATCACCTTGAGCTAAAGGTTGGGATTCACAAGTGGTCAATCTCGTGTTCTTCCTAAAGGATCATCAGTCTATCCTTAAGTTGACACAATCACCACCAAGCTTGCACATAGGAAAGCAGACCTTTTATGCTTTGGCAACATATCTTTGAAGTTAGAATCCCCAACCCAATCCTCCTTAGATTTTTTCATATAGCTTTGCCTCAACCTAGGAAATCATTTGCATAGAAAAGCCTTCCCCCTTTGCATCCATCAGCATTGTTGCATCTCATCCCTAGGAACATTTTGCATTTTCATGCCACCCATCACTCACTTAGCCAAGAAGAAGAGGGAAACAATGGAGCCCTATCATTTGGATCAAACAACATTGCTTCCCTTGAGTACTCAACCATCCTTTAGCCCATAGAACACTATACCATCACCTACTGACATCGAAGCTTTCATGAACCAACTAGGAAATGCAGTATTGGTGAACGCCACCATAGACAAAAATAAAGAGACAATCATGGCTACCTTTCAAAGGGATAACATAGGAGCCTTCAACATTGGAAGACCTCCTCCCTTATCAGATCCATCTCACCCCTTGTTTGAGCAACTCCCACCACCCATAGGCTCTTATGATTCAAATTATCCTCAATATGTGCCAAAAGAAGAACCTCAAGCCAATCCATATGATCCAACTGACCCAAACATACCATCCTCCACCCAAGTTGAAATCACCATTCTGTAAGCTAATCCAGCCACTACCACTCCACCATTGGTCCATACCACTCCATCCCAAACCCCCTTTTCCCAAAATACCTCATCATTCACTCCCTTCACTATTGCTGCTACTGCTCTCCAACCCAGCCTTCCAAATCCACCCATATCCCAAATAAATGCTAGCATCTTTGGCCAACCTCAGCAATATACAATAGGGATTCCACCCATGGGGCCAAGTAATCAACCCTTCATCATCCCCAGCTTGTTTACCTTAGCTCAGAACACAATTCCATCATTTCCACTAGGTCCTTGGAGCTCAGTGCCATTAGCCACAAATCCACAAGCTACTACCCTCACTCCACAAAGCTATCAAACCCCACAAGCTACTACTAATGTTATGCCAAGCTCTCAAGTGACCCAAGCTTCTACCACCACTCTGCCAAGCTTTCAAATCCAACCACCAAGCTATCAAACCCCATTAGTTCCATTCCCAAGCTTCCAATTCCCACCACTTCCACCACCAGCTAATCCATTACCTCCTATTACTAACTATTTTTCTATGCCACTTCTAGGAGGAAATCCACCACCACCAACCACTAATTACTTGGCCTCTTTTGCCATGCAGATACCTTCCCAAATGGGGGCACAACCCACATATATTGGTCAAATTCCTCAAATCCAAAGTCAAGTTCCACAAGCTCTCTGATCCTTTCCCCAAGCTTCACAACCATCTTATACCTTACCTCCACAAAGCAATCCATTTATCCCACAACCAACCTACATCCCTCAATCCCTATCCCAAATCCCATACTAGCAGCAAGCCTTGCAACACATGCAACAATATGTGCCACCTCCACCTCAGCAACCCATCATCCACCATTTAGTTGCCTAAGACATGTACAATCCCTACCAGCCCATACCTCAAAACCATCCATATTCCATTGCCCCATCTAGCACATACCTACCTCAGGGCACTCCTACATTAGGGGCACCCCAGCCATCACCCATTAATTCAGAATGGGAAGCCATGAAGACAACTTTGAAGAACATCTAGGAGGGAAATGATCCAAAAACCTTCAAGTTTGAGAATGTGTGTCCTTACCTATTTGACAGAGCTATTACCATGACACCATTTCCCAAGCATTTTGAGACACCCAAATTTGACAAATTTAGAGGAAAAGGAGACCCTGTCACACATATCAAATAATTTTACATGCACTGCCAAGAAGTGGCATACGATGATGTCTTCCTCTTGTATCTCTTTCCCAAAAGCTTGGCCAGACCAGCTCTTGAATGGTTTTATAGAATCCCCTATGGCACAATTAAAAACTTTGCTGAATTATCTGAGGCATTTGTAGCCCAATATGCCCATCTTGTCGAAATAGAGTTATCAGTAGTTGATCTTGTCCACACTAAGCAAAAAGGTGGAGAAAGCCTTCCCGAATATTTGCAAAGATGGAAAACCCTTACTACTCGCATATCTTGCACCTTGCCAGAGCGCCATTTGGTGAAAATGTTTATTGATAATGCCCATCCTAGCTTGGCTCAACACATGAACATGAACTGTTTGCAGACCTACAAAGATATTAAAGAGAAAGGAATGATCCTTGAGCAAGGACTCATTAAAGATGGTGTGGTCAGGATTTACAAGGAAGCCAACCAAAATCAATCACATTCCAATGAAAAGTCTAGGTATTGGAACCAAAACAAGCACGTTGCAACAGATGGCATCACTAACACCAGACATGTGAATATTGCTGGTCCTTCCCAAAACTAGTTCGACCCACCATATCAACCAAATAATCAACCAGCTATCAACTACCAACAACAGAATAACGAAAGCTATCAAAACCACAATCTAAGACCCAACTTCCATGGGTCTAGCAATCAAGCTAATGCCATCAATGTAGCTATAGGGAAAAAGCCCATATTCCAACCTACACCTAGAAATTATACACCCCTTGGTGAGCCTTTGGATGCCATTTTTGAAAAGTTAGTCAAGGAAAACCTCATAAAATTTCCTCCTACCCAGCAAATTGACCCAAGCCAAACCAAAGTTGCATGGTACAAAGACAATGAGTACTACAAATTTCATAGGGTAAAAGGTCACACCACCCTCAGATGCATGAAACTGAAAGATTATGTGCATGACCTCATTGATCGAAAAGAAATCAACGTAGGTGTCCAAACCTCTCCCAATGTAGGTTTGCAGATCTATCAAAATGCTTTTCCTCCTCACAACAAACAAAATCCTAGAAAAGAACCTATCCAAAACAACAACAACAACGCCAACAACCATTAGCCAAACCAACAGCATGGGAAGTACAATGATCACACTTCATCCTATATAGACTATGGTAGCCTCATCAGTTGTATATCTGAGAAAGAGCCTTCTATCAATGTTATCAATATCCAAGGACCAAACAATGATTGTGCAGTCACCACTTGAAGAGCGCGATTTAACATCGTAGGCCCACCCATTTCACCAGCACCATTAGCTCCATCAAAAAGCCAGTACAATATCTTGGAACACCTTGGGAACATGCTAGCCCAAATCTCCATTTTAGACCTTCTCCACACCAGTCCTGTGTACAAGAACATCCTTGACAGTGCTCTCATAGAATTCCCTGTCCCTTCAAATATCAACGCTATTGATTTTCGTAATCTTGTTGGACACCTTTCATCCTCATGTGCCCTATCATTCAAACCCACCGACATACCCGTGGTCGAACTAGATCACACCCTTCCACTTCGCATAGCCATCATGGTATCCAATTTTGTTATCAAAAGAGTAATGATAGATAATGGACCAGCCTTGAATATTTATACCCTAAAATTCATAAAACAAGCTAGGTATACTCAGGCAGATATCATCAATGAGGTTATCACCATCAAAGCTTATGACAATTTAGAAAGAACCATAGAAGGAACTATCTTGCTGCCAATCAAGGTTGGGCCAGTCATCCAAGAAACACTCTGCCATGTTATTGATCTAAACCTACCATTTAACATCCTCCTCAGCCACCCATGGATTCATGCCATGAAAGCCGTTCCATCCACCTACCATTAGTGCGTCAAATTTTTGCATCAAGGCACTGAGGTAACCATCTATGCCGATCCATAACTCTTTGCTTACTGCAATGCGGTTGAAGCTTCATATACAAACCATTTCCTTGGAATTGCTATCGGCACATCCATCACCAGCTCATCCCACACTTTTAATGACCTAGAATTCATCCTCACCTCCACCTTGTCTACCATGAAGATCAATAACAAAGGCTGTGGAGAGTATAGTCTGTTAGATGCATTTGCTGTCGGGGCACTCCCACTTGATCCACACACTTATGGGCGACTAACATATTACAAAGCTAAGGAGATTCCACCTCCTCGATACAAACAGTTTGGTCCAACAACCTTTGTATCCTCAAAAATCCCTCTTCATGAGGAGGTCACTCCAGATATCAACAATTGGTTACATACAGATGCACCTCAAAGGAATCAGGCACGCCTTGATCACTTCAACCAGAAGTATCCCCAAGAACATAAGCTCATCACTGACAAATGGAACTATCAAGGTGGTGGTCTAGGACCAGAAGAAAGAGGCATGCAATGCCCCATCAAAGCACACAAGTGGGAAACAAAGTTAGGTCTTGGCTTTGGCATACCCACAACTGGGGGCACCAATGAGAACGGTCATGCTCTTTTGAACATTCACTACGACCTTGTCAAAATTGAAGACATTCCTAAGGAAGTTGAAAAGAGAGCCTACGACAATATCCTAGACCAAATGTCCCTGGGAGACTCCGTTCTCTAGGAACTATCCATCCATTTCATTGACCTACCACTCACCCATCCACATCTCATAGACTGGGACCAACCAAGCGTCATACACATTGATGAGTTCACATCAGAGGAAGCACTTTTGCGATTCATGGGAGCTGAAACACCTCACAAGAAAAGAAAGCTAGATTTTGCCTATATCTATAAGCTAGATCCCAAGGGGTATTTTGGAGAAAATCCCCAACCTAGTTTCGATACACCCAAAACTAGAACTAGGATAAATCCAGGACTAGCTAAGGTAGTGAAGAGAACCCCTCAGCAAGAAAAACTAGAGTCACAATTAAAACATGAGGATTTAGCATTGACCTCTCAAGATAATCGACCAGAGGTGTCTTCTATTCTAATTGAGGATACTGGGGATGTCAACATTGGTTCTTTAGAGATCCCCAGACTTGTTCAAATTGCTGCATCCCTATCAAAAGACCAAGTTGACCTCCTCTTTGAGGTCTTAAGAGAGAAGATTGGCTAATTTGCATGGTCATATCAGGATCAAACCTGTCAGACAAAAGCTTTGAAAAATGCACCCCATTACTAGTAAAAGCTGAATTAGAAAGAATGTAAGCTGCTAAGGTTATCCGACCTATCGACTACTCAAAGTGGATCTCCAACATGGTCCCCTATACTAAGCCTTCCAGTGACATCAGAATCTGCACTGATTTTAGAGATCTTAACAAAGCTTGTCCAAAAGATGATTTTCCCTTGCCCAACATAGATATGATTGTAGATCTTACAGCTGGACATGAAATTTTGTCCCTCATGTATGGATTTTTTGGGTATAATCCAATCAAGATTGCAGAAGAGGATCAGCATAAGACAACATTCACTACCCCTTGGGGAACCTTTTGCTACAACATGATGCCTTTTGGCCTAAAGAATGCTGGGGCTACCTATCAAAGAGCTATGACAGCCATTTTCCATGATCTTATCCATAGCATTTTGGAGGATTATGTGGATGATATCTTGGTCAAATCTCATACATTCATAGATCATCTTGCTGATCTGGAGAAAGTCTTTGATAGGTTAGCCAAATATCATCTCATGCTAAATCCCAAGAAGTGTGTCTTTGGGGTCACATATGGCAAGCTTCTAGGCTTTATAGTCTCTAAACGAGGTATAGAGATTGACCCCAAGAAGGTCAAGGCTATCTTAGACATCAGCTTTATAATCCAATCTGACTCTTTGAAATTCTATTGCATCAGCTTTATAATCCCCTCATCCTTCTCCCTATCCTGGATTCCTTTTTATAGCACTCCGATCCTTCATCCTCCATCTCCCCTGAAGTCTTACGCTTGCTTCCTCTTGTGCCTCTGATTCTCCCTTTATCATTCTCCCGTAGTGAGAGTTTGAGCTAATTCCGCCCATTCTCTTTGCCAATCTGTGTCTTTGCTCATCTCAATTTCTGGTGCTTTTGAAGAAGCTGTCGAGCCTCATTTTCTCTACCCGCCGCCTTCTTGAGGGGGCATCATCTAAGTCTAGTCCCTCCTCTTCTTATCTGAGACTAGGGCAACCTTGTTGCTAAAACATCTTCCTCATGTCATCTTCATTCGAACTTCTTTGAAATAGTGTTTTCTCAACACTATGTCAAAGAGGGGCAAAATGTAGACACCTAAATTTGATTACACCACTTTGGTAATCCTATTTAGCTATCTCTAAAGGCATCATTAATTAAATTTCTATTTATTTAATCCTTTGCCATCCCCTAGCTGAATAATTTAATTAATCATCTATAGTCCTAATTGATAAATCAAATAACCTATTATTTATCAATTAAATCCTATTCTTCTATCTAATTCAAAAATCCCCATTTATTAAATAAATCTATTTGATAAATAAAACCCTCAAATCTAATAACCCCTGACCTATCCCTAACCCTTCATTTAGCCTAATCCACCCCATCCACCCATACTAACTAAGCTTAGTCACTAACTCACCCACCCTCATGAATGCCATCCACTTGCATATCTCTAACAAGACTAATCTAATCCTAAACCATCTCTAATCCCCCCCTAACCTTGTCACATTCTCTAAGCAAGCTTAAGACTTTCCTAAGCCAATCAAAGTCAACAATCTCAACTCCCTCCAAAATATCCCAACCACTAAGCCTTCAATGCTCTTACAAAGCCATAAAGACTCTTACAAGCCCATTCATTGCTCTTACAAGCCATTTATGAAGGGTCTTTATGAAGATATTATCCCTTGAGCCTCCTTTGTTGACTCATCCTTGCCCTTTCCTCCATCCACTCATCCTGTGACATGTGTCACTCCCTGGTTGGTGCTAAACAGGCACAATCCATGTGCTCCCCTTTGAGTGCATCCTAGCCCTCCTTAAGCTTTCATCTCTCCTTGCATCTTAGCCCTCCATCCCTCAAGCCCTTATCCTATAAATTAAATCCCCTCCCAAGCCATTTCATCACAATCCTTGAGCTAAAGTTATAATGCCCTTTTGAGAAGCCTAAATTCATGCTTTTACATACATCCACACCAATTTTCTATTTTCCATCTCCATTGAAGCATAGTTCGAGTATCTTAAGCATACATCCTGCATCCACATAATAGACTCATCCCTAAATCAAGTGACCATCCTCATTGGGAGAGCCATTCCATGGCTCATATTCTCATTTGAGGGTTTTCACTTTGTCTCTCATATATGTTAGGATTTTTATGCTAGTTAATGCTTTTGTTTTTTGAATAGATTAGTATTAATTGCTAACATATTTCTCATATACACCTACCACTACTAGCTATACCTGCAATATGCTCAAAGCTACTAAAACTTTTGTCCCTGCTAACTGGGAATTCACTGATTATCATGACAACAAGTTGAAACAAATTGAGCAGTCATTCAAACTGAAAGAAACTAGTATGGGAGAGTACCATATTGAACCGGTGTTGTCATTAACATCTCTTCCAAAGTCTCATCATTATGAAAGACCCTCAGAGGCAAAGAAGTCATTTGTGCTAACACCTCAAACCAGGCATATTGGCACTTTTTCCAAGGCTACAGCTCCCCTAGAGGATGAAAGTGAAAAAAAAGCCATTGCTGCATGGCTTTATAGAGAAGAGACTCCAGTAGACTTAACACAACAAGCTTGAGAGATCACTCCTAAGAAATATGGGCCTGGTCTTAGGCTCATGAAATATTTTGGCTACAAAGGAATTGGCCCTATTGGGTGCAATAACAATGGCCTAATTGATCCTATCAAAGCAATAGCCTAAAAAAACAATGATACAATTGGCTTAGGCTTTAAGAAGATTCCCTTTCATTTGGGAGCTAACAAATTCATATCAAAACTTGAGAATTCATCTGAAAATGAGTCACAAGCTGAATCAGATACTCAAGAGGAACAATTTGACAATGAGGATCCCTATCCTTATCCTATTCCTCATGATCTTACTAAATTCTTTGCTGAGCTAGATGACTTTGTGCCACGTGTTAGCACTGTGGATGATACTAGTGATTCCTCTGAGGACAATACTGATCAACCCAAAGCTCATTCAGAAAAGGGAGAGTCTAATTAGTCATTGTGTATTGAGTACCTGTGTAAGAACCTAGATAATGAAGGCAAGTATGTTCCTATCACTATTGGGGAGTTTTATGGTATCTTGCCATGTAGCACTGATTCTAAGGAATATGAGGTTGACTCTCTTTCAGAGGCGACTATTGATAAAGACATTGACCAAGTTCATGTCTATGCAAACCAAATTGAAGTGGGTGAAATGTCTAGGGTTAGGTCAGATGGGTCTGATCCAACTAGTGCTCTAGAGTCATCAATTGTTGATGTTAGTACTTAGAGGCATTCAAACACACTTGTGGATGAACTTGCCATAGGTCTCAAATTGCTGGTCCAAGTACTTAATGACTATACCATGAATGCAATTGAACCCGTCACTACTCTCTCACTCACACATCCTACGCTTATAGATTGGAACCCTAATGCATCCAGTGAAGTCCCTACATTTCATAATGACTATGCTCTTGCTTGCTACCTAAACACTATCAAACCCATAACATCTTCCACTAGTGAATAGAGTGTCAACATGACTAAAGCTAACATCAAATATCTCAGTCATACAATTAAAAAGAAAAAATGCAAAAGGTCCGATGGTGAAAACCACATTGTGGCATTATCAAAACCCAAAAAAGTAAAAACAAAAGACGTATCCAAGGGTGAAAACCTCTTTGAGGTGCTTGCGGATGAGATATTTGATGCACTTCCCATTCACTTTTAGGAGAGATCATTAGTGTTGATAGAGCCAACACAGCCAATCAACCTAGGCACAAAAGAACATCCTCATATGATACATATGGCACAGTCACTGTCTCTTGAAGAAAAGGAAGAGTTCATTGCCTTCTTCCGAGAGAAGAAGATAAATTTTACTTGGACATATTCTGACATGCCAGGGATGGATCCTAATCTTATCATGCATCACTTGTCCATCACACTAGGCATCAAACTAGTTAAGTAGAAACTTCAAAAAATGCATCCTCATGTTGCAATGCTTGTCAAAGTAGAACTGGAGAAGCTCCTGAAAGATGGTTTCATCCGCACAATTGATTATGTTGAATGGATATCCAATATTGTCCTAGTCTCCAAGCATGATAAATCTATGAGAGTTTGTATTGACTTCCATGATCTCAACTTAGCATGTCCAAAGGATGACTTTCCACTTCCTAACATTGATATGATAGTGGACATGACGACAGGCTATGAAATGTACTCGCTCATGGAAGGGTTTTATGGTTACAATCAGATAAAAATTATGCCAAAAGACCAAGAGAAAACTACTTTCACGTGTGCATGGGGAACCTTTTGCTAGACTGTAATGCCATTTAGTTTGAAAAATGTTGGTGCAACTTATCAAAGAGTAGTAACTACAATTTTCCATGACATGATGCAGAAGACCATGGAGGACTAAGTGAATGATACCTTGGTCAAAAGTGCTAAATGCAATACTCATCTGCAAGATTTGGGACCCATCCTAGATCACATGGAAAAGTTTAGTCTTCAGCTCCATCCTAAGAAATGTGCATTTGGTGTCACATCAGGAAATTTGTTGGGATACATCGTGTTTTCAAAAGGAATTGAGGTGGATCCAGAGAAAGTATAAGAAATAATGGATATGCCACCACCTCTAAACATTAGCTAGATGAGAGGTCTAAAAGGAAGACTCCAATCTATTTGCAGGATTATCTTACAATTGGCAGATAGATCACAACTCTTCACAAAAACTTTACATAAGGGTGTGAAATTCAACTAGAGTCAGGATTGTGAGCAAAGCTTAATGTAGATCAAACAATATCTTGCCAATCCACCAATCCTGATGCTTCCCATCTATGGGAAGCCTTTGATTTTTTACATTTTAGCAACTGAAACACCTCTCGAATCCTATTAGCTCAAGAGGACAATGAAAACAAAGAGAGAGCCATTTACTACTTGAGTCACACATTGATCTCTTATGAGAGAAACTACAATATCATTGAGAAAGCTTGCTTGGCAGTTGTCTTTGCTTCCCAGAAGTTAAGACACTACATGCTTGCCCACACTATGTAGCTTGTGGCTAAAATAGATCTACTAAAGTACTTACTTAGTAAGGTAGCACTTATAGGAAGATTGGCTAAGTGGGTTATGATACTCAGTGAATTTGACACCCAGTATGTTGAATGAAAATCTATCAAGGGAAAAGTAATTGTAGATCAGCTAGTAGATGCACCTGTATAGAGTCTCTTGCCAATGAATATTGATTTCTTTGATGAGTCAATTCTGACACTCACACACCAAACATGGGTCATGTTCTTTGATGGGTCCTTCACACAATAGGGATGTAGTGCTTGATTACTCTTCATAACACCACAGAGATATTCATTACCCAAAGCATACAAGATTTTGTTCCCTTGTACAAATAAAATTGTTGAATATGGGGCTTTGATCAATGGCATGAAAATTGCAGCTAAATTGATAGTGGATCAGTTAGACATCTTTAGTGACTCTCAGCTTGTAATCAACCATGTTAATGATGTGTATCAAACAAAGGATGAGAAATTAATTCCTTAAAAATGCATGGTTGATGACTTAAAGAAGTATTTTGCACACATCACTTTCTAGCAAATTCCTCATGCAAAGAATAAAGTGGCTAATGCTATGGCTACTTTGGCCTCCTTGCTACAGATGCCTAAAAATGATCTCTGACATGAGTTCCTAGTGGAAGTGTTACACTACCCAACCTACGACACCCCTAATTCTAGGATGATCTGTTCTATTATGGGAAAAGACTCATCCCACTACCATCACATCTATTTCTACCTCTATAATCAAACCATCCCAGAAGGATTGACCCAGAATGAGAAACGTTATCTAATTTGTAATGCTTCATGTTATGTCATTATTGCTGATGATCTATATAGGAGAGGTCTCGATGAAACACTCCTTAGGTTTTTAGAATCCAAAGAGTCCACACATGCATTAATTGAAATTCAAGAGGGCATTTTTAGATCTCACTCAAATGGCTTGACGCTAGCTCACAAACTCCTTAGAGCTGGTTACTATTGGCCTAAAATGGAGCAAGAAGCTATCAAGTACGCTAGGTCCTACAAGCAGTGTTAGCTTCATGGGAATCTAATCCATGCTCTAGCAAGAGAGCTAATTCCCTCTACTACAACATGGCCATTTCAACAATGGGCCTTTGACTTGGTGGGTCAGATTCATTATCAAAGCTACAGACTACTTCACAAAGTGGGTAGAGGTAGTACCTCTTATAGTCACCAATGGAAAAATTGTAGCTCTTTTTATCACAAAGTACATCATCTCCAGGTATGGTGTACCATCCTCAATCATTACTAACAATGGAGGACAATTCAAAAACAAAGACCTCAAGGAATTATGCGAGAAATTCAAAATCACACAGCATTGGTCTTCCATCTATTATCCCCAGGGTAGTGACCAGGTTGAGGCATCCAATAAGGCAATCCTCAAAATCCTTCATCACACATTTAACAAATCTGGGAGAGACTAACATCTCTAGATTAATCCAGCCTTGTGGGTGTATAGCACA
Source organism: Cupressus sempervirens (assembly GCA_028749045.1). Taxonomy (NCBI): domain Eukaryota; kingdom Viridiplantae; phylum Streptophyta; class Pinopsida; order Cupressales; family Cupressaceae; genus Cupressus; species Cupressus sempervirens. Next base: position 214,763,349 of record CM053787.1, read on the forward strand.
AGCATTAGGACTCCAATGGGTATGACACCTTTTGCTTTGGTGTATGGAGCAGATGTGATGCTTCTAATGGAGGTTGAGATTCCTACCTTGAGAATCTCTATGAAAGGCCTTATTACTGATGAAGATTACAGGATAGCTCGGCTTCAAGAGCTAGTGTTATTGGATGAACCTTGACAAGTGGCGTGTGATCATTTGCGAGCCTATTAGCAACAAATGTCAAGCAACTACAATCAAAAAGTCAGGCCACGTGACTTCCAGCTAGGTGATCTTGTTCTAAGAGAGAACCCTAAGAACCAACAACAGTGAGTCCAAAAAGGGAAGTTTGAACCAAACTAGCTTGGTCCTTACATCATTACTATAGTATATGGATCCAGTGCTTATCAACTTTCCACAACCAAGGGAGAAGTGCTCAAGGAGCCTATCAACACTCTCCACTTAAAGTGGTTTTACAGTTGATCTAAACTCAGTAGCTCTTTGTACATATCTATATGTCCTAAAAAAATCATAAAAATTAGAAAAAGTTTTGAAAAAATTGTTACCCTAGTGAAAACCTAGCAATAGGCACCTTGGTAACACCAAAAAATACAAAAAAAATAAAAAAAGAGAAAAAGAAAAAAAAGTTGAAAAACATAAAAATGCCATTGGTGAAAACCTAGAAACATGCACCATGGTAACAAAAAAGAGAAGCTTTGCCAAGAAGGTGAAAACTTGGTAAATAGGCACCTCTTGTCCCCAATGCTACATCTCGCCATGCATCTTCTGGCTTTCTATACAATTGCTTTATTGCTTTTCCTACTTCCCGCTCATGTATCCATGGATTAAGTCTTGTCACAATTTGGGGGCATTCCCCTTCAGTGCCATAGGATCTCTTTTGTGATAGTCACCAATCATTCTGGTTGTGTCTGCCTATTGTCACCTGTGTCACTCTTTTTGAGATTCTCCTCATAGAATCTCTTGTGCGACAGTCACCAATCATTCTGGTTGTGTCTGCCTACTATCACTAGTGTCACTCTTTGTTAAGATTCTCCTCATAGAATCTCTTTCTCAATAGTCACCAGTTGTTTTAGCTGTGTCTACCTATTGTTGCTCAAGTCATGTTTTGAGATTCCCTTTTTGAAGATCTCTCTTGAGTTAGTCACTAGTCATTCTGGTTGTGTCTGTCTACTGTCACTTAGTCCTCTTTAGGTTCTTAATCTCAAATATTCCTCTTTGACCTTAGTCACCAGTCATTCTGACTACGTCTGCCTACTGTTGTCACCCTACTGAAGAGATTTCTTTCATCCATGTTTTGGACACTGACACTTGACATCAATCCCACGATAAACTTTGAACTACTTGTCTGGATATGTTGAGCATTTTCTTTGTTTGTTTCATTTTTTCTTTATCATGTCTCCTCGAGCAACTCAATGATGTCATTTCTGACTAGAGAAGTAATGACTGGGGGCATGATCTTTTCTTTGCTTTTTGTTTGTGGTTTAGTTCCAATTAGTTGACCTATTCTTATAAAAGGCCTATCCATTATAAGAGCCTCCATCTTGTATTGGATGGGTGGGTGTACTTTGACTCCTTTTACATAGATATGTCAATATCGTTGATACTTCTCCTTGTCTATTGGAGTGAACTCTTCATGCTACAATAAAACTGATACTCGTCCTACTAAGTGAATGTATGGGTCACTACGAGTATACCTAGTACACTTTTGTCTCAAGTTACGAATGCAAGGGTCATTGTGGATAGAATACTTACTAAATACTTAGCATAAGATGGATCTCTTGTGTGTTTGGTGTGTCTTCCATGCAAGCAACATTCTAATCATCCTAATGTTTGTATTTTGATGCTTATGTTAACTTGTTACAATAAAAGGGACAAATGTTCTGGTCATTCTAGCTTCTTGTGCCTCAAATGCTTACATTTAATCCTGACAAACTTATAACATATGTCCTATTCATATCCCCATGATTGCAATGTCAGTGGGAATTGTATGACATATGGAATTGTGTCCTATGCTCGAGGGTTGCATTTAACATACTATTGCATTGCATACTTCACTTGCATAAGCACGCAATTCAATTACAACTCTGTTTCATCCTTTGTGATGGGGGATTGGGAATCTCTTGAAATGTATCAAGATTCTCCATGGCTACACAAGCATTTAATTCTTTGGTTCATATTTGCATGCTCCTCAAGGGGACACCTATCACTGTCACACAAAAACATACAACACTTCGTGAGATGTCAGTTCATTTACATATCCATTACACTATATTTCACATCTCATAATCATTATATAAGCATCTCATATTCATTTTCATAAGACATCTCACGTACATCAAAGGAAAAGACAAACAGTGACAATGACATGAACACAATGCTATCGACTCAAAATCTCATATATATATATATATATATATATATCTCCAAAAATGTGCATCAATACAAAAAATGAGCACTATCGGTCAAAAAAATAATACAAAATGGTGTTGGCACACCAATCAATACATAGCCAAAGTAAAAAATCAGGGGTAAGAGTATCATGTAGCTAGCTTTGACCTACAACATCACCTCCAATAACAACAGCAACAGGAGGTAGCATATCTGGTTTGGCAGGAGGACATGCACCCTCAAAATCTTGAACATACTATGAGAATCGAGGTACCCACTGAGCCTCATCGGGCACAACTATAGAGTATGCTGCAAAGTAATAGGCTGCTCGGGCCATCTGCAATCAGGCCTCATCCTGTAACATCTTTTCCCTCTGCTCGGTAGCCTACATGCAGTCCTGTAATTGTTGAATCTCCTAATCTCGCTTGGAGATTCATGCGTCCCTAACTGCTACCTATATCTGTAACTCTCTAATCTATTGAGACGCCTGCTAGATCTGCTCTCTCTATCATTGCAACACATCCTGAGCTCCCATCGTAGGCTGCTCTTGCATCTCCTCATTGAGCATCTTAGGTGCCTGCTTTGATGCTTGCTCCTCCACCCTCACCCTTTGGTGCCAACCCTACTCTCCTCCACTACCCCTTGCACCTGGATCTGACCCCATTTGATGTGGGGGGATCTGAACCTGTCTCACCCTCAATCGTACTTGTGGTAGTGGGCCTTGTGGTGCCTACTAATGCGGTGCTGGTGCCTGCTATAGAGATGATGGTCCTACTCGTAAAGGATCTATGAACCATGGGAAGGGTGACTAATAAGGTACGCCTGATATGTTGGCGTCACCCCTGCATCTGCTACCTTTAGAAGGTAGTCCAACTATGCTGCAACTAGGTTGTGCACATATATCATCGATCTCCCTGCATCCAATCTCACTGGCCATCCTCGCGTTAGGTCCTGGGATACTTGCACATAGGCACAATACTCATGGGAGATATCTTGCTGCCTCCCATACTGTCTCTACACCCTTATAATGGTGAACCACTCAATAATCTATGTGGTCCTCCCCACCAGCAGTCATGAGTAAAACATCCACCCTAGCTACCTAGGAGCATCATCCCAATTCTCCATCTCTCACCAGGGCTAGCATATGATGGAGACCAAGTCATCGAGGTGGGACCTCTAGTGCTCCATCTTACCCAAGCCTGCCTGGGTAATCTGCCCCTTGTATCTGCAAATATAAGGCTTTGTGGGCTCCCAGACATCCTCAAAAATAGGCTGTGTAATTAGCAGGTGCTCCCATACCTAGATCTGGAGAAGATAAACCCCAGTGGCCATGCTCTTCCACTCGTGATATACAATCTCATGCATCTCATAAAACATATGAGCCAACATACACTGGCCACATCTAAACCGCTTAGGAGAATCAAATATGCACTGTAGCATGACCCCCCATCCACACTCTAATCTATGTTGTTATCTATCTGGTACCAAGAAACAACTGATAAATATTGTCAACACTAAAGCTAATCTATGTGTCTGCCCATATGTATGAATGAGCTCATCCTAGGTGATGGCTCGTCCAATTACTATCTGCCTCTGAAAAATGGCACACAATGCCTCTGTACCTGCCTTGGGCACTATATCATATACTACCCTCAATCCATGGAAGGGTATGCATAGGATCCTATATATATATCCTAAGGAGTCACAGTCATCTCTCCTTGGGGCAAGTGGAAAGTGTTCATTTCTGAATGGAAATGCTTGGCTAAGGCAGTCAATAAGCCGTGATTCACCAGCACTACTGTGATCTAGCATAGAGAAGTGAGCCCCAATTTGTCAATATGGGCCATGTCGGCTGCATCAAGGCTCCACAACAGAGCTGCATAAGGTGGATAATATGATTTGAAGGAAACATCATTGAATACCTCCAACACACACAAACAACAACAATGCACAAAGAGTCAATACTCACTCGAAAAGTCAAAATGATGAGAAAATAAGAAAAAAATGCAAGCTAAAACATCAAAAATGCAATTTTTCATTAACCTGCTATCATGGATTTTTGTGCAAAGATTCATTTCCTCGCATGAGAATTCACTTCTTCATGCGAGATTATGCATCTTCACATGAGAAATCAAGTCCTTGAACGAAGAGATGCTATCCCGTGTGAGAAATCAAGTCCTCTTGCGAAAAGAGATTATTTTGCATGAAGAATTAAGTTCTAGTGCAAAGAACAATTATCTCATGCAAAAGGCAACAAAAAACTAAGAGAAGTCTACCCAAATTCCTGTGCCTCTCATGCAAGAAATGGGTATCTCCCATGTGAGAATTCCCATTGATGCGTGCGAAGAAACACCAGGTTGGTGAATCTTTGTGCGAGAAGAGATTGCTTTGCGCGAGAAATGATAGTCTCATGCGAAGACCAATTGCAGACTTCCTAAAACATGCTAAAACATGCAATAAATGACATTGAAAAGCATGAAAATGAAAGTACAAAGGATGGTTATCAACCACTCACCGATGGTTCGTAGTCTGTTGACAGATTGTGTCGTCGGGAGTACTCGTAATGGTGATATCTCAAATTGACTGCCATCTTCCTCTCAGAGCTCCTATTCACTAAAGACAAAAGGTTCAAATGATTTGAAAATGACCCCTTGGGCCCTTATATAGGGTTTGACCTAATTTTTCAAAGTGCTCCGATTTGTGTAGAAATCACCCTCTTGGCTAATTTGACGATTCTGAATCCATTTTCAGGATCGAATTCAAAACCTGACACACCTAAGTAGCTAAAAAACACATTTTAAAATTTTGGGACTGACGCGATTGAACACTTGTGCAGTCCATATTTTTTGATACTTTGTGATTCATAGAATATGTTCAACTTAACATTCTTCATGTTTTCAAAATTTATTCTTGAAAAAGTCAACTCAAGTCAACTGTGCTCAATTTTGGTCAACTATTGGTCAAACTTGGTCTTTTGGACCTCGAAATCACTTCAGATTAACTTTCAAATTTCTTCAAATCATCCTGATCTCTTCTATATTCTTCAGATCATACTGATCTCTTCTATATTCTTCAAATCGTTCTAATCTCTTCATATTTTCTTCTGATCATTCTGATCCCTTCTACATTCTATTGAATCTTAGATTTCTTCTGCATATCTTTATCTACTGCTTTACATCATATTTCTAGTGTGTCATCTTTTGATTTTTCTCCCGAGGGGGTAGGATGATTACATCATTGAACTTGAAGTTTAAATCAATCCGAATTCGTATCACTTAGGGCATCTTATTCTCCTCTTTTCTAGCATCTTTGTCATCTATCGCATCTTATAAAGAGTTTGATGGATAGGTATTAGGGCAATCTAAACCTTGACTCTTGAAAACCAAGCCTCGTTCTGGGGATGATTCTATAATTCAATCTTACTATCTTTTATCACTCTCAAGTCTCTAGATGTTCTATCTGGATCCTTAAAGATTAAGCTCCGTTCTAGAGACAATCTTTTAAATGCTATTACTCTCAGGTATCTAGGTGTTCTATCTGGATCCTTAAAGATTAAGCTCTATTCTAGAGACAATCTTTTGAATGCTATCACTCTCAGATATCTAGATGTTCTATCTGGATCCTTAAAGATTAAGCTCTGTTCTAGAGACAATCGTATAAATTCTATCACTCTCAAGTATCTAGGTGTTCTATCTGGATCCTTAAAGATTAAGCTCCGTTCTAGAGACAATCTTTTAATGCTATCACTCCTAGGTATCTAGTTGTTCTATTTGGATCCTTAAAGATTAAGCTCCGTTCTGGAGATAATCTTTTAAATGCTTATCAACTTTGGGTATCTAGGTGTTTTATCTGGATCCTTAAAGATTAAGCTCCATTTTGCAGATAATATTTTAAATGCTTATCAATTTGGGTATCTAGGTGTTCTATCTAGATCCTTAAAGGTCAAACTTTGTTTTGAAGGAAACTTTTAAAATGCTTATCAATTTTGGGTATCTAGGTGTTCTATCTGGATCCTTTAAGGTCAAACTTTGTTATGAAGGAAACCTTTAAAATGCTTATCAATTTAGGTATCTAGGTGCTATACTTGGATTCCTTAGGATTAAACTCCATTCTAGAGATGGTCCTTAAAAGCTTATCAATTGGTCTTTGTATCATCAAGTTCAGAACCAATCTCATTTCTTGATCTTCGCATCATACTTTCTGATTTTCTTTGAATCGAACATGTTGCTCGCACATTCATTCAAAGAGGGGCAAAATGTAATACCCCAAAATTGGCTCATTTCCATAAACACCAATTCTAGTCAATTCTAAAGTCCTAGGTAACTAGGCAATTCTTATTCTGATATTCACTACTTGACTTAATTGTCAAATGTAGAAAACCCTAACCTGCATTAATCATGCTATTTATTTAATTCCTAAAGTATTGACTTATATTAGTCACATTAAACCTATTGATTAAGATTTAATTTAATTATGAATAATTATACTTTAGTTAAATTAAATTATCATCTAAGACTAATGTACTAAGGAATTAAATTTATTTAATTTAATGATGCTTATTTTAATTAATTGAATGTAATTATTAAATTAAATGAAAAAGGCATTTATGAGGTCATATCTCATTTTATTAAATTAAATATATTTCCTAAATTCTATTTGTCAGTTCAAAATGGAAATTCTTAGTTAACTACTTCTCGAATCAGAAATGACTCAAATCACTTACTCTCACACTAAAGTGAAGCTAAGTTAACTATTTCTTACACTCAGGATTTGAGGCAGTTAAACTACATCTATATTTGGAATCTTCCACTTTGACTGAATCTTTGCTTCATTCCCGACCGTTGATCTGAGATGATCTCAACTATTGATGGATTCCATAAATTATATTTGAGGGGCTCATAATTCCTCATTATGGATGTTGGATTGAATTGCCATTGAATCACTGCTGAATTGTGCACTCATTTAAGGTCATTACTTTCATAATCTTTTCATTTCTTAGATTAAGAATAATTTTATCTTTAATATGCATACATATAATCTTAGTTTATTTTATATGTTCTTAGATTAAGTGCATATCTTATCTAGATTACCTGCATCTCATATAGATTTAATTGAATTCTTTGAACCCTTCATTCTAGTAAGGTTTGGTTGCCTACACCCCAAATCTGAGAGCATAAATAAGAAAAATCCTTCTAGATAGAAGGCAACGGGTTACACTGTCGGACCTCTTGCATGAACAATCCCATGTTCATTCTATTGGTGTTTGAAAATGTTGTAGGTTTCCAATTACCCTGATGTGAATATGGTACATCTATGGGCAACTAACTCCCATCTTTAACATATTAATTTAGACATCGAGCCAACTGTAAGGCTTTGACCCTTCTTTACTTTAGGCTCTACAAGACCTAGGCAGGTGGACCTCAGACTCAATCAATATGGTACCAGTGCGAAAAACATACTCCTGAATCTATTATAGTAGATTTAACAACCCTTATTTCTCCTAATAACCTATGTAATAACATAGATCTACAATAGCAAATTGAAAATCTAGGAAATTCACAAGCTGAGTGAGGATTAGGCTTTTTAGCTCTTCAACATGAAAGGGAAAAGCATTTGATTAATAATGTTGAATTCAACAAAACCCCTAATATGCAGCAATAAGAACTAATGATCTTGTAGCTGACCAGTGCCTAATCCATTGGAAAAATCCATGAATCAAATGCATACATATGGATATCTGATACTTATTTATATATTGAGATATACAATCTATCTATTCACCTTGTAAATAGACATCCATGTTCAATCTAGATATCATTCTTACATGATATCCCCATCAGTAAACTTGAAACCCTATTGATTCCTTGAAGCATTTACATAAACCCTTGAATTATAAGCAACAATGAAACAACATACAACCTTAAGGGACTGTAACTATGACCTAGGCTCTTTGTTCAAAGACCATAAAACATTGAAGACCACTAATAAAGGAGACAAGATTTAAGATGAAACTCAACCTATTATTCTTTTTATTAATTTCCTTGAAACAATACATTCATATGCTTGAAATGAAAAAAAAAAAACCCTAATAGATCTGAACTATCTGTATTATCCTTCTAATGTTGTTCATACAAGAGAATTATGCTAAAAGAATGGTGTCACAGTATTGGGAATACATCAAGATTGGAACCAAGACCTGGTATCATAGCAATGATCAATTTTTCTCCAAAAAACTGGAACCTCTCCAATCAGAAAGAAAGGGAATGATATAGCAGGAAGTGAATTCTCAGATCTATTGTAAAGATGACATGTGTCCACTCAAAATTCCTTCCCAAAAAGATGAAAAACCTCTTTCTACCCTCTCTCTATAACTGCATATCAAACCATCATCAATTGGCCTCCAAAGAACACAAAATATCTGAGATACTTGATTGGAAATCATAACTGATTTTGATGCCAAAATGAGCTCAAGGTAAAAAGTGAAAATTAGTTAAAATGGCCTCTAAAATGCAAGGAAACTGATTAAAGTCTATTTTCTCCACATTCAGACTTCAATAAGTCTTCATATCTCCCCTTTAACCAATTCTGATGATCCATAATGAAATCTGACTGATCTGTTGAGAATGCCCTGAGAATCACAAATTGGCTTATAGCACAAATTGATGAGTTGCTGTGCAAAAATTGACCTCAAAAATGGAAAATTCAAATCTTCTTAGTTCCAGTGGTATATTGGAGCACCCATTTTGGTTAAAAATTGCTCCAGCTATGCCCCTTTGAAGTCTTAGGCCTCTGCTCATGGCTTCCATAACATTATTGCAAAAATTAAAACCTTTTATATATTTTTAACTATATAAAGACTCCAACTTTATTAAAAAGGAACTGCACAACGATTTTTGGAGGTAGATTAATAGAATATTAAAATTTGAATTTTTCAAAATTCTCCACCATTCTCTATTCGGGTCAAACTTGTTGACTAGCCTGGTGACATGTGTCACGATCTGATTGGTCTTCTGTTCTACCACCTCACTACACCATGTCACCATGCCATGTAAGCACCTCGAGAAATGTGCCACATTATAAACCTCTGACATGTATCACTGTCAGACTGGTCCACCTTGCTGCCATGTCATTGCCATGTGTCATCTTTATATTGTGTCGCTATGTTGCTATATTATCTCTCGAGCAACTTTCTCATTGCGACATAGTGACTACCCTCAGATTTTCCACGTGGAATGATTTGGTGCATCTAAGACATCTACCTGCCACATCATGACCTGCCTTGCAACTCATGCTACATGGCACCTTGCGATTGGTTTGGATGTCCACATCATCGCTGAGTCATCCTGTACATAGCCTACTGACTGCCACTTGTCACTACTTGATTCATTATCTGCAAGTACACACGAGACCCATGTTGCATTTTACCTTGGCTAGATTTTTATGGTTTTTTGGCAATTCGCTATATCACATGCTAGAAAACCTTGGATTTTCTAGCAAGCGAAGTAGCAACTTGCTAGATTTTTCAACTCTCCAATGAGTTGTTGACATCAAAGCTTTGGTATGTGTGTTAGTTTAAAATTTATAGATTACACACCTCCAGCTGAGCACAAGTTGGACCCACCATGGAGGATTTGGCTTTCACAAAAGCTGCTTGTCTTTGAGACATTCTTTGTAGTGTGTAAGATAGTATTTAAACAACTAAATATTCCTATGTACAAATGATGTGGGATATTTGCCTTTGAATGTTTTCCCTCTGTTCTCGGGCGGTTCAAAGTTTGACACCTCCTTTTAAGTAGCGGTTTACTCTTTTCCAATACTGGCCATGTGCTCTTTCCCTTTTACACCACATGGATTACCTCTATCTAATGTTGACTACATGTGGATCCCTTCTTGCTTATATGGCTCCCTACATTACTTTCTAGCGTGAAAGGCTCTTCTTTCAATTGCTTATGTGTGGGGTTCCATTTCCCCTGTTATTCCTTTTATTGGCTTCTTTGCCTGCGGGTTTTTGAACTCCTTTTCTTCTAACGTGGCTTCCTCTTTTATTTGCATGGGTAGTCTCTTTCTTGTTTGCATGGGTTTCCATTTCCCCTCTCAAACTATTCCCTGTTCTAATTTTTTGGTGTGTGATCTTCTCACCATTCCTCATGTGGTCTTTAACCTTCATGGCATTGAATATGCTGTTGTTTTTCTTATGCGTGAGCTACATCTTTTCATGTCCTCTTTGCTATATGTATGGAGTGGATCCCCTATTTTTTACATGCCGTAGTCTTCACTTGTTTTATATATTCATGCCTTTTTACTCCTACAATAGCATGATGATCTTTTGTTATGGGTAGTTTCCTCCTTTCTTCATGCACTTATGCTTTCCTATCATGAGTAGCTTGGCATCAGGGTTTCTTGTAACATCTTCAAACTCCCTTTTAACATGTGGTGTTCCTCTGATTTGCGTGGGCTGCTTGTTCTTTGAATACATGGATAGTGCTTTTACTTGTAGTTGAGCCAACAACTCTCCATATTCCAAACGATTGTTCTTATTTTTTATTATTATAAATTGAGACACTAGTAACAACGAATAAGTAGGTGCTACATCCTCTCAACAAGAAAACTCCAATGTTACTTTTTTATGAGGACATTAAAAATGCTTGGAAGTAGTAGAACATATGGAATCACATAAATCATTGGAATTATTAGTTAGCCACCTGTTGTAGAGTGATTTTTTAACCACATTCTTGATGCAAGTTGAGCATTCAAAGAGCCGTGGTGTGCATTTTTCCAGAGCTTCAACAACAAATTCATCCTCATGGTTGACCAATTGTCCCAATTTCCAATGCATGTACATTTTTTTTAAGAGCCCTGAAGTCTCTTTTAGCTTTGTATCTTAGCATAAATGTTTCCATATTGGATGTACTATAGGATTCAACATTTACACAAACATTCTTAGGATAGTGTACACAATCCATGAGTTCTCGTGCTTGTCAGTAAGTAAGCATAGCTTTGTGCACAATATTATTACTCACCTTATCATCAGGAGAAGTTGAGTAACCCACTTCAACTATCATCTTCACCAAAGATAGAGATGTCATTTGCCATGGCCATTCATTCAGACCTAGGAAATACTTTGATATTTTTAATGACTCTGGCCTTCTATCTACAGATTCTTTAAGTTCATCTACAAAATTCTCCTATGAAATATCTCGCCCCATTAGACTAATCAATGCTTGACAGTCATTGCCAACACCAAAAGCTTTTTTTAAAATTAAAGCAGATGGAATTGTAATCTTATCCAAATATTATGCTATTGTGTTATCCTCTTCAGGTGAATCCATGGTTATAAGAGGCTTAAATTTTTCATCTGTAACTAAGATAGCTGTTGCTCCTGCAGTCTACGCCTTCCAGACCTTTAGAGCAAAGTAACAACCTCCACGATCAATAAGCAAACATTTAGCCACAACCGAGATCTTCCACAAGAGTCTTCACAATCTTCAAGTGGGAAGTTGGCTCAGTAAATTGATTAAAAACTCAATAAAAACTTGTCACAATAAGCATGCTTCATCCACTAGTCATTTCATAACTTTTACAGCCATTATCGATCTGATGGAATTAGTCAGGCCCTACAGAGGGTATGGCTAATTTTTTTTTCATTTTCAAACAATTGACAATTGTAACTGATCTATTCATCACCTAATACTAATTGAAATCAAACTTGACCAATGAATCAACATTTGAAACTCATTTTATCCTTTTTTGCAAGCTGTCACTTTTGCATTAGGAGGTCAATTGACTGGCCTTAAAAATTGACCCAAACCTCTAATCGGGCTTTGAAATAAACATATTGATTCTCTATTCTGCATACTTTCACCCTATCAGATCTTGTCTCATGATGAATTCCCAGTCAAAAAATATTCACTATCAAAGTTGACCTCTCAGAATTGCCTGCAAGAAAACATGTTAGAAAGCAATAAATTGCCTACAAATTTAGCTTCAAAAACTAGGCAAACTGATACTTGGGAAAATGAAAACTGGGGTGTTGGTTCACTGTCATGAGGAGAGTGTAAACTTTTTATTTGGGCTCATGATGAATAATTGGGTGCAAATGGCGAGTGGTCAAAGTAGGCTATTCAGATTTGAAGACTGGGAACAATGATAGAAAAACAATTTTTGCAAATGAAATTGACCTGGGAAAGTGTGCAAATGAATTCGTCAAAACTTGAAAATCGACACACTTAAAGTATTTTTGGAGGAGAACATAGTGGTATATGTAGACACCTAAAAACCTTTAGAAAATAAAGTATTTTTATTTTCTGAAAAATTCCTGATGACATCATCATTAATTAATTCATTTTTATGCCATTAAATCTCTTTATCTTAATTAAAAATATTTAATTAAGGAATCCCTCCGAAAAATGTTTAAATCTTATTTAAACATTATTTCCTTATTTATTAATTATTTAATTAATAAATTGACCAAAAAACCCAAAATAAATAAAAAATTTATTTTTTGCCCAAAACTTGGCCAATTTCCTTAAGACCACTAACCTCTTCCAAAATCTTCTAATCCTTCTTTAATTTTGATTAAAGGCTAATCCCATCATTTCCTACCCCTAATCCCAACTCAAATTATTTAATTAAGATTAAATATTAATCCTCATGTTTATTAAAAAAGTTTTAATAAATATCTCCTCAACCCAAACCCTTGAAATAAATAAAACTTTATTTATTTTCTAATAATCTAATTTATCCTCATCCTAAGAAGTTCTAGACTCTTCTAGAAAGTCTTCATCCTCATCCTAGGAAGTTCTAGACTATTCTAGAAAGTCTTTATCCTCATTCAAAGTCTAGACTCTTTTAGAAGATGTCTTTAAACCTAATCCTAATCCCCTCCTATCCTTGTCACATTCCCTAAACATGGGTTAAGACTTACTAACCCAAGCCAAAGTTAAGAAATATCTCCTCCTTCACCCACCCTCATTAAATACCATCCACTTGCCTATCCCTAAGCTAATCCTAAACCATCCTAATCCATCCTCTAATAATTTGCACAAGCCTAAGCAAGCTTAAAACCTTCCTAATCAAGCCCAAGTCCAAATTCCTCTCATCTCCCTCAAAATATCTCAACCATAAAACTTTATGAAGCCCACTAGGCCACAAATGACTCTTCCAAGCCCTTTTATTGCTCTTACAAGCCATTATGAGGGTCTTTATGAAGATTTTATCCCTTAAGCCTCCTTTGTTGACTCATCCTTCCCCTTTCCTCCATCCTCTCACCCTATGACATGTGTCACTCCCTGATTGGCTGTAAGGAAGCACAATCCATGTGCTCTCCTCTCATGCAATCTAAGCCTTCCATAAGCTTTTTCCCATCCTTGAATCCTAGCCCTTGATCCCTCAAGCCTCTTGCCTATAAATTGGATCCTTCCCTTTTGCAAAACAACACAATCCATGAAGTAAAGTCATAATACCATTTTAAGAAGCCATTTTACATCAAAACCATACACTCACACCCAAATTCCAACTCCATTTCAAGCCCTTTTTGAAGCATAAGCTTGAGCATACATCCTATCTATTTATACAAAGCCATTCAACAAGAGAGCTTCTCATTGAGAGAGTCCATTAATGGCTCATATTCTCAATTGAGAGTTCATCTTAGTCTATCTTGAAGTTTATGAATTTTGTTTAGTTTGTAGAAGCTTTATTTAAATTTGGTTTCTATTAGCATACTAACATTGCTCATATACATTTTGGCACGCCCGGTGGGACCCCGCATGGGTCATCTTCATTAGCTTTTTTAGTCAAGTTTTGTATGTCATTTACTAATTTTGGCTAATTTTGCTTGTTTTTGTGATTGGTAGGATTGTATAAATTGGTTTTGTAGGTCCACATGAGCATGAAGAAGACAAAGGAACTCATAATCTATCTCATAGTATTTGCAGATTTTTCAAGCTTATAGGTGGACAAAGCACTTGGAATTCTTCTTCCTCTTCTTGTCTATATTATTCTTATTCCATCTACTTCTTCTTCTTCTTCTTGTCGGAGATCCTGGCCATTTTTTTTGAAGGAAGCAAAATCATACACACTTCTTTTTAGTGCTTAAAATGAACCCCTAAATCATATTTAAATCCATTAAAAACTAAAAATTTGCAAAAAAAAAAAGCCTTTTAACAAGTGAAACTAAACCAATTCAATCATTTGCATCCTTGCAACATCAAGGTTTTAGATGCATTCGTGCAAAGTTAGGAACACTTCATTTTTGGGAATTTAAAAAGAACTTCAAGTTTCCATTTCAAAAGGTTCAAAATCAACACTAAGTGTACACTAAAATCTAAATCAAACTCAAAGCATCAATCAAGGATAAAATGAACCTCATTTGCAAATATTTTAAAGTTCTTTTAAAAATCTCATGAAAACTAAGAGTCCTAAATGGTTGCCAAAAATTGTCCTAAAAGATTTGTTATTTGTTCCAAACAAATGTCTTGTTGCAAAATCTTGAATGTTTCTTAGGTTTTTCATGCATCAAAACAATCTAGGAATGTCATTTTTGGGCTTAAAATATGCAAACTAGAACACAAAATCTTGAATGAAAACCAAAGTCCAAAGAGTCATTTTCACTTTTGAGTCCAAAACAATCTTGAATGATCTAAGGTTAAAACAAAGCACTTCAAAGTTCTTAAAACAACACACAAAATCTCAATCTCGAATGCTCAAAGGAAAAAACTTGAATGTTTAATCACTTGTCTTTGAATGCATGTTGCTAAAATCACTCTTGAGTGCCATGGATTAAAATCAAGTTTATTTTTTTCTTGAATGCATGATTAAAACAACAAATCCAATCTTGAATGCCAAGGATCAATTAACCATTGCAATATCAAACACTTCATTTGAAGCTTCTAAAATTGAACAAAACAAATCTCTTTTTCACATGCAATTTAGGTAAAGTTTGATTTTTGGACATTTAAGAAACTTTGTTAAGTTAAATACAAATTTGCAAAAATCAATTTGAGTAGTTCCTTGGACTCACCTCTTTTCTAATCACCCATCAATTCAACCATTGGTTGCAATCTCAGCGCCATTTATGGGGATGGGTCTACTTGAAAAAGGTGTTAAATGTTCCACAATCTAACTCACTCACTTGGTCTTTGAACGTTTGCTTTAACTTTATCAAAAATTTTAAATGACCAAAACTTTAGATTAAATCAATCACACTTCAAGTTTGGGCACTAAAATTGAACAACTATTGACGTGGAGGGCCTCCGGGCGCGCGCTTGACAAATCGAGTCTCACACATCTTTGCTTTGGGCTTAAAACAAAATCACACCAACTCTTGAATGCTTTAAAGGAAATTAATCGATACTTGATGTGGAGGGCCTCCAGGCGCACGAGTTTTCTTTTGTTGACCCTAACTCTTCTTCTTGTTTGCATTCTTCGATCGATTTACTTTTGTTAGTGCTTCAAGTTGGAATTGAACATTGTCTCTTAAACATGAGTGCTTGCAAAGTCTAGATTAGCACACATAAGAGTCAGTTGGTAAAAGAACAAGCATATTTTTTTTTTAACCCAAGGTCATCCAAGTCTTCTCTCGCCTTGTCGTCTTTCGAGGCCATCTTGGGTGCATAAGATTAGGATCCAAAACATTGTTTCTTTTTAGGAGGCCTGCTTGGGGATTTCATCACCCCTTGGATGACCTCAACTCTAGCGTTCTGGCAGAGTATAAGAATCGAGAGGTGAATCGAAAGACACGTCTCTTGGAATCAAGATTTTTGTCACTCGGGCTAAGCCTCAAGGAACTTTATACCCTTGAGAAGTGAAAGAGGAGAAGTGGGTTACCACTCCTCTCGGCCGTGTGACATCTTGTTGGTTTCATCTATGGATTTGGGCATCATGTACCTTTGGGTATATCGAGGACTCCCTAGCTAAACCAACTGTCAGCCTTGTAGACAACCATCTAGAGTGTTAATGTGTTTGAAGTGACTGATTGAAACATTTGTAAAACATACACACTCCTCAGAGAAAGTATCACATTCTGAGAATCAAAAACTTCTATCTGGTTGTTCCTATCTATTGCTTGCTTTTTTTAATTTGTTGAATGAATGTTTGCCAAACTTGGTCAATCCTAGCTTAGGGTACACTTAGCGTAGTCACTACCTATTCCAAAAGTTGAATAAGTTGAAGAAAAATAACCGAGGTCTCTCAAAGCCAAGTAGATTCAAGAATTGATGTCAGAGCAACCCAAACCCAAACAGAAGTTCCACAAAGTTAAACTCAAACCATCTCAGGCATACCAAGAACTTTCAGCTAAGAGAAAGGAACTAACACCAAGTCCTCAAATTTCCAAACTCCACAAAGCAGAGGATAAAGCTGCCAACAAAGCACTTCAAGAGGCCTGGTTAGAGCACACCATCAAATTTAGCCAACATCCAGGAGTTAATCTTGCTTATGCCTTACCAACTAGGCACGATTTCTATGATTAGACACCCTTGTTTCTCCACACCTTCTTGGATAAGCTTCACCTTAGAGTCATCTTTGTAGAAAAGTCAGCCATCTTAGGTTATCCCCTTAAGCATTATTAGCTCATCCATCTCATTTAGGACCAAACCATCTAGCCAGCAATCCAAAATCTTCACATCCAAGCCTTCAAAAATTGTTGTCACCTTGCTAAAAGTTTTCCATTCCTAAAATCTTTCAAAACCACCAAACTCACCAAGGTTATCCCTTTGACAAAGCTTTGTCTAGGGTAATCTAGCTTTGCCACTTGTTATCCCTCATCACCTTGAGCTAAAGGTTGGGATCCACAAGTGGTCAATCTCATGTTCTTCCTAAAGGATCATCAGTCTATCCTTAAGTTGACACAATCACCACCAAGCTTGCACATAGGAAAGCAAACCTTTTGTGCTTTGGCAAAATATCTTTGAAGTTAGAATTCCCAACCCAATCCTCCTTAGGTTTTGTCATATAGCTTTGCCTCAACCTAGGAAATCATTTGCATAGAAAAGCCTTCCTCCCTTTTGCATCCACCAGCATTTTTTGTATCTCATCCCTAGGAGCATTTTTCATGCCACCCGTCACTCGCTTAGCCAAGAAGAAAGAAACAATGGAGCCCTATCATTTGGATTGAACAGCCTCACCCCCCTTGAGCACTCAACCATCCTTCAGCCTAGAGAAAGCTATGCCATCATCTACTGACATTGAAGCTTTCATGAACCAACCAGGAAATGCAATATTGGTAAATGCCATTATAGACAAGAACAAAGAGACAATCATGGCTAATTTTTGAAGGGACAATGTAGGAACCTTTGACTTTGGAAGACCCCCTCCATTATTAGATCCATATCACCCGTTGTTTGGGCAGCTGCCACCACCCATATGATCCAAATTATCCTCAATATATGCCAAAAGAAGAGCCTCCAGCCAATCCATATGATCCAACAGACCCAAACATACCATCATCCACCCAAGTTGAAATCTCCATGCCGCAAGCCAACCCAGCCACCACCACTCCATCCTTGGTTCATACCTCTCCGCTCCAAACCCCCTTTACCCAAAACACCTCTCCGTTCACGCCCTTCACTATTGCTGTTGCTGCTCCCCAACCCAGCCTTCCAAATCCACCCATCTCCCAAATCAGTGCTAGCATCTTTGGCCAACCTCAACAATATACAACAGGGATGCTGCCCATGGGGCCAAGTAATCAACCTTTCATCACCCCCAGCTTGTTCACCACAACCCAAAGCACAATCCCATCATTTCCATTAGGTCTTGGGAGCTCAGTGCCATCAGGCACAAATCCACAAGCTACTACCCTCACTCCACAAAGCTATCAAACCCCACAAGCTACTACCAATTTTTTGCCCAGCTCTCAAGTGACCCAAACTCCCGCCACCACTCTACCAAGCTTCCAAATCAAGCCACCAAGCTATCAAACCCCATCAATTCCATTTCCTAGCTTTCAATTCCCACCACCTCCACCACCAACTAATCCATTACCTCCTATTACCAACTACTTTTCAATGACACTTCTAGGAGGTAACCCACCAATCCAGCCAACCACCAATTATTTGTAGGTACCATCCCAAATGGAGGCGCAACCCACATACCTTGGTCAAACCCCACAAGCCCCTTGATCCTTTCCCCAAGCTTCACAACCATCTTATACCTTACCTCCACAAAGCAATTCATTTATCCCACAGCCAGCTTATGTTCCTCAATCCCAACCTCAAATCCCATATCAACAGCAAGCCTCACAACACATGCAACACTATGTGCCACCTCCCCCTTAGCAAACCGTCATCCACCATGCAGCTGCCCAAACAATGTACAATCCCTGTCAGTAAATCCCTCATAGCCATCCATATTCAGTGGCCCCATCTAGTGCATACCTACCTCAAGGCACTCCTACATTGGGGGCACCCCAGCCATCACCCATTAATTCAGGATGGGAAGCCATGAAAACATCTTTGAAGAACATCCAAGAGGGAAATGATCTAAAAACTTTCAAGTTTGAGAATGTGTGCCCTTACCCATTTGACAGAGCCATTACCATGACACCATTCCCCAAGCATTTTGAGACACCCAAATTTGACAAATTTAGAGGAAAAGGAGACCCTATCACACATATCAAATAATTTTACATGCACTGCCAAGAAGTGGCATACAATGACGTCTTCCTCTTGCGTCTCTTTCCCAAAAGCTTGGCCAGATTAGCTCTTGAATGGTTTTATAGAATCCCCTATGGCACAATTAAAATTTTTGCTGAATTATCTGAGGCATTTGTAGCCCAATATGCCCATCTTGTTGAAACAGAGCTATCAGTAGTTGATCTTGTTCACACAAACAAAAAGGTGGAGAAAGCCTTCCCAAATATCTGCAAAGATGGCAAACCCTTACCACTCGCATATCTTGCACCTTGCCAGAGCGCCATTTGGTGAAAATGTTTATTGATAATGCCCATCCTAGCTTGGCTCACCACATGACCATGAACTCTTTGCAGACCTACAAAGATATCAAAGAGAAAGGAATGATCCTTGAGCAAAGACTCATTAAAGATGGTGTGGTCAGGATTTACAAGGAAGCCAACCAAAATCAATCACATTCCAATGACAAGTCTAGGTATTGGAACAAAAACAAGCATGTTGCAACAGATGGCGTCACTGACACTAGACATGTGAATATTGTTGGTCCTTCTCACAACCAGTCCAACCCACCCTATCAACCAAACAATTAGCAAGCTATCAACTACCAACAACAGAATAACCAAAGCTATCAAAACCACAATCCAAGACCAAACTTTCAGAGGTCTAGCAATCAAGCTAATGCCATCAATGTAGTTGCAGGACAAAAGCCCAGATTCCAACCTACACCTAGAAACTATACACCCCTTGGTGAGCCATTGGATGTAATTTTTGAGAAATTGGTCAAGGAAAACCTCATCAAATTTCCTCCTACCCATAAAATTGACCCAAGCCAATCCAAAGCTGCATGGTACAAAGACAATGAGTACTGCAAATTTCATAGGGTAAAAGGTCACACTACCCTCAGATGCATGAAACTGAAAGACTATGTGCAAGACCTCATTGATCAGAAGGAAATCACTATTGGTGCCCAAACCTCTCCCAATGTAGGCTTATAGATCTATCAAAATGCTTTTCCTCCTTACAACAGTCAAAATCCTAGAAAAGCACCTATCCAAGCCAACAACAACAACACCAACAACCGTCAGCCAAACCAACAGCATGGGAAGAACAATGACCACACTTCATCCTATATAGACTATGGTAGCCTTATAGGTTCTATATCCAAGAAAGAGCCTTTTGTCAATGTTATCAATATCCAAGGACCAAACAATGAGTGTGCAGTCACCACTCGAAGAGCCTGATTTAACATCGCAAGCCCACCCATTTCACCAGCACCATCAGTTCCATCAAAAAGCCAGTACAATATCTTGGAACACCTTGGGAACATGCTAGCCCAAATCTCCATTTTAGACCTTCTTTGCACTAGTCTTGTGTACAAGAACATCCTTGACAGTGCTCTCATAGAATCCCGTGTCCCTTCTGATATCAATGCTACTGATTTTCATAATCTTGTTGGACACCTTTCATCCTCATGTGCCCTCTCATTCAAACCCACTGACATAGCCGTGGTCAAGCCAGATCACACCCTTTCATTTCGCATAGCCATCATGGTATCCAATTTTGCCATGAAAAGAGTAATGATAGATAATGGACCAGCCTTGAATATTTGCACCCTAAAATTCATAAAACAAGCTGGGTATACTGAGGCAAATATCATCAGTGAGGTTATCACCATCAAAATTTATGACAACTTGGAAAGAACCACAGAAGGAACTATTTTGCTGCCAATCAAGGTTGGGCCAATCATCCAAGAAACACTCTGCCATGTTATTGATCTAAACCTACCATTCAACATCCTCCTCGGTCGCCCATGGATTCATGCCATGAAAGTCGTTCCATCCACTTACCATTAGTGCGTCAAATTTTTGCATCAAGGCACTGAGGTAACCATCCATGCCGATCCAGAACCCTTTTCTTACTGCAATGCGGTTGAATCTTCATATACAAACCATTGCCCTGGAATTGATATCGACACATCCATCACCAGCTCATCCCACACTTGTAATGACCCAGAAACCATCCTCACCTCTACCCTGTCTACCGTGAAGATCAATAACAAGGGCTGTGGAGAGTATAGTCTGTCAGATGTATTTGCTGTCAGGGCACTCCCACTTGATCCACATGCCCATGGATGACCGACATATCACAAAGCTAAGGAGATTCCACCTCCTCGATACAAACAGTTTGGCCCAACAACCTTTGTATCCTCGAAAATCCCTCTTCATGAGGAGCTCACTCCAGATATCAACAATTGGTTACATACGGATGCACCTCAAAGGAATCAGGCATGCCTTGATCACTTCAGCCAGAAGTATCCCCAAGAACATAAGCTCATCACTAACAAATGGAACTATCAAGGTGGTGGTCTAGGACTAGAAGAAAGAGGCATGCAGTGCCTCATTGACACACACAAGTGGGAATCAAAGTCAGGTCTTGGCTTTGGCATACCCACAACTAAGGGCACCAATACAGACGGTCATGCTTTTTTGAACATTCACCGCGATCTTATCAAAATTGAAGACATTCCCGAGGAAGTTGAAAAGAGAGCCTACGATGATATCCTAGACCAAATCTCCCTCGGAGACTCTATTCTCCAAGAACTATCCATCCACCTCATTGACCTACCACTCGCCCATCCACAACTCATAGATTGGGACCAACCAAGTGTCATACACACTGATGAGTTCACATCAGAGGAAGCACTTCCGAGATTCATGGGAGTTGAAACACCTTACAAGAAAACAAAGCCAGATTTTGCCTATATCTACAAGCTAGATCCCAAGGGGTATTTTGGAGAAAATCCCCAACCTAGTTTCGATATACCCAAAACTGGAACTAAGGTGAATCTAAGACTAGCTAAGGCAGTGAAGAGAACCCCTCAGCAAGAACATCTAGAGCCACAAGAAGAACATGAGGATTTAGCATTACCTCCTCAAGATAATCGACCAGAGATATCTTCTATTCTAATTGAGGATACTAGGGAAGTCAACATCAGTTCTTCAGAGATCCCTAGGCTTGTTCACATTGCTGCATCCCTATCACAAGACCAAGCTGATCTCCTCTTTGAGGTCTTAAGAGAGAACATTGGCCAATTTGCATGGTCATATCAGGACATGCCAGGGCTTGATCCAAAGCTTGTAGTTCATCATCTTGCAGTCAATCCACAAATCAAGCCCGTCAGACAAAAGCTTAGAAAAATGCACCCCAAGGTGGCGTTACTGGTCAAAGCTGAGTTAGAAAGAATGTTAGCTGCTAAGGTTATCCGACCTATCGACTATTCAGAGTGGATCTCCAACATGGTCCCCGTCACTAAGCCTTCTGGTGACATTAGAATCTGCACTGATTTCTGAGATCTTAACAAAGCTTGTCCAAAAGATGATTTTCCCTTGCCCAACATAGATATGATTGTAGATCTTACAGTTGGACATGAAATTTTGTCCCTCATGGATGGATTTTCTGGGTATAATCAAATCAAGATTGTAGAAGAGGATCAACATAAGACAACATTCACTATCCCTTGGGGAACCTTTTGCTACAACATGATGCCTTTTGGCCTAAAGAATGCTGGGGCTACCTATCAAAGAGCTATGACAACCATTTTTCATGATCTCATCCATAGCATTTTGGAGGATTATGTGGATGATATCTTGGTCAATTCTCATACCTTCATGGATCATCTTGCTAACCTGGAGAAAGTCTTTGATAGGTTAGCCAAATATCATCTCATGCTGAATCCTAAGAAATGTGTCTTTGGGGTCACATCTGGCAAGCTTCTAGGCTTTATAGTTTCTAAATGAGGTATAGAGATCGACCCCAAGAAGGTCAAGGCTATCTTAGACATGCCTCCTCCCCAGACACTGTGACAGCTTCGTTCTCTTCAGGGAAAGCTTCAATCTATTCAACGCTTCATCTCCCAGCTAGTAGATAAGTGTACACCATTTTCACATTTACTGAAGAAGGATGAGAAATTCAAGTGGGATCCTTTATGTCAGTGGAGCTTTGACCATCTCAAGCAGTATCTCATCAATCCCCCTATCTTGGTTGCACCAGTTCCTAGTCGTCCCCTGATTTTGTACATATCAACAACACCTACTACTCTAGGGGCACTTCTAGCACAGCTCGATGACTACAACAAAGAAAGAGCCATCTACTACATCAGTAGAACCCTAGTTGGTTAAGAACTCAATTACACTCCTATGGAAAAATCTTGTTTGGCAGTTGTTTTCTCAACTCAAAAGCTTCACCATTACATGCTAAGTCATACCATCCAACTAGTCTCCAAGATTGACCCTCTCAAGTATATGCTCTCCAGAACAACACTTACAGGCCGTTTGGCCAAATGGGTTATGCTCCTTAGCGAATTTGACATCCAGTATGTGGACATAAAGGCAATCAAAGGGCAAGCTATAACAGATCACCTAGCTGATGCACCTCTAATAGATGCTTATCCGTTGATCACAGAATTTCCAAATGAGCATATCTATCTAATTGAAGAACAACCCCCATAGAAACTTTATTTTGATGGCTCATACACATCTCATGGATCAGGGGCAGGAATATTGTTGGTCACACCTCAAGGAGATTGCATTCCAAAAGCCTTCAAGATAAAATTCCCTAGCACCAACAATATAGTTGAATATGAGGCCCTTATAGCAGGATTAAAGATAGTTGCAGAATGGAACATTGCTGAGCTACAAATCTTTGGCGATTCTCAGCTCATCATCAAGCAAGCCCTAAATGAATATCAAACCAAAGATGAAAAGCTATTACCCTACAAAGAGCTAGTTGATCAGCTAACCCAACATTTTACAAGGCTTCAGTTTACACAAGTGCCTCGAATACAAAACAAAGCAGCAGATGCTATGGCTACTATAGGCTCGCTCTTGGAAATTACCCAAGCAGCTACATAGTATGAGTTTTTAGTGGAGAAGCTCCTCACACCCGCCTATGCGAATGAGGATTCAAACCGTGTTTGTATCTTGGTTGGTCCCCAATCCCCTTGGTACCATGAGATTCACGCTTACCTTAACAATGGTATCATATCCCATCACCTCACACATACCCAACGCCAGAACCTCATCCGAAAATCATCCCACTATGTTATCATAGCCAATACTGTATATCATTGGGGTTATCACGATACTCTCTCTCGATGTTTAGACCAAAACGAGGCCACGATGGTGTTAAAGGAAGTACACTCTAGACTTTGCGGTGCCCACATGAGTGGTATTGTCCTAGCGTGACAAATCCTTAGAGCAGGCTACTATTGGCCTACCATTGAAGAAGACTCTTGTGACTTTGTTAGAAAGTGTCTCCCATGTCAGTAGCATGCAAATCTTGTGCACGCTCCAGCACAGGATCTACAAACTATTGCACCACCTTGGCATTTCGCTTGTTGGGGCCTTGATCTAGTTGGAACTATCACACCCTTCTCATTTGATGGACATAAATGGATAATAATAGCTATAGACTATTTCACTAAATGGGTGGAAGTAGTCCCCCTAGTCTCAGCTACAGGAGTTCAGGTCTCCAAGTTCATCTTGTACCACATTGTTTGCTGCTTCGGCATTCCATCCACCATCTTCATCGACCACGGAGTTAACTTTAAAAATCTCAACATGGAAGAATTATGCACTTCCCTCCACATCCATCATCGCTTTTCTAGCCCATATTTCCCACAAGGTAACGGCCAGGTAGAGGCAACTAACAAAACCCTCCTCAAAATCCTAAAGAAAGTTGTCAATGATTCCGACCGTGATTGGCACCTACAAATAAATCCAGCCCTATGGGCCTATCGAACTTCCTTCCGTACATCCATAGGCACAACTCCATACTCCCTAGTCTATGGTGCCAAAGTGGCACTACATATAGAGGTTGAACTTCCCTCCTTGTGAATATCTTAGCAAGGGAAAATATCAGATGAAGAATACAGAGTAGCTCGGCTCACCCAACTAGATCTCTTAGACAAGAAGCGACAACAAGCCTATGATCATCTCATAGTCTATCAAACTCGTCTCAAAAGGAATTCCAACAAGAAGGTGCTTCCACCACACTTTCAGCTAGGTGATATGGTCCTCAAAGAAAACATGAAAGTCCAAGCAGATCAAGAAAAGAAAGGCAAGGTTGAACCTACATGGCTTGGTCCTTATGTTGTCACTACTTCCTTTGGCTCCGGAGCCTATCAACTACCTACACTGGAAGGAGAACTCTTGAATGATCCTACTAACATCATTCATCTCAAGAAGTTCTATGCTTGAAGATCCTTGGTATACCCAGCTTTTGAAAAATACAAAAAAAATAAAAAATAGTAAAGAAATAAGCGTCCAATGGTGAAAACTTGGCAATTCAAGCGCCTTGGATAGGTACCTTGGTGAAAACCTGGTAATTCAGGCACCTTGTGTACTAAGACTAATCCATTATCTATCACTATCCTATCTCTCAGCCATTCACCCACCATCCCATAAAACACCTACTTGTTCCCTTGGTGTTCCAACCAAATATCCAAAATCTAATGGAGCTTGTAAATATCTCTTGTACAGCTTGTAAAATTTTGTACCAAAGCTTGTATTATACCTTGTAAATCTTGTACAATACCTTGTATATCCAAATCTTGTCCAAAGTTTGTACCATATTCTAGCCTGTAAATAATCTTGTATCCTAGCTTGTATACCATCACGTGCACACACAAAACCCCATTTTCACTTAAGATTTTCTCAAACCATCTACCTATCCACCTATCACCTATTATAGACATCCCATCCTTCACAAACATTTCCATCTCACAAAAACCAAAACATGAAAAAACTTGTACATTTGTAACATATCTTGGTCCATCAGCTTGTACATCCTCTTTAGCTTTGTACCATTGTATCTATCCAGTGTTCGTGTTAGTTTGTCCTTGATCAGCATCTTGCACCCATAGCACATCTTGGTTAGCTATTCCAATGCATCCTTTAGCTAGATTTCCTTTCACCAAAGTGTTATCTTTCTTAGTTCAGCTTGCCAGATGCATCATTCATCCAAATCCACCAGCTTAGGAGCTCTCCGATAGGTCCTTGCAGGATATAGCTTTCCTCATGTTTGATCTTGGTCCGTTAGTACCTCGTCCTACCCATCTCGTTGGCAAACAATTCTCTTTTGGATTTTTGTTTTCTTTTGATTTGGACTCTTCCCTGTTGGGTCTTGAAATATCTTTTCCAAGCAATCTCCTTGTTCCCTCCTCAAGGTTGCCACGATCTTCCATATCATGGTATACTGCGAATGGGGCAATCATAGCGTAGGGTCTTGATCATGTCTTTTCCTTGTTTTCTTTTCTGCTTGTGGGTTACCCAGTGTCGTTTCCACACTGCTTCCTCTGGGATTCATGTGTGATACTAGGGCAATCCTTGCGTGTTTGTTTTGAGTCAGTTTGTCAGTCCTCTGGACAGTTGGTGAAAAGGCCTTGATGTTTTTGGTAACCTTGGCAATTAACCAATAGTCCTATAGCAAATCTAGTGCTCAACTACATGGTGGTACTTCTCTTTGAAGTATCCCCCCGCTCAAAAAGCTTCAATGGTTTTCCTTCATCTCCATTATCCCCCATCGATATCCAACATTTGTCTCTCCTACCCCAGCTTATGCATCAATATCTCTTTGAATCACTCCTCACCTTTAGCTTTAGGGATCCACAATCATAGTCTTAGGGATCCACCAATCCAAATCAATCCACCAAGCCTCATCTTTCGAGATCCACAATCCTAGTCCTAGGGATCTCCGAAACCCATCTTCTGCCAATCTGACTCTTTGAAATCCTATTGCATCAGCTTTATGATCCCCTCATCCATCTCCCTATCCTGGATTCCTTTTTATAGTGCTCCGCTCCTTCATGCTCCACCATCCCTGAGATCTTAAGCTTGCTTCCTCTTGTGCCTCTGATTCTCCCTTTATCATTCTCCCGTAGTGAGAGTTTGAGCTAACTAAACCTCTTCTCTTAAGCTAATCTGAGTCTTCTTGCTCATCTCAGATTCTTGTACTTTTCAAGAAGTCGTTGAGCCTTGCTTTCTCTTCCCGCTGCCTTCTTGAGGGGGCATCTTGCAGTCCATTCTTTCCTCTTCTGCTCTAGCCTTGGGCATCTTATTTTCTTATCTTTGATGCCATGCCACTTGCGGCATCACATCAAAGAGGGGAAAAATACACCTAAAAACCTTTAGAAAATAAAGTATTTTTATTTTCTGAAATTTTTTTGATGACATCATCATTAATTAATTAATTAATTAATTAATTAATTAATTAATTTTTATGCCATTAAATCCCTTTATCTTAATTAAAAATATTTAATTAAGGAATCCCTCCCAAAAATGTTTAAATCTTATTTAAACATTATTTTCTTATTTATTAATTATTTAATTAATAAATTGACCAAAAAATCCAAAATAAATAAAAAATTTATTTTTTGCCCAAAACTTGGTCAATTTATTTAAGACCACTAACCTCTTCCAAAATCTTCTAATCTTTCTTTAATTTTGATTAAAGGCTAATCCCATCATTTCCTACCCCTAATCTCAACTCAAAATATTTAATTAATATTAAATATTAATCCTTATGTTTATTAAAAAAGTTTTAATAAATATCTCCTCAACCCAAACCCTTGAAATAAATAAAACTTTATTTATTTCCTAAAAATCTAATTTATCCTCATCTTAAGAAGTTCTAGACTCTTCTAGAAAGTCTTCATCCTCATCCTAGGAAGTTCTAGACTATTCTAGAAAGTCATTATCCTCATCCAAAGTCTAGACTTTTTTAGAAGATGTCTTTAAACCTAATCCTAATCCCCTCCTAACCTTGTCACATTCCCTAAACATGGGTTAAGACTTACTAACCCAAACCAAAGTTAACAAATATCTCCTCCTTCACCCACCCTCATTAAATACCATCCACTTGCCTATCCCTAAGCTAATCCTAAACCATCCTAATCCATTCTCTAATCATTTGCACAAGCCTAAGCAAGTTTAAAACCTTCCTAATCAAGCCCAAGTCGAAATTCCTCTCATCTCCCTCAAAATATTTCAACCATAAAACTTTATGAAGCCCACTAGGCCATAAATGACTCTTCCAAGCCCTTTTATTGCTCTTACAAGCCATTATGAGGGTCTTTATGAAGATTTTACCCTTGAGCCTCCTTTGTTGACTCATCCTTCCCCTTTCTTCCATCCTCTCACCCTATGACATGTGTCACTCCCTGATTGGCTGTAAGGAAGCACAATCCATGTGCTCTCCTCTCATGCAATCTGAGCCTTCCATAAGCTTTTTCCCATCCTTGCATCCTAGCCCTTGATCCCTCAAGCCTCTTGCCTATAAATTGGATCCTTCCCCTTTGCAAAACAACACAATCCATGAAGTAAAGTCATAATGCCATTTTAAGAAGCCATTTTACATCAAAACCATACACTCACACCTAAAGTCCAACTCCATTTGAAGCCCTTTTTGAAGCATAAGCTTGAGCATACATCCTATCTATTTAGACAAAGCCACTCAACAAGAGAGCTTCTCATTGAGAGAGTCCATTAATGGCTCATATTCTCAATTGAGAGTTCATCTTAGTCTATCTTGAAGTTTATGAATTTTTTTTAGTTTGTAGAAGCTTTATTTAAATTTGGTTTCTATTAGCATACTAACATTGCTCATATACAGTATAATCTGTTTGATCTTACCAATCACAAGATCAAAGATATGACATGACAAATAGGGGTCCTAACAAATTTACAAATGTTGACACCAGTAAAAAGCTAGAAATTGCATTTGGAATCGCATTTGAAAACTGATCAAATAGATTTATCATAAGCTCCAACTTGAAACACAGAAAGTCTCTGACCACTAGAATGCAATGCAAAAGAAATTTCATCATTTTGGTCAACTAGGTCAAGATTATAACATGTCAAACAGGGTTTCCCAGAATTCAAAATAATTCACATCAGCATGACAATAGTAAATGACCAAATTTGAGGGATTCAAAACCTAGTCAAATAGACTTGAAATGACCTGAAATCTGAAACATAGGCTCTCAGGTATGGACACTAGACACTCCCAAAGTGATGAGTCATGAAACATTTATGGGTGTGAGATATTCAATGACAAACACAACCTCCTATCACTATTTGACACTTAAGCAAGAATGTAGATTTGACAAATGCTCAAAATGAGACTTCAAAAAAGATTCGAAATGGAAATTTAACTTCATGAAATGCATAGATGCACTAAATGAAAGGTACTAGAAGCATTAAACACGTCATAGGCTTCAAAAGTACAGTAAGGTACATACTCATCAAAAAACATTTATGGGGCTTGATTTTCTCAATGTTACTCAAAATCGGGAAAACAATTTTGAGTCTGAACACATTCTAGGATGAATCCACAAGTAAGGACCATGTTGAAGTGTGTTAAACAGAGGCCCACAAATTCATGCATACACTTACAAGAAAGATCCCTCTGGTGCATTGTCGATGATTCAACCGCAAGTTTTGATGATTCAGGACATGAGATGTTGCTACACATGCAAGGTGGGTAGCATAGGAAACATGGAAATTAGGGAAACCTATGGGAAATTATGTGAAAATGGTGTGTTAAAAGATGAATTTAAAATTGTGGAGAGAAAAGGGTTAACCTGTGCACTAGATTTTCCCAATGTCTTCAAAACTGAATGGATAAAGATAGTTTTGAGCATAATACATGATAATTCTCTATGGTTAGGTAATGGACCAGTAAAGATCACCAAGACAATTGTACACAGAGTGACAGGGTGTCCAACCCTTGATCGACATAAAACCATGAGGAGTGAATCAAAAAAAGTTATTGAGAATAATACAGGGGTTGTGTGGAATAAATAAGGTATGACTATTGATACTATCTTAGATCCCATAATTTCTTTTGTAGTGAGGATAATTGCACATAAATTATATCAATCCAATAGGCTCAATAGTGTACCATGTATTTCTATTGACATGGGCTATAAAATAGTTAAGAAGGATTATACCTATGACCCTGATGAGTTCAAGATGCAACAATTGTCAAAAAATTTGGGAGCAATAAGGAAGACCAAGAGTGTACAATGTAAATTTGGTTCACTTCTTGTATGCATATTCTTTTATGTACAAAATACATTCTGTACTTTTGGTAAAGTTGCATGGAAAACAAACAAATCTATTGTAGTGCAAATAGGTGAATTTATTGAGTAACTTGGAAACAATTTTAAGTCTATATTGACCAACTACTTTGAAGATTTGAAGCAATCAATGAAGAAAAGACCGAGGATACCAGTTTCACTAGTGGAGAAACATTTCAATGATGTTTTCTTTCTAGTTGACTCTGATTTTACATATGTTCAAGCTACAATTCCAAGGGTAAGGTGGCTAAGGCCACTAGGCTATGAGATCAATGTAGATGAGGCCTCTACAACAATCATAGTATTACTTGTAGAAGATGTAGATGCTAAGGCTACTGCCTTGGGGAACTATGTATGGAAAAATCTTAAATAATAATGGATTTGAAGACTAGCTCAGTCATAAGAAAGAAAAACAAGATTGTCAAGAAGCTCAAGGAGAAAATTAGTGAAGAAGCAGAGGAAAATGAAGAAGAAGAAGAAGAATAAGAAGATATACTTGCTCAAGCACTACTAGCCTTAACCCAAGGTCAAGGAGAAGAGGTAGAAATTGAAGAAGGTGTTGAGGGAGAAGAAGCCAATGAAGCACCTGAGATAGAAGAGGAAAGAAAAAATCCTACTAGTTAGAAAACCAGGAAAGGTTGTAAAACCTAAGCATGTAGTTCAAGAAACTAAAACTAGCACAAGAGATACTACCAAGAAAGCCCAAGAAGTAGTAAAGCCAAAAGAAAAGAGGACTACATCAGCTATTAATGAAGTAGAGTCTTAGAAGAGACCAAATAGAAAGTATATAGCTCCAACTGAATTTGATGAAGAAAAGATTGAATTTGATGACAACATCCAATTCAAAGTGGTAATTCATAATTCATCCTTAGATCTAGACAATACGTGTGAAAACATAAGGAGTAATGTTGATTTATCTGGTCTTACACATATTAAGTTTGGTAAAGCTGGAAAAGTTGAGATGAACCAAGTAGACGAGTCAATATATGCCATGATGTCAACATTCAAACAAACTCCTATTAAGATTGCCAACTCTCTACCAAAAGATTTATATGATAGAGTTGAGCAAAAGTGGCAATATAGTCTCAATACAGAAAGAAAAATAAGAGAGACTACACTTTCCTAAGTGATGCAATAATTAGATAAGGCACAAATGACAAAGGCAATAAAGAAGCATGCAGGGAAATTTGCATCTAAATATAGAGCATTCAACATATTGTAGAATAACATTAAGGATATTTTATAGAAGTCCACTCAATTGTGAAAGTCACTATATGGCTTGAAAACACCTAAGGAAATAGTACAAACACCTATTGAGGTAGGTGAGGACAAAGATGAACAACAAAAATTAACTAAGGCTACCATAGTTGACACTAAGAGAGTTGCACATGAGGAAGGCACTGAAACACATGAATATACACAGACACCAACTGAAGATGAGCAATAGATAGAATAGAGTGTACAAGATACACTAGTGTCAAGTTCTAATCCTCAACATGAGTTGAATATAGAGAGTGATACTATAAAGATAAAGGATGTTTCTTATACTATCACTTAGAACATCAATCCCCTTATAGAGGAAGAGTTGAAGAAGATATTGGTAGAATCCACCACCCAGGCAAAACTTTGTGGAAATCTTGTACTGTTGAGTGTTGATGAGATTGAGAAGGCAAATAAGGCATCTATGGGGGAGGAACTATAGACAAAAGAAATATCTACAATCCCTCCTCAATTTTCCTTAATACAATCTACATTACCCCTTATAGTATATCAAAGGAAAGAGCCATCCATGACTCATATTAGCAAAGTGGTACATAATGTATCAGTACCAAAAGTTGCTACAAATGTTTGTGTACCTACAAAACAAGGTCAAGGTGCAAGTGAGAATGTAGAGAAAAGAAAGAATAGGACTTAAGAGATAGATTTGACTATAAAACCTAACAAGCAACTAGTAGTACAAACACTGGTGACCTTGAAAGAATCTACTACTCCTCCTAGTCAAGCTCTTCAAAGGTCAAGTATAGAAGCTATACCTTATAATCACCAAGGCTGAGTCTAAGCACATCCAAGGTAGATAAAATTACATCAATTGGTGATGTGAACTTGGATGAAGTGATTGAGTTGCCCAAGTTTGATTTTGCAAACTTGGATGAAGTGATTGAGTTGCCCAAGTTTGATTTTGCAACCATCACTATTGAGCAGATGAGAATACTTTAGGATGCTCTTGCAAAGAAGAAACAATAAGAACTGCTCAGATATGAGCATAGGCAAAAGAAATATTTTATAGATATCAAATACATTTTTCTTGATGCATTCAGTCTGCCAACACTAGAAGAAACCAAACCAATCATAGAGTAGTTAACAAGCATAGTTGAGAAGGTAAATTATGTAGACCTA
The DNA here is from genome assembly GCA_028749045.1 of Cupressus sempervirens. Lineage (NCBI taxonomy): Eukaryota > Viridiplantae > Streptophyta > Pinopsida > Cupressales > Cupressaceae > Cupressus > Cupressus sempervirens. The sequence goes on from CM053787.1 coordinate 214,795,893, forward strand.
GATTCAAATGTAAAGTTACTTGAATGGTCTAAAATAAAGTCTCACAATAAGGTCAATGAAAAGATATCAAGTGATATTGCACTACCACAGGTTGAGTTAGCAACCAAAATTGATACTGTGAAGAAGGTACTAGAGAGCATTTTCTCTTTGTACACCAAATTGTGCAATCCAACACTCTTTATATAGGAAATCAAGAGTCACATATTAAGTTTGAAGAGTCATTTTCAGTCATTTGGAGTAAATCTACCAAGGTCTCCAGCCCAAAGTGAATAACATTTTAGGAATCTCCTAAACTCCTAGAGTCAGTTAGCAGTTTTACATGCAGATGAAGCAAACATTAAGGCTAAATTGATCAGCATCTAGTCTAGGCTGACTCCACATATGGAGATATTGCACAAGGAACTAGCCTTTATTGAAACACTCATGAAGAAAGATCCCCATACTTCCACTCATGAAGGCTTAGTCCACCTTACTACCAAGCTAGCCATTTAAATCAAATCATTGGAGGTAGCTTGTGATAATTGGGATATTTCTTTGAAGATTATACTTGAGATCCATAATTTTTTTTTGGATAAACACACTATTAGAGTATAACCCTTTGACATAAGTGTCAAAAAGGGGGATAAATAAGAAAAAGGGATAAATAAGAAAGGGGGAGACACAAGAGATATAAGAGACAGTGGAACAGATGATATTTTTTGAAGGAGCCAATGATAGAGTCAGAGTATATAGTTTAGCTTATGCACATCTACTCAGTAGAAGAAATGATTTTTGGTTTAGATATAGAATAACACAATCAACTTAGGGGGAGTTATTGAATTTTGAGGTACAATGGATAAGTCATGTTTTGAAAAATTTTGAAAATTTGAAATTTTGTATATAAGCCGAACATGGATATTGGATATCTGAGTTATGCTTGAAAGGCATAAGGTAATTCATGCATGATCAAGTATTTTTGCCACTCATATCAAAGGGTGAGATTGTTAATCTCAAATTGGTTTTGAGATATGAGTGACAATATACTTAGGTCATGTACTTAGTTCATGTTGAACAAGTAATACATGTTAAGCATAACATGTCAATCGGTGCATTTTGACTCACTCAAGTGTCGAGCAATAGTAAGTACTGAGTAAGGCAAGTGTTAAGTAACTAGCAAGTGTTGAGTGTTGAGTAGATAGTACATGCCAAGCTAGTTAGATGCCGAGTGATTAATGGATGTCGAGTCATTCAGAGGTCAAGTTACAATGTTGAATGTATAGTTGATGCCGAGCATCAGGGACTTCAAATGTTGAGCATCAGGGATTTCAGATGTCGAGTTATATAGTTTTGACATAGTTTTTTGTAATGGTAGGAAACTTCTATGTAAACCATTTTGGAGTCAACTTAAGGATTGTTTTATGATCTTAGATGATAAGGAAAAATATTAATTGTGAATCCCTATGAAATACATGCATCCAATTAGAAAAAGGCAAGGTTGGAGTGGCTAGATGGATGAATTAAAATCATTGATTCATACCTAACTCTAAGTCACCTAGGTCTTCTTTAGGAGGATGAACCTTAAACATTTTATGAATGTTGTAAGGAGAAAGTAGAGAAGTTTGCATGCACAAATAGAGCATTCATTGTGACTAAGGAGTTGTGAATTTGAGTTACATTGTAGAATCAATTAAAGGAGAATAGAGGGAAGAAATTAGAGGACAATAGTGATACATCTAATCAAGAAGGATCAAGTACACATCAGGATAGAGGTGATCTGACATCAAGCAAAAAAGTGCTAACTGAAAGATCATTGCTGAAACATTCTAACAGGTGAATCAGTTGAATCTCCTAACAGAGTAGTCCTAACACACTATTGTAAATCCTTTAACAGTGTGCTTACTTCATTGTAAGTTAAATGTCCTTTTACTAGGCACACTTTTAACAGGGTGTTGAAATCCTTTAATAGGGTAAGACCTAACAATATTTGTAAGCTTTTAACAGGGTAGACCTTTCACAGGGTAGATCATGTTTCATGATCAGAACATTGTAACCTTCATTAGATACACTTTATTATTATAATAGTGAAGATTTGTGGGTGTCATCCCCACCCCAGTTTTAGCTTCTCCTTGGAGGGTTTCTGGGTAACCAAATATCTCGTGTCATACATTTGTTAATGTTCTACTTTCATGCCATAGATGTATATGCTTAATTTGGTATTTTAGTTTATATGCATAGATTGTGAGATGGATGGGTGGTGAATGATTTTGAGGTTGAAAGTTTTAAGTGTTGATTCACCCCCCCTCTCAAAGTTTACTTTCCTATTGTATTTCCAATAGTTTATGTCATGCAGTCTCTTTCTAAAGTTGCTCCTTATCCTTTGCTCTCATGCCTTAAATTTTAATTATCAAAAATCTGAATTTCTACCTCTACCTTATCTAAAATCATCTCCATAGTGTGTTTTAAGTCTAACATAGGTGTTTTGATCATCAATAGCTTTCATTTCAGCATTCAAGTTTTCAAGATTAGTCAACACCCTCACTTGTGGACCTCTCATGTCAAGCACTTTTTGTAATGTTTCAACACCATGTTCTTTCTTTTGAGCTAACAGTTCTTCAGATGCATTTTTTTGTAAAACTTTAATTTTGTTGAACAATTGTAAACTCTTAGAAAGTGTATTATTATTTTCATGTACGTGTGTATATATGTATGTATGTATGTATATAGAGAGATCTTGTGGATTGTGGATTATCGATTATAAACAAAAAAGAAAAGAAAACACGACACTAATCACTTCCCATTTTTTTTGATTGATTTTGGAGAGCTGTGCATGAAAGAGGGTGGAAAGCTCCAAAAAAGGGTGGAGAGCTCTAAACGTTGGTGGAGATTAGTGGAGATCTAGGATTTTGTTGTCATTCCCTTGTGATCTTCATGCCCTTGCTCTATGATTTTCTTCAATGGGAAAAGAGGTACCTATGCAAACGTTCTTTTCTTTTCCTTCTAAACATCTATCTCTTGTTCATATATAATAGCTTTGTTTAGATTCAAGGATAATTGATTATGATTATTGTATGCATATGTGCATGCATGTATGTAAATCAATTCACTATGTGAACAAATTTACATACATACATACACACTTGCATGGTACTTGTGCTAAATTAAATTAATCATTCATGTCTTGGATTCACACAAGCAATTATCCTTGCATTCAATCAAATTTATTCATACCAAACTAAGTATGCAGATATTTTTACTTAAAAATTATATTGAGTAAAGATCTTGTGCATAATATCATCTAGGTAATGATTAGATGCATTCACATTAAGTCATAATAGGATCGAGTAGATGATCCATTTATGTTACTTCATACTTTTTTTATTGAACATTTTGTTCAACATAATTAGTAATACTAGAATTATATAGCTACAACTAGCACTCTTGTTTATTTTATTTAATCATATACATTTAAGAATATTATTTCTCTTAAAATTAGACTGCATATTTGTTATCACTAAAACACAAATATAGATCTCTAACAGTTATCTTTTTTAATTTCAAGATCTTCATATTTAACATGAAGAGTTTCCACTACTAGACAATGGAATAGCCACAATGTGGAGCCACATAGCTCATGGATTTTTCCACCTATTTATATTTTTTTCCTTCAAAAATATTATAGGTGAATTTTCTTCTAATTTTCCATATATTTAATAATTTTTTGCTTGTCATTTGAGGCAATTTTCTATTATGAGATAAAGACATCTATCATAAGGATGGGCATGTCAATTTTGATCATCCCACTTTCAAAGTCGATTCCCTTATCAAATTAATGAAACTAGTTGCAACTAACACCCTAATTTTTTGCAACTTGCCCAATCAACCATTCACACAACCATCTTCCTCTTACCCCACCATAGCACGTAGCCTTTGTTTGAGGTCTATATCTTAGTCCCATCATTTTAGAAGATAGTCTAGTGATTTGTATCTTGAAAATTGATGATATAGAAATTCAATATGGAGGAGGATATATTGGCATAAAAAATGAATCATCCCATATCCATAAACAACATCTAATCTTCTGTAAGTCTCTCTTGTCTAAAGACCCAATACATGGAGTCATTATCATCATGAGTAGACTCACTCTCCTTAGAAAAATTCAATCAAAACTATTCATACCAAACTAATTATGTAGAAATATGTACTTAAAAATTATATTATCTCTTGGTGATTGAGTAAAGATCAAATACAATTTTCCAAGGTGATAAAATTGCATATGCAGATGTATGTATGTATATATGTATCTCTGCATATCATTGCCATATCCTTGTGATGTCTATATATGTATATTTGTATGTATGTATGTACATATATATACATATACATATGTGTATATATATACATGCACACATATTTGTGTCTATGTATGTATGTATGTATATAAACAAAGAGATCTCTATATATATACATGCATACATACATAGACACACATATATGTGTATGTATGTATATATACACATACATATATACAAAGAGAAGCTTCTCTATATATACATACATACATATACATAAAGAGAAGCTTCTCTAATTGTGTACTAGGGAAAATATAAAGAGATACATGTTTAGAAGGAAAAGAAAAGAACATTTTCATAGGTACCTCTTATCCCCCTAAAGAAAATTGCAGAGCAAGCACTACTACATTTGGGCCCGAACACCACAAATTACATTGCCATCGCAAATTGCCATCATAATTTGACCCCACATGTTGTAGTGTTACAAAGGGAATAGAGATCACAAGGAAATGACATGACAACAAAATTTAGAGATTACAAGGGCATGGAAACAAAGTCCTATATCCCCACTAATCTCCACCAAGGGCATGACAATGAAATCTCCACCAACATTCAGAGCTCCCCACCCTCATTTGGAGCTCTCCACCCTCTTTCACATGCAACTCTCCACAATCAAAACAAATGGGGAATGATTTATGTCATGTTTTATTTTTATTTTATTATATCTAAAATCAACTTTACATTGTGTTGTAACTTTGCCATAGGTGTTTGATCCTCTATAGCTTTCATTTCAGTATTTCAACATTCAATTTTTCAAGTTTCCTCTTCATTATATAGTCCTTTCCACCCTAAAAACCACTTTGTTACTTCATTACCATTAGGAATTGAACAAAGACAATGATAGAAAAAAGCCTATATTCCAAAATCCAAATAATAAAACAATAAAACTCACTCAACCAATGCTAACTGACTTAAATCAAGATCTTGTACAAAAATAATGTAGGCTAGAAAAAATTGACAAGAAATTTTAGAAAAACATATCATAGCAGATATTTTTAGAAATAAACAAGCCATAACTTGGTTAAATTGGTCTAGTTGCTGATTAGCTAGGTTGATTACAAATTCCTACAGAACTATCATGAAATTAGGTAAAATCAGCTATTCCCAACTAGCAAGATCAAATGCAATTTTCCAAGGTGATAAAATTGCATATGTAGATGTATGTATGCATGTACATGTATATGTATGTATGTATGTATATATATAGAGAGATCTTGTGGATTATGGAGAGCTCATTGTTGTGCCCTTGTAATCGTTGCATCTCATTGTCATGCCCTTGTGATACACACACACACACACACACACACACACACACACACACACACACACACATATACATATGTATATGCATATATGTATGTATGTATATAAATAGAGAGATCTTGACACAATAGAAAAACAATAAAACTCACTCAACAGGTAGCATGGCCATGGGTATTGTCACAAGCTTCTAAACATAACTATATAAGGAGTGAGTTAGGATGTATATAGGTTAACCTTACATTAACTATAAACTACAACACAAAAGTTGCACAGGGTATTACAGTATTGTAATTATAGAAAATTGCCTGATTCACCTAAGTGGGTGTATGATGGCAAAGAGTTTCATTCGGTGAGTAAAACTCACCAGTGGTTAAAGGAATACATCTACATCAAAAAAATTAGAAACCATAACTACATATTCATTAGAGTGATTAGTTCAAGAGTCTTGATCCCATGGATACAAGTATGTAGGTAGCCTAGTAGGTGGAGTATGCCTCAAGTGTGTAGATGCCTTGGACATAGTTACGTAGTACTTAGCTATTTTAAGACATTATAATATGTTAACTAATGAGGCTTATATTTTAAGACATTATATGTACCTAGTGTACCTAGCTTTTGAAAATAGAAGGCTAAACTTTGCTTTTCATAATTAACTTGATCAGTCTATTTAGACCCATTTATTATTGTCACAAGATTTTAAACATAACTATAAAAAAAGTGAGTTAGGACATATATATGTTAACCTTACATTAATTTTAAACTACAACACAAAGCTTGCACTAGGGTATTACAATATTGTAATTATAGAAAAACCACCAGATTCGCTCGAGTGGGTGTATGATGGTGAAGAGATGTATTATGTGAGTAAAGCTCATTAGTTTCTATAGGAATACAACTACATCAAAAAAATTAGAAACCAAAACTATATATTTGTTAGAGTGAGTAGTTCAAGGGTCTTGATCCCGTGGATACATGTATGTAGGTAGCCTAGAAAGTGGAGTATGCCTCTAATGTATAGACACCTTAGACATAGTTAGGTAGCACTTAACCATGTATTTATACATGTATGTATGTATGTATGGATGGATGTAACTATTCTCTACTTGATAGTGCCATTCACATGGGGGGGGGGGGGTGGCAAATAAGCTTGCACCTTCTGCAATACTTCATTTCCATTATTTGCGCTCTCTAAATCAAAGGTATATAACTTTATCACTTGTAACTATAATTTTCAAATAGTATAAACCACAATAGTTTCTTATACTTCTGTGGTTCTCTTTGTAAGTTTATAAAATCTAAGTTTAAAAATTAATTGCATTTATGTACATATTTTTCAAGTTTGATATTTCTCTTTTTCTTGACTCACAGTCTAAGAATAATTCTTCAAAACATATACTAACTAGTTGGAGATTGAGCCAAAAAATTGTAACAACGATTGTGCCAAAAGAGCTAAAAAACATGATTGGTGCACAATAATCATCATTTTATGCTCTTTTTGGCACAATTGTTCTTATATTTTATGATTTTTTGTGAGAACTAAATTCCAAACTAATCAGGTAGATGATCCAAAATTAAATCATAATTGATTGAGGCATGATTAAATAACTTATTTCAGATGTTATTGAATGTTATTTATTTATGTGCTATTGTTAATGAATGTTAAAGGATTAACTAATGTTAGATGTTAGCTTTGGACATTATGAGATTATTTTATGGATGCTCATAATTGTTTTTAACTTCATGTGATAATGAATGAATACTATATTTTATTAATGAATGAATGTGAGATCCATCTCTTCTTAGGTACTCTTTCTATGCTATTGTACCAGTTCTTAAGCCCAAAATAGATAAATCATGATTTGAAATGCAAACTTGGGTGCTTAACTTAATGAATGAGCACACCAAGCAAAAGACCTTGTGTGACGAAGGATTATATGATTTTCTACATATTTCACCACATAGTAGTGCATTGCATATTCACATACATTCTTAAGTAGACATTTGTGAGGACTAGGAGTGTGAAGGCTCCATGCAAAAACATATAGAAGCAAAAATGGTCATGACGAACATTTTCAATGACATGTTTGCCAAGAGCATACACAAGTTCCTCAAGGTGACTTCACATTATTAAATTTTTATGTTTGCCAATACCAATGCTCTTCCTCCATATCCTATACAAATAAAAAATGTTACCTCCAACATTGCAACCATATGGTAAATGGGAATAGTACATGCCTGATCCATAACCTAGTTAAATTGGTCTAGTTGCTAATTATCTGGGTTGATTACAAATTCTTGTAGAACTGTCATAAGATTAGGTACAATAAAATGAACAATCAATTGTTCCTAGCTAGTAGGACCAAATACAATTTTCCAAGGTGATAAAATTGCATATGTAGATGCATCACTTGAATGTCAGGCATGAAGCATATTCCCCAATTTATAATGAATGGTTGGATATAGAGGCTCCATATGCTGACCCAACAATGGAAGCCAAGGATGTAGCCATGCATGTATTGGTATGCTCTCCCTATGAGGATCCCAAGTATCTACTGTCATTATTAATTTGGACATCACTATATGATCCAGAATGTAATGAAGTATTGAAGCCGGTAGTAACTTCTCCCATGTCTCCAAAAAATGTAGCATAGGTTCAGGGTCCCTTGGCTCCTAGGAATTTGTAGTAGCTATTCTCATTGCTAGAAGAATAACTTTAGATAAGAGTTGAGTGTAAGGAGTTGAAGAAGCAAGTTCTACTTCAATGTAAATGCCATAATCACAAGGTTCATTCCCTTGCAAAAGACACAACCCAGTTAAATATACATATACATACAAGCCATAACCTAGTTAAATAGGTCTAGTTGCTAATTAGATGGGTTAATTACAAATTCCTATAGAATTTTCATCATATTAGGTACAATAAAAGGAACAATCAGTTGTTCCTAGCTAGTAGGATCAAATATAGTTTTCCAAGGTGAAAAAATTGCATATGCAGATGAATCACTCGAATGCCAGGCATCAAGTGCATTCCCCAATTTATAATGAATGGTTTGATATAAAGGCTCTATAAGATGGCCTGACAATATAAGCCAAGGATGTAACCATGCATGTATTGGCACACTCTCCCTATGAGGATCCCAAGTATCAACTATTGCTGCTACAATGGAAAAGCAAATGCAGATGCAATACATATTTTACTATAAGCCATATGGAGGAATACATAAAATAAATAAAAAGAAAAGAAAACATGGCACTAGTCATTCCCCATTTATTTTGTGTAAATGCCATAATTATGAAACTCATTCCCTTGTAGAAGCCTCAACGACAATGAAATTACCTCTAAACCATGCAAAGGATGCAAATGTATGTATGTATGTGTATATCTATGTATGTAGGTATATACATATATATACAGACCAAGAAAAATGAGTAGAGTTAATTTGTCATTGTTAATGTGCATTATATTTCCCCTACATACATACATTACACACACACACAACCCATTAACTCTACATTATTTTTGTGGAGGATCTTGAGCTAAATCACTTAACACGAGTTGAGTGAGTTTTATTGTTTAATTATTTGGATTCTAGAATATATATTTAGCTAGATCAATTTTGATGTTGTGCTAAGGTGTAATAAGAACCTTAAAAAAGATCTCTCTATATACATATATGTGTATGTATTTATGTATATATGTATGTATGTATGTATCAAGTGGAGATCTAAGATTTTGTTGTTGTGCCCTTGTAATCCCTGCATTTTATTGTAGTTCTCTTATGATATGTGCATCTTGTTGTCATGCCCTTTTGATCTCTACATCTTGTTCATTTTATTGTACCTAATATTATGATAGTTCTATAAGAATTTGTTATCACGCCCTTATCATCTCTGCATCCCAAGTATCTATTGCTGCTACTAATTTGGGCATCACAGTATGATCTAGAATGTTATGAAGTACTGAAGCTAGTAGTAACTTCTCCCATGTCTCCAAAAAATGTAGCATAGGTTGAGGGTCTCTTTGCTCCCAGGAATTTATAGCAGCCATTATTACTGTTGGAAGAATAACTTTAGTGAAGAGTTGAGTGTAAGGACTTGAAGAAGCAAGTTCTACTTCTATGTAAATTTCATAATCATGAGGCTCATTCCCTTGTAGGATCCATAACTTGGTTAAATATACATATATATCAACCCAACTAATCAACAACTAGACCCTTTTATTTGGGTTACGGCTCGTTTCTTTCTAAAAATATCTGCTATGATATATTTTTGTAAATTTTTTTACGAACTCTACCCATTTTTCCTAGTCTACATTATTTTTGTGGAGGATCTTGAGGTAAGTCACTTAGCACCTTAAAAAAGATCTTTCCATATATATATATATATACATACATACATACATACATACATACATACATACATACATATATTTATGTATGTATGTATATGTATGTATGTATGTATGTTCTGTTGTGATCATTGCATTTCATTGTTGTGCTCTTGTTATCTTTGCATCTGATTGTCGTTCCCTTTTGATCTCTATATATGTGTGTGTATGTATGTATGTATGTATGTATATACATACATAAATATACATATGCATATGTATATACATAAATATACCTATGTATATGTATATATGTGTGTGTATATGCATGTATGTATGTATGCATATAAACAGAGAGATCTTGACACAATAGAAAAACAATAAAACTCACTCAAAATGTAGCATGGCCATAGATGCAATGGCAATGCCTATTGGTAAGTAGATTCCTCTTTTCTCTCTCATTTTTCACATGTTTATTTCACTTGAACTATTATTTATTAGGGGGAATTTTCTAATATTAGATTCATTTTATGCAGGAGGCGATGAGGACATTCTTGGATGTACCTGTGTGATGAATTTCTCGTCAGAAATGAAGATGAACTTCCCTTAAGAGTATAACAAGAAGAAATGAGGAAATTCTAGGTACTTTGAAGATTGATCCATTCTTAAAGATTTCAGATGTTAATAGGAAATTTAGATGTTGGGGGGCAAAATGAGCTTCCACCTTCATGTGGTTGGCTTTGATTAGTAGAGAATATTAAACTATTCTCCAAACCAAGTGAAGCTCAACATTAACCTATGATTGTATGACAACTAATTGTGTGAATCTCTTGGTTTCAGGTAATGTAGAAGGATGTCATAGTTCAATATGCAATGTCAATTCATATGAATATGACATCAGGTGGAGTTAAAAAATACAACAGGTTTGCATTTTTGTTAGAGGTCTTTAATTAGATATTGTAAGTTATAAACCATCACAAACATTGTTCATGATGGTCTATAATTTTAAAAACTCAATAAATCTATTAAATAAATGTAATCACATTGTGTTTTACCAGTTCTACCTGTTGTCCATGCATTTGAACACAGCTGCACATGAATTCTTGTTTCAAAGTGGTAGAATCTTATTTTGGATGCGATGGAAAAATGACATGCACCAAAAGATGGGAAAATGATGTCACTTTTGTAGGTCTAGAACCTTTTTTTGTACTTTAAAGATTGATTTTGTGTTAAATATTTTAGATGTAAATGGGGAATTTAGATGTTAGGAGGGGTGGGTCACGGCCAAATGAGCTTCCACCTTCATGTGGTTGGCCCTACTTGGTAGAGAATATTAAACTATTATCAAAACTAAGTGAAGCTCAACATTAACCTATGATTATATGACAACTAACTATGTGAATCTATTGGTTTTAGGCAATGCAAAAGGACACCATAGTTCAATATGCAATTTCAATTCATAGGCATAAGACATTAGGTGGAGCTTAAAAAACCCAACAAGTTTTCATTTTTGTTAGAGTTTTGCATAGACCTATTAAATAAATGTAAACATGTTGGGTTTTTTTAGCTCTTTCTATTGTCTATGCATACAAAATGTAACTGCATGTGCATTCTCGATTCAGAGTGGTAGAATCTTATTTTGGATGTGACAAAAAAATGACATGCACCAGAAGATGGGAAAATGATGTCACTTTTGCAGGTTTAGAACATTTTTTTTACTTTAAATATTGATCCTTTCTTAAATATTTTAGATGTTAATGTGGAATTTAGATGGTAGGGGGGTGGGGGTGCAAATGAGCTTCCACCTTCACACGGTTAGCCTTGACTCGTAGAGAATATTTAAACTATTCTCAAAACCAAGTGAAGCTCAATATTAACCTATGATTACATGACAATATTAACCTATGATTGCATCATAGCCATTCAATATTTACTGCCAATTTTTTTACATTAATACAACACATTATCGCAATTATGATGACAACTTTCAATGGCTAGCCATTGATCCTGCAAATTCTTGCCACATGCTCATCTCAATTATGACAAACATTTCTGATGGCTTGCCATGGGGCCCATAGCATTTCTATCACATAGACATCATAATTGCGATGGTGTCTTTGATAGATTTTTGTTGCAATAATGATGGTGAAAATAAACAATTTGCTAGTATGTTAGCTCAATTTATGACACCTATGGCCATCGTAATGGCAATGGTCACCCTTGCTGTTGCAACATGTGATAGCAAAAGTTAGACACCCATACAATGGGAGCCAATTCCTCATGATGTTGGTTGGGCAATGGGTTACTATTGTAATTGCAACGGTCTGCAGTTGCAATTCAAGCCCAAATGTAGTAGTGATGAAAGTTAGGAATGGAACAAAGTTTTAGGCAAAATGATTATCAAGCTTGGAAATATAAGAGGAGTAACTAAGAGGGGAGGGGTGAATCAGTTACTAAAAAAATAAATCCCAGATCACTTTTGATGTTAGTACAAAATGAAAACAAATAACTGAATATTGTTGAAGCTCGGTAAACACAAATAGTGTTGTAACTCGATAGTAACTAGATTAAGCTCCATAAAAGATTAACTTAAGAACTATTAGATTTTATCTGTGATTAACATTACTTTAACTTAGTTACAAACACATAAAGAAAATAGCATGAACACATTTGACACTAGGATTTAACGTGGAAACCTAATTTGGGAAAAACCACCAATAGCAACTAGTTACTAATTTCCACTCTTCTAAAGTGAGCCTTGTTAGGAGCCAACCCTATTAAAAGTTACAAAAAAAACTGTTAGGTGTGACCTTATTAAAGGATTTAATCACCCTATTAGGAGTGGCCTGGTTAGAGGTCTTGAGAACAATTCAATGGAAGTGCCACCTTTTAGAAGATTTGTAAATAGCTATTAAGATAACTTTGTTAAGAGATTTAGATAATTGCTACAATGGTTAGAGAGTAACAATGAGTTGACCTAATTTGAATGTAGCTTGATTGTTGATTTCAGATCTCTATTCTAGCTTGTACTTGATCCTTTCTAATCAAATATGACTTTGCTGCACCTCAAGGATATTCTGCTTATCCTTCAAATTTGCTTCTTCTGCTTACCAATAGATCTTCAATCACATCACCATAATTTTCACATTTTCTTGCACTCACTTGCACACTCTACCATACTTTGAAAGCACAACTTGACCTTATACTTATACCTTTCACTTTGTCAAGTTGGCTCAAATACAACTTACAATAATAAATATTCATCATCTTAGTTAGCTGGAATCAATAGATAGATTAATTAAGCTCAATACAACAAAATAGGAAAATCCTTTGCTAGCTGACCCTGCTCGGTAGAAACTAACTCTGAAGTGATTTCCTTTTTTAACCAAAAGAAGCTTAGTTAACACTACAATAATCCTTTGGAAGCTGAGTGAGCTCGGTTAATATTGGTTCCATCCAATTTTCCTTCGTTACCCGAGTGAACTCAATAGACACTACCTTCTGATCTAAGCAAATAGAGGAATGCTCAGTAGACACTAAGAACTATCTTCACTACCTAAATGAGCTTGAAATATACTGACTAATAATGATTATGACATTTGTGTAACATCAAAGACAACACACAATCAATCAATTGTATCCAACAATCTCCCTCTTTGGCATTGATGGCAACACAATATATCATAGCACAATGAAATTTTGGATTTAAGAACTCCCTTTGTCATTATGAGATTTTTCTTTTTATTGAATTCTATTTGCAACAACTATAACACAGTTCATTCAAAACATTCTCCCTCTTTTAGCATACTTCATCTTTTAGAGAACTTCTCCCTCTCTAGTTTCTGACTTTATTCTAGTTCCAAAGATTTCTTAGAGATATGACAGTAAACTTCTCCCTCTCTGACTTTATTCTGGTTCCAAATTGCCTCCAAGTTTGTACCATAAATGATAGTCTTCAGTACCTTTTAGATACCTCATGATTCTCTTGATTTCCATCATGTGATTTTCTTTTGGATTTGCTAAGAATCTTGCCACTATTCCAACTACTAGAGCAATATCAGGTCTTGTGTGAACTACATACTACAATTTTCCAATCATTGATCTATAAGTGCTCTGATCCACTTCTTTGAAATCATCATTTTTGGAAAGCTTATGTCTAGTAGACATAGGTGTTCCAACAAGTTTTAAATCTTTCATTCCAAATTTCTTTAGTATCTTCTTGATATACTTAGATTGAATGATGTAGATACCATTCTTGTTCTGTTGTATTTGCAATCCAACAAAGAATTTTTTTTCACCAAACATATACATCTCAAATTCTTTGCTCATTTCTTCTGAGAATTCTTTGCATAGATCATCATTTCCTATGAATAAAGTATCATCAACAAATTTTTTTGCTAACACAATCTTCTTATCTAGTCCTTCCTTGATATACAGATTGCTGTTATCATTAGTCCTTTGAAAACCAATCTGTACCAAGTAATTATGAAGTCTTTCATACCAAGCTTTGGGAACTTGCTTCAGACCATATAAATCTTTGTGTAGTTTACAAACCATGTCTCCTTTGCTAGGATCTAGAAAACCTTCTAGTTATTCAATGTAAACTTCCTTATCAAGAATTCCATTCAAAAACATAGATTTAACATCCATTTGATATACCTTAAATCCTGTATGTTCTACATATGCTAGTAAAGTTCTAACACCTTCAAGTCTTGCTATAGAAGAAAAAGTTTCACCATAGTCAATACCTTCTTCTTGAGAGTAGCCTTTTCATATTAGTCTTGCTTTGTTTCTTGATACTTTTCCATCTTCATTCAACTTATTTCTAAATACCCATTTTGTACCAATTACATTTTTATCCTTGGGTCTAGGAACAAGAGTCCAAGTTTTTTTCTTCTCTATTTGTTCTATCTCTTCATTCATTGTTTCAATCCAAATTTCATTTTTTAGAGCATGTTTAACACTTATAAGTTCAAATTCATCAAGTAAACATGTAACTTTTAATTTTCTTTTTTTCATTGTTCCATATAATTTATCTCCAATGATCTGATTAGGTGCATGATGTCTTCTGACATATCTTACTAATATAGACTTCTTGGTCTTTAAATGAGTTCCATCATATTCTTCTTCAATTTTAGTTTCAAGCTTAGGTCCTTCTATTTGTGACTCATGTCCATTAGTCTTGGTTTGAGCTAGCTCAGTAGCCGCTATTTCTGACTTGGTCCTTGTAGCTTGGGTTGCATTGTCTACAACTTGGTAGCTATTGGAGTTTGTAGTGACTCAGGAGTTGAAGCATCTTTTTTTTAGATAGATTAGGAATGGTATCAGGTTCATAGTAAACAAATCTTCTGTAGTATTCAAATTTCTTGTTGCTTTCTTCTTCACTCTTTTTTGATATTCATCAATTCTAACATGTGTACTCTCTATGATTTTATGAGTAGATAAATTCAAACATTTGTATGCTTTTCTTTTGTAGGAGTATCCTAGAAATATGTCTTCATCACCTTTTACATCAAATTTTCCTTTTCTAGATTCCTTTAGTATGTAACATTTGCTGTCAAATACCTTCAAGTAACTTACATTAGGTTTGTAGCCATACCATAGCTGATAAGTTGTCTTGTTTGAATCTTTCTTCAACTGAACTCTATTCAAGGTATGAACTATAGTACTGATAGCTTCCTTCCAGTATTTGATAGCAATGTTATTTTCAATCATTAGGGTTCTTGCACAATCCATGATAGATCTATTTCTTTTTTCTGCTATACCATTCTATTGTGGTGTACGAGGAGTAGATACTTTTCTTTTGATTCCTCTTTCAATGAAAAAATCATTGAATTCATGGGAAATGAATTCACCACCTCTATCTAATCCTAGGAATTTCAAGTTCTTTCCAATTTCTTTTTCTACTTTTTCCAGATACCACTTGAATTTTTGAAAAGCTTCTGATTTTTCTTTCAGGTACATTACTGTCATCATCCTAGAGTAATCATCAACAAAGAGAATGAATTTTTTTTCTCCACTATAACTTTCTATTCCAATAGGTCCACATAAGTTTGTATGAACAATTTTCAAGACTTCTTCTAACTGATAGTCTTTGCTTTTGAAGCTTTTTTTTCCCATCTTACCAATTTGGTAATTCTTGCATAGACCCATGTCAAGCTTCTTCAAACTAAGAGTATCTCTTACTCTTTTATGTTTTCTTATCTTAATCAGATTATCAAAGTTCAAATGACATGGGCTTTTGTGCCATAACTAGCTTTCTTTTACTTAAGCAATAAAACATGAACACTCACTGAGATCAAGATAAAATAGATTACCTTTTGTTTGCTTGCTAGAACCAACCAAATTTCCTTTTCCATCCAGTAGTTTGGCCTGTCCATTCATGAATTCTACCTCAAATCCAATGTTATTCAACTATGCCACACTTAGTAGATTATGCTTTAGTCCTTGAACCCAATAAGCATTGTCACACACAAGTTTTTTTAGTTAACAAGATACATCCTTTTTCTTTTATATTACAAGGTTCATTGTTTCTAAATCTTACACTACCTCCATCATAAGATTCCATATGCTCAAATTTTGTTTTGTCACTAGTCATATGATGTGAAAAACCACTATCAATAATCCATATATAATTTTTGCTAACATGAGAGATAAGTGCCATCTTATCTCCATCATCATATTCATCTTTCACAACAATATAAACCATTTCATCTTCACTGTTATTAGAATCTTTAGCTATCAAGCAAGATTTCTTACCTTTGTCCTTGAAGTTCTTGTAGTTCTTGAAGTCCTTACCTTTATGCTTGTTGCTTTTCTTTTCATCCTTCATTTCCTTGTTTGGACACCTAGCAACAATGTGACCAATTTCTTCACAAGAAAAGAAAATAAGAGGAAATTTACCGTTGTACTTTCCTCTTCTTTTAGAATACCTTTTTGCAAGCAGGGCTTCAACAACTTCAAGAACACCATTTGAACTTTCTTTTGATGATTCATCTTCTTCACTTCTTGATTGACTAAATTTTGATTTTTTGCCCTTTCCTTCGAGTGAGAGTTTAGCTTTGAATGTAGATTCAATATTCCTTGAAGCAAGAACATAGTTATCATAATGATCTAAATCAAAAGTTATTAATCTTCCAACTAGAGCATCTAAACCTATTTTATTAGTTGGATCACATCTCATTTCTTAAATAGCAGATACTCTAATTGCATAAACATGAAGAAGAGTTCTGAGCACTTTACTTACAATATTTGCATCCTTGATGTCTCCTCCAAATGTTTTGATTGCACTAATACTAGCCTTGATTCTTTTGAAATATTTTTTGATGTTTTCATATTCTCTCATTCTCATTTGATCAAATTGTCCTCTAAGGCTTTCTACTTTGGCTCTTCTCACATTGTCATCTCATCCATAGATATCTTTTAGTTTGTTCCACATTTCAAAAGTAGTTTTGAAATCTTTTACCTCATCAAATTCAACATAATTGAGAGCAGACGAATATCAATCATCATGATATTATGATTCTTCTTTTCAGCAATATCTTCAATTGATAATGTTCTAGTGGGAGTCTTATATTTAGAATCAAGATACTTGCAACTTGAATCACTGATGGTAGCTAGATGCAATCTCATTAGTCCTTTCCATGTTGCAAAGTTGTCTCTATTTAGCTTGGGAATCTCTCATTTGTAAGACATCCTGATCTTTAGCTTAGGTCCTTGAAACCTTCTTTGCAAGCACCAAATGCTCTAATACCAATTGTTGGAAATATAAGAAGAGTAACTAAGAGGGGAGGGGCAAATTAGTTACTACAAAAATAAATTCTAGATCCCTTTTGATGTCGGTACAAAATGCAAACAAATAACTAAATACTGTTGAAGCTCAGTAAACACACAGAATGCTATAATTCGGTAGTAACTGGATTAGCTCAGTAAAAGATTAACTTAAAAACCATTAAATGTTATCTGTGATTAACATTACTTTAACTTATTTGCAAACACATAAATAAAATAGCATGAACACATTTGACATCAAGATTTAATGTGAAAACCCAATTCAGAAAAAAACCACCAATAGCAACTAGTTACTAATTTTCACTCTTCTGAAGTGAGCCTTGGTAGGAGCCAACCTTGTTAATGGTTACAAAATACATAGTCAGGTGTGACCCTATTAAAGTATTTAATCACCCTATTAGGAGTGGCCTGGTTAGAGGTCTTGAGAACAATTCAATGGAATTGCCACCTTGTTAGAGGCTTTACAAATAGTTGTTAAGCTAACTCTGTTAAGAGATTTAGATCACTGCTACAATGGTTAGAGAGTAACAACAAGTTGACCTAATTTGAATGAAACTAATTTTTGATTTCAAATCTCTATTTTGGCTTGTACTTAATCCTTCCTAATCAAATATGAATTTTCTGCACCTCAAAGATATAATGCTTATCCTTCAAATTTGCTTCTTCTGCTTACCAATAGATCTTCAATCACATCACCATAATTCACACATTTTCTTGCACTCACTTGCACACATTCTACCATACTTTGAAATCAAAACTTGACCTTATACTTATACCTTTCACTTTGTTAGGTCAGCTCAAATAAAACTTACAATAATCAATATTCATCACCTAAGTTGGCTGGAATCAATAGATAGACTAATTAAGCTCAATACAACAAAATAGAAAAATCCTTTACTAGCCGACCCTTCTTGGTAGAAACTAACTCTGAAGTGATTTCCTTTGTTAACCAATAGAAGCCTAGTTAACACTAAAAACTTTCAAAAATCCTTTGGAAGTCGAGTGAGCTCGGTTAATACTAGTTCCATCCAATTTTTCTTTACTCGAGTGAACTTGGTAGACACTACCTTTTGATCTAGGCAAACACATGAACACTCGGTAGACATTGAGAATTATCTTCATTGCCTAAGTGAGCTTGTTATATATTGACTGATAATGATTATGACATTTGTGTAACATCAAAGACAACACAATTAATCAATTATATACAACACCAACTTGAAAAGTTTATTTAATACTTGAAGAGGTTGTTATAAAACATTTACATGATATGGATCACATTTCCCTATGTGTATTTTCAATGATTAGGATGAAGAGGGAAAACCTAGAACCATCTAGAACACTCTTTATGGAAATCTTTAAATAGCAATGATCTTAACCTAGATTATATACATAACAAGAAGGTTAGATAATAGAAGAGTATATGTGCAAATATGAAACATTACATTGAGAAGATTAGAAGCCATTCAAGGGTTCTGTAATCATCTAACATAGCATGTGACCTATTCATAAATAGTGAATGTGAAAGAGAGAGACAAGTGTTATTAGATTGAAGGAGAGGATCAGTTAATAAGGAGGAGACTTAAAATCAACTTGCAAAGCAAACCAAGAGTCAGGTACTAAATCAACTTTGATGACTTGAATTAGGGTAAATCTCTTAATAGAGTGGTCTTAACATATCATTTTAAATCTTCTAACAAAGTACTTACGTAGTTGTGAGTGTCAAAACCTTTAACAAGATAAAATCTAATAGTTTCTTAAATCTTTAATAGGATAGACTCATCACAGAGTAGGTAATATTTTATGGTCAAACATTGTAACCTTAACTAGTTAACTTTATTACTATAGTAGCAAAGATTTGTGGGTGTCATTCCCACCCTAGTTTTACCTTCACCTCGGAGGGTTTCTAGGTAAAAAATGTTGTGTTATGTGTTATTACTTTCATACATGTGATTGAACTAATTTACATGTTACAAGCGAGTTTACATTTATAGTTTTTCATGCACAAGTTATTGATAAATATGGATGAACCTATGAAAAGTATAAAGTTTTATAGATTTTGATTCACACTTCTCTCAATATCTAGTTTACTCCTCCATAAATCAAAAAATTCTACATGAATTTGTAATCAACCCAACTAATTAACAACTAGACCAATTTAATTGGGTTATGGCTTGGGCATGTGCTATTCCCATTTATCATATGGTTGCAATGTTGGAGGCAACATTTTTTCCAAAGTGACAACAGGTTTTATATCATTGGTTTTGTTCAAGTCCCAATATTAATAAAGTAACACAATAGTTTTTAGGGTGGAAAGGACTATTTTTCCTAAGCTTATTGCTAATAGGAGGATAAGAAGTTAGCTAAATATAGACCTTGAAATAATGAATCAAGTTGCAAAGGGTATGACTATGGAAAAACATAGGGCTAGAGAGAATGTAAGCTATCTTAGGATGAAAAATCAATGAAAATTTGAGGCACTTTAGCAACAACAAGCAACAACAACATATGCTCAACAAAAAGCCTCAATTTCCATGGGTAGTGGGGTTCACCTAAATAATTCCATGGGTGCACCTTAGTTGAGTTTGAAGGAAGTAATTGAAACATATGCACAAGAAAATGACATCTAGTTTTTCCCTAAGTTGGTAAGCATACATTATGGTCTTTAGGTTTATGGCTTTGGAACTGTCAATATCTATCTAAATTCTACAAAACAATAAGTTCTTGCACAATCCGGATATTGATGGGTGATTGCATCATTGGAGCATCTAGTTGAGATACACCATAATTGAATTGGAGGAAATCATTGATAAACAAACATATAATGAAGATGAAACTTGAAAATTTTGATGTTGAAATGATGAAATGAAAGCTATTGAGGATCAAACACCTATGCCAGAGTTACAATATAATGTGAAGTTAATTTTAGATATGGTAGAGGTAGATATTTAGAAGTTTGATCAAAGTTTAAGACACAAGAGAGAGTCAAATTATTAATTAATTTATTTTTCTTTTGTGCCATTGCAAGACAAGTGGATAACCATGACACCAAAAGTTGCTTATTTTTAGATCATAGTTGTTGCATGTGGGAAAGCAATACCAGTGGATAGCTAGCAATGACAGAGGTAGATATTTAGAAGTTTGATCCGAGTACCAAAATATATGATTTAATGGACCCTACAATGTATTAAGGAAGATATTAGTGAAGTAGTTTATGTGCTTGAACTTCCAGCTAGCATCATAATTTATAATATTCTATATGTTTCCTATTTGAAGAAAGCCCTCAGGTAGAAAAATGTCCCTCCACAAGTGCTTCCATTTGTGGATGATGAAAAAAAAATGATCCTAAAACTTGCAATGGTGTTTGCTATGAGGGAAAAGAGGTTGAGGAACAGGCTTCTTTTGGAGTATCTTGTGAAATAGAAGAATCTTTCATTTGAGGATTCAATGTGGGAAGGAGTGGACATTTTTGAGCATCCTATTTTGAAATTCCTTGAGGTCAAGAAATTTGGGGTTGTCAGTTTGGATTTGGGTACTGATTTAGGTTCAAGATTCACTGAAATTTCTTTGGATTGGGTTTAGATTCATTTTGGGTCTACCTTTCATAAAATTATATATATATATATATATATAAAATTTGAATTCTTTAGAATTATTGAGAGGGGTGTGAATCAGTTATCCAAGGTCTAGATGTACAAATAAAACTTTTTAGTGCAAATTAGATCTATATCCATAAAACCTTAATATGCATGCATCCATTAGATCATACACTACCTTGACTTAGTAGGTTGTTGTCCTAGGTCAAAATAACTTTGTAGAAATGTAAACATGAAGTACCATAAGAACATTCACACAATTTGACACAAGGATTTTACGTGGAAACCCAATTTGGGAAAAACCACTAGTAACATGCTACCAATTCTCACTCTTCTGAAGTGATGCCTTGTGAAAGGCCAACCCTATTAAAGGTTACAATACATACTATTAAATGTGACCTAGTTAAATGATTTCAATCATCTTGTTAAGAGTGAGCCTTTCTAGAGGACTTTAGAACATTCCATTAGAATGTCACCTGGTTAAAGGATTTACAAATGACTGTTAGGTCAACCTTAATTTAAAAGATTTTATCCAAACTGATATAGTTGTTAGAAAGTAACATCAGGACCTGATATGATAAAAACATACAACTCACTTGTAGATTACAGATCTCTATTTTAGTTCTCCATTCTTCTTGGCATTCATACTCTTAAGCTATAATAGCTTGTTCACCCTTTAAGCATTCATCCTCTTTAAGCCTTCTTGCTTTGTATGCCAACTGTAGTCTTCTCTATTTGGCAACTACATGAAGCAATACCCTAGACTCCCTATCTTCCTTAGGTTCTTTTACATGACAACCTTTGCTTTTGGCCAACTATCTCTATAAATAGAGAATTTAGATCTTTGATCACTTAACCATAATCGTCCATTCTAGGGTTATGTAGGATTCAATGAATCTACCCACTTTTCCATTTGAGTTCCTTCTAGAAAATTTCTCTCTAATCTTCCTTGAATTCACCTCAAAATGGTTTGCCTTGAAATTTTTGCCACCAACTCATCATAGTCATCTTCCACATGCTTCACATAATTCAAGAAATCAAATTAGTTAGCCCAGATTCATCAAATGTTTGATTCAATGTTGTTTATTGACACTCGACATCTATGTTGTTCTATCACTCATCCAACACTAGTTCACTTAGAAAATAGTAAAATTTACTGATGCTCGGCACCAACTAAACTTTACTTGGCTTGGCATATACCAACATTCACTTGGCTTGCACTATTTTCTTCTTTGCTCAACACCTCTTGATTTTCACTCAGATTCTACTATTTTCTACTCAACAAGGCTTGGCAAAAACTTTTCTTGATCTTCTTCCAAAATTTTCTTAAGTAATCCTTCAATTTAGACTTTAAGTAGATAAATAATACACTATAGTATAAATGTCTTACTTGGTCTTAGTGCTCTTTTTATACACCAAATAACTCAACCTTTCTCTAGGTTCTCTTGTTATCTCCTCTTTTCAAATCCTCTTCATCAGTCAATGACATGATAGCATTTAGACCAAAAAAAAAAAAGCTCACCAGTAGGTAGTAGGTTTGACATTATTAAAAAAATAATTTATTTTCCACTGTAGGCTCTTCACTTCAAAAAAATCTCTTTTCAACAATCTTCCTCTTTGGCATTGATGAAAAACTAATACCAACAACAATACCAAAAAGAAAATAGTATCTTTGAAATTTCTCCCTTTATCAGTTTATTCCCTTCCTTTGTATAGGGTAATGTATTTACTTTTTCAATCTCCTTCAATGTATCTTATATCTCCCTCTGACTTATTTCTCCCTCTTTATGAATATCTCTCCCTCAAGTTTTCTCACTCTTTCTAATATCTCTCTCTTTTACAAAAATACCAAAGACTTGTCATTTTTTCATGTAAATATAGTCAATTTAGTTTCTCCCTCCATCACCTTGCATGTGAGTGTAAATCTTTTGATTCAACTCCTTCATTACTTAGGTAGCTCCTAAAGTAATATCCACTTTATCAAGTTGTAAGATACATCATTTAGCTCAGTTGATGCAGGGCACTACTCATGCTTCTTAAGAAGCTTAGGATAGGGGTATCACCCATAGTTTACTTCTAAGATATTCATGTGCATCCTTAAGGAAATCTTTTTTGAATATATCAACTATCTATTCTTTTGTATTCACATATCCACTCTCACTTCTTTATCTTGAAACAACTCTCTCAAGTAATGATAATTGATTGCAATGTGCTTTGTCTTTGTGTGCATCACAAGGTTCTTTGATATGTTTATAACACTTGTATTATTACAATAAAGTACCACAAGTTTAGTGATTTCTTCCTTCATACCTTTGAGTAGCTATATGATCCATACCACATTTGTACAATTTACTGCAACAACCACATATTTAGCTTTAGTAGTAGATTAAGATATATATATTTGTTTCTTACTTGTCCATGTGACCAATCTATTTCCTAAGAAAAATGATCCACCACTTGTACTCTTTCTGTCATCAATGATTCCAACCCAATAAACATAGACCATAATCTTCTATTCCTTTTAGATATCTCATAATTGTCTTAACAACCATCAAATGATTCTCCTTAGGATTCATAGAAAATCTTGCAACAATTTCAATAGCTAATGAAATATCAGGTCTACTATGTACTACATATTGCAACTACCAATCATAGACTTGTACAATGTTTGATTCACTTCAACAAAATTATCACTTTTTGAAAGTTTGTGTCCTATCACCATAGGAGTGCTAATTGGGTTTGAAACCTCCAATCCAAAAGTTTTCAATATTTCCTTCACATACTTAGATTGAGTGATGTATATACCATATTTCATCTGATAAACTTGCAAACCCAAAAACAATTGATCTCTCCAAACATAGACATCTAAAATTCTTGCTTCATTTCATTTGGAAATGACTTACATAATGCATTTTGAGCTCCAAATATGATATCATCAACAAAAAATTCAGCTAGTAAAATACCTTTACCTCCTTCTGTCTTCAAGTATAGATTCCTATTATCATCAGTCCTTTCAAAATCAATCTTCACAAGATAATTATGAAGCCTTTCATACCATGCTCTTGGGGCTTGCTTTAGACCATATAAAGCTTTGTGTAGTCTAGATACTATGTTCTTCTTGTTTGGATCAAAAAATCCTTCAAGTTGTTCTATATAAACCTCCTCTTCTAGTATACCATTCAAAAATTCTAACTTCATATCCATTTGATAAACTTTGAAACCTTTGTATGTAGAGTAAGGATGCAGAGTTCTTACTCCTTCCAATCTTGCAACTGGGGAAAATGTTTCTCCATAGTCAATTTCTTCTTCTTGTGCATATCCCTTGCAAACTAATCTTTCTTTATTCCTTGTGACTTCACCATTCTCATCTAACTTTTTTTTGTACACCCACTTGGTTCCAATCACATTCTTGTTCTTTGGTCTGGGTACTATTAAAAATAATTGGTTAATTGTGCACTGTCTTTGATATTGCACTAAATGTCATATCATTACCAGTCAGTGTATGTTGAGCTCACTTAAGAATTGAAGGTAGTTTCTATGTCTATTGAGAATTCTTGTGCATGCCAAATACAAAAGTCATTGTCTACCAAGTTCATTCAAGTGTCAAAGGAAAGTTAACAAAAGTTGAGTATTAACCGAGTTCACTTGGTTAATGAAGGAAATGTTGGATGGAACCAATGTTAACTAAGTTCACTTGGTTACCAAAGGAATTTTGTAGATATGCAGTGTTAACTGAGTTCACTTAGTTAATGAAGGAAAATAAATTTTGGTTAGTGTCTATTGAGCAGGGTCGACTAACCAAGGATTTTCTTGTTTTGCCATATTGAGTTCAATTGATTAGTTTGTTGGTTCTAGCCAACTAAGGAGATGAATATGAAGTATTCTAAGTTTTATTGAAGCTAACTTGACAATGTGTAAGATATAAATATAAGGTCAAGTTAAGGATTGAAGAAGTGAAAAAAATAAGAGATTTGAAGGATGCTTAGAGGAAGCAAATTAGAAGGATAAATAGAATATCTTTGTGGAGCTGCAAAGATACATTCGATCAAAAAGGATCAAGTATACAAGTCGGAATAGAGATTTGTAATTAGTAATTCAATTGCATCAAAAATTAGGTCATCTCATTATTAGTTTCTAACCATTGTAGTAGTGATCTAAATCTCTTAACAAAGTTGGCTTAACAACTATTTGTAAATCCTCTACCAAGCTAGCATTTCTAGATTGAAGTGTCTAAAGACCTCTAACAAGGCCACTCCTAATAGGGTGATCAAATCCTCTAATAGGATCACACCTAAAAATGTGTTTTGTAACCATTAACAGGTTTAGCTCCTAATAGGGCTCACTTTAGAAAAGTGAAAATCAGTAACTAGTTGCAATTAGTGGTTTTTCCCAAATTGAGTTTCCACATTAAATCTTGGTGTCAATTGTGTTCATGCTATTTATTCTATGTGTAGGAAACTAAGTTAAAATAAGGATAATTATAGATAATATCTAAATATTTTTATATTAAGCATTTACCAATTTATTTCAATATTTACTAAAATTCAATATTTGGAAGTGTAAACTAAGTTCTTGTGTGTTTGCCGAGTAATAGCAATATTCAGTTTAATCAAAGTTTTGATTTGTATTGACATCTACGAGTTCTAGATTTATTTTTGTAGTAATTGATTCACCCCTCCCCTCTTAGTTACTCTTATATTTCCAGCAATTGGTACCAGAGCTTCTTAGTGCTTGCAGAAAAAGGTTTCAAGGACATAAGCTAAAGATTAGGATGTCTTATAGAAGGGAGATCCCTAAATTGAATAGAGATAACTTCAAGGCATGGCAAGAAATCATGATGCTACACTTGGCAAACATTGGAGATTTAAGGATACATTATCTAGACACCAAATACACGAAACCTACTGGAACTATGACTGTTGAAGAAATTATAGAGAAAAGTCATAACATCATGATGATTGATATTTCTTCATCCCTCAACTATGCCAAATTTGATGAGGTCAAAGATTATGAAACTTCTCATGAAATATGGATCAAGATAAAAAGCATCTATGGAGGAGATGATAATGTAAGAAGGGCTAAAGCTGAAAGTCTCAGAGGACAATTTGATCAAATAAAGATAAGTGAAGATGGGAACATTGAAAAATATAGTGAAAGAATTAAAGCCAGTGTTTGTGCTATCAAATATTTTGGAGGAAAGATTGAAGATTAAATAGTGGTAAGTAAAATTCTTAGAACACTTCTTCCTATATATGCAATCAGAGTATCAATAGTTCAAGAAATGAGATGCAATTCAGAGAATGATATGAACATTAGATGTAGTAGTTGGAAGATTGACAACATTTGAGCTAGATAATTATGATAATTATGTTCCTAGTTCTAGCAATCTTGAGTTTGCATTTGAAGCCAAGTTGTCACTAAAGAAGAAAGCCAAAAGGTCAAAAGTTAAACAATCTAAAAGTGAAGAGGAAGATAGTTTTGATAGTGATATTGAAACTATTGAGGCATTACTTGCAAAAAGATGTCCCAAGGGAAAAGGAAAATACAAAGGAAAGATTCCTTTAATTTGTTTCTCTTGTGAAGAAGTATGACACATTACAACAAGGTGTACAAATAGAGAAGACAAAGATGAAAAGAAGCACAACAAGTACAAAGGCAAGAAGGATTTCAAAAACTATAAAGGCTACAAGGACAAAGGCAAGAAATCTTATTTTATGGCTAAAGATTTAGATAGTAGTGAAGATGAAATGGTATATATTGCTATAAAAGATGAATCTAATGATGAAGGAGATAAAATGGAAGTTATCTCTCATATTAGAAAAAATTATACGTGGATTACTGATAGTGGCTGCTCACATCATATGATTGGTGACAAAACAAAGTTTGAACATATGGAACATTATGATAGTGGTAGTATGAGATATGAAAATAATGAACCTTGTTGCATAAAGGGAAAATGATGTATCTCACTAACCAATGCACTTAGATGTGATAATGCTTATTGGGTTGAAGGACTAAAACATAAACTACTAAGTGTGGCACAATTGAATAATATTGGATTCAAGGTAGAATTTATGAATGGGAAGGCCAAACTGCTAGATGAAAAAGGAAATCTAGTTGGGTCTAGCAAACAAACAAAAGGTAACCTATTCTACCTAGATCTCAGTGAAAGTTCATGTTTTATTTCTCAAGTAGAAGAAAGATGGTTGTGGCACAAAAGGTGATGTCATGTGAACTTTGATAACCTAATCAAAAAAAGAAAGAAGAAAAGAGTAAGAGGTATTCCTAGCCTTAGGAAACCTAATATGGGCCTATGCAAAAACTATCAAATTGGTAAGATGGGAAAGACAAGTTTCAAACGCAAGGACTATAATTCTAAAGAAGTCTTGGAACTAGTTCATACAAATTTATGTGGACCTATTGGAATCAAGAGTTACAGTGGAGATAAGTACGCTATTATTTTTGTTGATGATTATTATAGAATGATGACTATAATGTATCTAAAAGAAAAGTTTGAAGCATTTCAAAAGTTTAAATAATATTTGGAAAGAGTAGAGAAATAAATTGGAAAGAAGCCAAAGTGTTTGAGATCAAATAGAGGTGGTGAATTCATTTCTAATGAGTTCAATGAATTCTACATTGAAAGAGAAATTAAAAGACAACTATCAGCCCCTAGTATACCACAACATAATGGTATAGCTAAAAGAAGTAACATATCCATAATGGATTGTGCAACAACTTTGATGATAGAAAAGAATGTTGCTATCAAATATTGGAAGAAAATAATCAACACTATAGTGCATACCTCGAACAAAGTACAGTTGAAGAAAGACTCAAATGAAACTCCTTATGAACTATGGTATGACTATAAACCTAATGTAAGTTACTTGGAAGTATTTGGTAGAAAATGTTATATCTTGAAGGAATCTAGGAAAGGTAAATTTGAAGTCAAAGGTGATCAAGGCATATTCCTAGGATACACCTACAGAAGTAAAGCATACAAATGTTTGAATTTGTCCACACATAAAATCATAGAAAGTGCACATGTGAGAATTAATGAGTTTTCTAAAAAGAGTGGAGAAGAAAGTAACAAAGAACCTAAGAATTACAAAATTTTTGTGTACTATGAACCTGATACATTGCCAAATCTATTTGATAGTAAGGAGAACTCACCTCCCAAGTCCCTAAAATCTCCAAAAGCTACTAAGTTGCAACTAGTGTAACCTAAGTCATAATCTAAAGGACCCGAGTCACAGTCAGAAGTTACTGGGCTATTGCCAGAGCAAACCAAGTCTAATGGACTTGAGTTATAGTCAGTAGGACTCGAGCTAGATGTAGAAGATCATGAAGAGGTTAGTAAAACAAATTCTAAATCCAAAGAACCTATGTTGGCATGATATGTCAGAAAACACCATGCACCTAATCAAATCATTGGAGATAAATCAAATGGAACAATGACAAGAAAGAAATTGAAAGGTGCATGTTTGCTTGTTGAATTTGAACCTAGAAATGTTAATGATGCTTTAGATAATGAAAGTTGGATTGAAGCTATGAATGAAGAAATTGATTAGATGAAGAGGAATAAGACTTGGACTCTTGTTCCTATACCTAAGGATACAAATATAATTGGCACAAAATGGGTTTTCAGAAATAAGTTAAATAAAGATGGAGAAGTTTCCAGAAACAAAGCAAGGTTAGTATGTAAATTTTTATTCTCAAGAAGAAGTTATTGATTATGGTAAAACTTTTGTTCTTGTTTCAAGATGAGAAACTGTTAGAATTTTATTTGCTTATGTTGCACATAAAGGATTTAAAGTTTATCAAATGGATGTAAAATCTGTATTCTTAAAGAGGAAGCTTACATAGAACAACTTGTGTGATATCCCCATTTTGGCAAGTAAATTAAATAATAAATAAATAATTTATATAAAGTAATATTAATAATAATATTAAAATAATAATATTTTATTATAATCATATAATAATATCATATTATATATGTTGTATTATAATAGTAATATGAAAATACGAATGAAATAATAAATAATGATAAAGATATATTTTAATATAGCAATACTATATTAATAAAGTATTATATTATAATATAATATAATATAATATATATTGTTGATATATTATTAAAATAATATATGCTATAATATAATTATTGATATAATATATCTTATGATAATAATTAATATAATCAATTTTATTAATATAAATATATAATTAATATAATTATATTATTATTAATATAATATAATTAATATTACGAAAGGACATGACCCTTTCTATATAGCTATGTCTATAAATATATGGATTAATAAC
This sequence comes from Cupressus sempervirens, assembly GCA_028749045.1. NCBI lineage: Eukaryota > Viridiplantae > Streptophyta > Pinopsida > Cupressales > Cupressaceae > Cupressus > Cupressus sempervirens. Next base: position 214,825,526 of record CM053787.1, read on the forward strand.
ATTGGTAAGGGATTAGATGAAAATATTATCAAACTAATACAAAAAAAGGGAAAAACTAGTAAATGCCTTGAAACAGGACATTACAAGTGGTATCAGAGCAACGATCTTGCCATCTTGTAAATAGAGAAGATTGGACATAAAATATAAGATATAAAATCAGACGAATATGACATATCACCATAAACAATGACCTCCATCAAAAAAAGATGTCCATGTGAAACCTTCAAGCACCATAGATTTTGAAGAGAAAATAAATAAATAGGAAATACATCAATTTACACGATCTCTTGAGGAGGATTCAAGCATTGTAAACTATTTAGAAATGAGGGAAGGGGGAAATAAAATAAACAGGGATAAGACCAAAGCATATAATTCAGACACTTGCTGCCAACCATATAGAAAGACCATGTGATTAGATTGGAAGGGTGATTTGAAACCTGAATTGACATCAGGCATCTAGAATCCAACATACTTTGGACATCTCAGTAATTCTGAATTAGACATCCAATCTGACATTCATAGGGAGCATATCCCAACTTGAAGTTGTCAAAAAGCATCACTAATGGGACTTTTACCTCAGAGATTGAAGTTGAGCAGAACCGTCTTTGCTATGCGATCTTTGTTTGGCACCTACATTGCATTAAGCACCAGATTAGATTGAAGCAGCCCATGGACCAACAAAAACATGCAATTATGGTTCAAAAAATTCATTAATAGATATTATGTTCATATACCAGTGAGATAAGGAAATAAAATATTTAAGAGGATAACACACAGTGGAGAAAAAAGGGCACCAAATAAGAGAGATCAAAACATCTAGATGCTTTTCATAGAATATATGTGACACAAGAAATGTATAAGTAATAGATTCATTTTTACATTAGTGATTATATTTTCTTTTACAGCTGAGGGCAGCAAATAGGTGATAGAGGGAAAAATACATACAAAATGTACTAATAAATAGATGGTGCAAAGTGCTACAGTCTCGATCATTAGAGAAAGCCAAAATAAAAACACCTCACAAGTATTCAAATCTGGGTCATTTTTGGAGATGCTGGGCATTTTGGGGGCTGTCTGCTTCACAAGAATGCATAAAAAAGATGAAAACTTGCTATCTAGTTATGAGAAACGGTTTGAGGGAAAATTTAGATATAGAAAACATCATTTGTTGCTCAAAAATAGCTCCAAATCTAAGGCTAAAACACAAAAACGTGATTCTGCTCTTTGAATAGCAATCTAAAAAATTTTACTTTCTAGTTTTCCAAATCTTTATGGTGGAGATTCTTTGCTCAATATAACATTGCATGCTTCAACCTCCATAATGCAATGGTTTTGGATAGATGATAATTGAGAGAGACCATCTAGCATACAAGTAAAATACGAAAAATATTAGGTCATGGGCCAGTCTATTGTTTGGATTTGATATATCAAATTGTAAACTTTTGTAGTCATCCTTTACCACTGGGAATATTATTTTAGATTGATTTGTGGGTCCAGACTATATGAGGTATTGAAGGATTTAATATGTTATTCGACTTCGAAGGATATATTGAAGACTTACAAATCATTAATAACGATAGATATCAAATTTAGGCATGCAAAATAAAACCATTTATCAAGAGAACATTATTATTGACCTAAGAGGGAGATATTTGTGGATTAATTTTCTTTGGCCCTATTATTGGGAGATTGTATTGCATGTGAGGATTGGGAGAGTTAGAGATAAGGATCTCCACCAAATTTGATAGTGGGAAAATATATTGCCGTGTATACGAAGTGGCAGATATTCATACGTATTTTATAAAGAAGATTATCAAAGTAGATCAATATTAAAATTATGAAAAATTGTCCACTATAAACAAGGGATCATTGGAGAGAAAATAAGAAAATATTCCACCATTGGGTTTTTTAAACCTGATGTCCTAATTGGGAACATTACAAGGTTGATAGAATAGAATCTAATGGAGACAACACTTGGAACAAAGTTTAAGGGACTTGATCAGTCCAAAAACATTGGACTAAATAAAAAACATTGATAAGAATGTGATTTAACAATGAAAGCATAGGAAACGATTAAAGGAGATATTGTTTAGAAGGAAATTTTGTGAATTAAGGCATCCATATCGGCTTGGCTCTGCCATCATATAATGATCTTGAAGCATGTACGATGGGACCCATCGCCTACCAAGCAAGGGTTAAAAGAGGTAAATTTAAAAGAGGTTCATCATAGCATTTGAAAGGTTAAAATAAGGTATGGTTAATTTTTTCTATTTTAAGTATTATGCTATTTAATTTCTATTATTAAAATGAAGGATTATGTTATGTTTGTTTATAATGTATATAAGATGTACATATATTCATATGAAATTATAAACATATAAAACCAATAATTCTAAATAGTAATATCATTTGATAATTGAAATGATTGTTACAAACATTATTATTAATCAATTAAGTATAAATCTTGATTAACTTGAAATTGCTTTAATAATATGAATTGAAGGTTTAATAAATTATAATGTTGGTCATCATCTTCCAAGATATGATAAGGTCTGCAGTGGAATGGGTGTAATACCCCAAAATTGGCTCATTTCCATGTTAACCAATTATGGTCAATTTCAATCAACTCCTATGTCCTATATTAATAGGAAATTTTTATTCTAATTTTCACTACTTGACTTAATTATCAAATGCAAAAAACCCTAATCTGCATTAATTAGGCTACTTATTTAATTCTTGAAGTATTCACTCGAATTAGTCATATTAAACCTATTGATTAAGATTTAATTTAATTTGAAGTGTTTATACTTTAATTAAATTAAATTATATCCTAAGGCTAATGTATTAAGGAATTAAAATATTTAATTTAATAATTAGGCTCACTTTAATTAATTGAATGCGATTATTCAATTAAATGAAAAAGGCATTTATGAGGTCATATCTCACTTTATTAAATTAAATAATATCTTCAAAATCTTCTTTTCAATTCCAAAATGGAAACTCTAAGTGAACTATCCCTCTAATTGGAATTAATTTAGTTAACTTGTTCTCACACTCATGAAAAGCTCAGTCAACTACTCATCACACTCAGATTTGAAACAATTAACTTCACCTACACAAGGAAGTTTCCATTTCAACTAAATCTTCTCTTTAATCTTAACCTTCCATCCAAATTGATCTTGACAGTTGATCAATTCTAGGATTCTATTTAAGGGACCCCCAATCCCTCATTACAAAGGTTAGAATTTGAATGGTATTGAATTGCTATCGAACTAAGTACTCATTTGCTTTCTAGCTTTCACATTGCTATCATTTTTAAACTCTCATTTAGATTAAAGAATGCATATATTTAGTTTAATATCTTTTGTTTTCTAGATTAATGCTTACATTTCATATAGATTAATTGCATAATCATACTCTGCATAAAATCCTTCATTCTAGAAAGGTTTGGTTCTCTGCATCTCGATCTAAGAGCACAATAGGCAAAATCCTTCTAGTTAGAAGGCAACAGGTCGCATTGTCAGGCTTCTTGGATAGATGACTCCATGTTTATTCTAGGATGAATCCGCATATAATGACCATGTTGAAGTGTAGGTGAAAGATCCGAGGTCACATTTTCACATATACATTTCTGGCACTCACCATGGGGCAGAGAAAAACAATTTTTCTGGCCTCATCTATTTGGTTTTCTGACATTTTCATCATTCTGCCATACTTGTCCATACAGTCTTCTAGATTTTTGTGTGGAAAATCTCATTTTCATGTGAAGATTTGAGGTTTTTCCCATTGCTCTCCACTTTCTTGTCTAAAAAAGTGCCCTATTGTGTAGATTCTCATGTGGCACCTCATTTTCTTGTGCATGACAGTGAAAGACTTCACGTGGACCTGCACAAGATTTTGTATGAAATCTTGAAACAACACAGTTAAGATGCAATTTTTTAAGTATGTTGTTTATCATTTTTTAATGAAATGTTTTCCCTGAAGCATCATTATTTTAGTTTTCTAGTTTTCTATAACCTAATAGTTGTTTGTAGGATGTTTGATGAAGACTCCTTTATACAAACTTTCCCAAATATGGACTAATTGTGTGTTTGCAGGACACCGTCAAAGATATGATTGTAGAAGACCAATCTTAAAAACCACTAAAAAAATGTGCCTTTTTCTTACTTTCCAAACATAGAATTAGGTCTTGTAAACTTTGAAGGGTGCGAAATATAGGAATAGGGGACTATTCTTTTCACCACTTGGAGGTCATGACCAAGGGTGAATTAGAAACCTAGAAGCCTATGAAAGATGGCATCTGAGGGAGGCAAGCAACTTAGTGGTTCTCTAGTGCTAATCCTTTTCTATGATGAGATGATGATTTCCTTTTAGGGGATCAAGAACTTTAGAAAGGATGAGTCTAGATTGATTAAACTAAGTCAGTGATTAACATGTTTTGCATGTTTGGGAGAGAAAATTGGGAGAGAAAATAAGGTAGAGTATTATGCTCTTTCCCTTTGAGGGAAATCATAAACTTTGACCCTTATGTTAGAACCATCAATCTGAGTCAATCCTTTAGAGGGCTTGCCAGAGTGATCCAACCTTTAGGAATGACCCAAGTGAGTACATTCCTTTCACTAGAGATTCCAACTCACTATAATAAAGAAGCTTTGTAGAGCAAAAGAGTCTAAAGCCATATTAATTTCTTCCTCTTGATTCTTGATATAGCATATCAAGGGAAGGCTTTGTTTGTTGCATTAGCCGATGCCGGCCCCAGTCTTGCTAAGTAAGTGCGTGCACTTTCAGATGCTGGTGTGTGCATTTTCAGACTCCATGTTTGTTCCAGGATGAATTTGCATATAATGACCATGTTGAAGTGTAGCTGAAAGATTTGAGGTCACATTTTCACATATACAATGGGCTGGGTGACACCATTTTGAAGGTATTAGGTAAGGCCTATGGTGAGATGGGCATTGGGCTGCATCATCTAAGGGTATTAGGTAAGGTCTACGGTGGAGTGAATACCCTAGGGTGCATCATACAAAGGTACTATCTTGGAGGTGATGATTGGAGAGAGATAACTATAATGAGGGAGAATGGTGAGGCCCATGATTATGTAATAGGGCACCCTATTGTAGTTTCTCCTCCTGTACTCAAAAGATGATGAGTTTATAATGAGCTATACTTTTGATTGATAAATCCCTATAAATTTCTATGTATTCTCTAATTGAGACTACAAATAAGGAGATTAATATAGGGAAATCCTAAAAGGGGAAATTTATATATAAATGTGTACTAATGATTTTTTTGTTGTAGATTCACAATCACATAACATTTATTTTGTGTGTTTACATCATGTTTGCTTTGTGTCTTCATTTGTTTGCACCATGTTTACTTCGTGTTTTCATTCATTAAGATGTATATTTCATAAATCTTTTAGTAATCTTGTATGTAAATATGTTTTGTATCTATGAAGGAGTTTGTGTATGAATGATTTTGCTTGAGGACAAGCAAATTCGAGAGGGGAGGACTATGATATCTCCATTTTGGCAAGTAAATTAAATAATAAATAAATATTTTATATAAAGTAATATTAATAATAATATTAAAATAATAATATTTTATAAATAATATTATATTATAATCATATAATAATATCATATTATATATGTAAGATGAAAATATGAATGAAATAATAAATAATGATAAAGATATATTTTAATATAGCAATACTATATTAATAAAGTATTATAATATAATATAATATATATAGTTGATATATTATTAAAATAATATATGTTATAATATAATGTATCTTATGAAATTAATTAATATAATCAAGCTTATTAATATAAAAATATAATTAATATAATTAATATAATTATATTATTAATAATAATATAATTAATATTATGAAAGGACATGACCCTCTCTCTCTCTCTCTCTCTCTCGTTATATATATATATATATATATATATATATATATATATATATATATATATATATATATATATATATATATATATATATATATATATATATATATATATATATATATATATATATATATATATATATATATATATATATATATATATATATGGCTTAATAACATTGGTAAGGGATCAGATGAAAATATTATCAAACTAATACAAGAAAAGGGAAAAACTAGTAAATGCCTTGAAATGGGACATTACAACTTGAATGTTTTGTAGATCATAGCAAAAGGGATTTTGTCTATAAATTACATAAAGCATTGTATGGTCTCAAGAAAGCTCCTAGAGCTTGGTATGAAAGACTTCATAACTACTTGATAAAGATTGGTTTTCAAAGAACAAATGATAACAACAGTTTTTATATCAAAGGAGGACTAGACAAGAAAATTTGCATTGGTAGAAATCTTTGTGGATGAAACTTTATTTATAGGAAATGATGACCTATGCAGGGCATTTTCAGAAGAGATGAGTAAAGAATTTGAGATGACCATGTTTGGAGAGAATTTTTTTTGTTGGATGGCAGATTCAACAAAAGAAAGATGGTATCTACATTACTCAATCTAAATATATCAAGGAGATACTAAAAAAGTTTAGGATGGAAGATTCAAGACCAGTTGGGACACCTATGTCTACTAGACATAAGCTTTCCAAAAATGATGATTCCAAAGAGGTAGATCAGATCACATACAAATCAATGATTGGAAAATTGCAATATGTAGTGCACACAAAGCCTAGTATTGCATTAGTAGTTGGTATGGTGGCAAGATTCTTAACAAATCCCAAAGAAAATCATATGATGGAAATTAAGAGAATCTTGGTATTGAAAAATATGAATTATGGTACAAAAAAGGAGGAAATTTGGATTTGAAAGCATTCACAGATGCTAATTGGGCAGGAAGTGTTGATGACAAAAAGAGCACCAGTGGTGGAGCATCCTTTCTTGGTAAAAGACTAGTGTCTTGGAAAAGCAAGAAGAAAAATTATATTTCTTAGTACATAGCAAAGGCAAAATATGTGGCAATATTAGTTAATTATTCAAATGTTGTTTGGTTCAAACAACTATTGGTAGGTATGAAGATAGAAATCAAGGATCTAGTGGTTATATTATGTGATAACACCAACACAATTAATATATCAAAGAATCCTATAATGCATATCAAAACCAAGAACATTGCTATAAAATATCATTTTTTGAGAGAATTGGTACAAAAAAAGAGGTAAGATTAGAATATGTGAATACTAAAGAATAATTTGCTGACATATTCACTAAGCCATTACCTAAAGATTCATTTTTGTATCAAGGACGTAAGTTAGGAGTAATCCCCTATGTAAAATTCACTAAATGCAATTTAGTGATGCATCAACTAGAGCATGTTGAAGATTAGACCGTTGATGTAGTAACAAAAAGGACACATTGCATATGAATCAGTACATAAGGCACATTGGTATTAGCTGAATATTGTCTTTGGCATGAGATTTCAAAGAGGGAGAGTTTAGTACTATATAAATTTTTTTTTTCTAAAGAGAGAGAATACATATTTCATAGAAATTTTATTAATTCTAGAGATGTCAAAGAGGAAGAAATTGGTTTGATATCAAAGAAGGAAAGTTTTCTATCAGAATAAGATGTTGAAAATAGAGTTTGCTGATAGAGGAAGAAATTAAAGGTAGAGGGAGTTCACATTGATAGAGGGTGTTCTCATGGATGAGAATCAAAATCAAACTAAGGATATGTTCCTTATTTTATTCTTGCTCTAAAAATCTCATTGTATTATGACATGTGTTGTCATCAATGTCAAAGAGGGAGATTGTTGAAAATAATTGGTTAATTGTGTATTACCTTTGATGTTACATAAAGTATCATATCATTGCTAGTCAGTGTATGCCACGCTCACTCAGGAATTGAAGGCAATTTCCTATGTCTACTGAGCATTTCTGTGTATGCCAAGTACAAAATTCGATGTCTACTGAGTTCACTCGAGCATTGAAGGAAAGTTAACAGAAGTTGAGTGTTAACTGAGCTCACTTGGTTAATGAAGGAAATGTTTGATGAAACCAGTGTTAATTGAGCCCACTCAATTACCAAAGGAATTTTGTAGATATGTAGTGTCAACCAAGTTCAATGGGTTAACAAAGGAAAATCAGTTTTGGTTAGTGTTTATCAAGCAGGGTCAACTAACCAAGGATTTTCTTGTTTTGGCATATTGAGTTCATTTGATTAGTTTGTTGTTTCTAGCTGACTAAGGAGATGAATATTAAGTATTCTAAGTTTTATTCAAGTTGAATTGAAAATGTGTAAGATATAAATATAAGGTCAAGTTCAAGATTGAAGAAGTATGAAAAAGGGAAGATTTGAAGGATGCTTAGAGGAAGTGAATTAGAAGGATAAGCATAATATCCTTGTAGAGCTGCAAAGATACATTTTATCAGAAAAGATCAAGTATACAAGCCATAACAAAGATCTGTAATCAAAAATTCAGTTGCATCATAAATCAAGTCATCTCATTATTACTTTCTAACCATTGTTGCAGTGATCTAAATCTCTTAATAGAGTTGGTTTAACAACTATTTGTAAATCCTCTAACAAGGTGGCATTTCTAGATTGAAGTGTCTAAAGACCTCTAACAAGGTCACTCCTAATAGGATGATCAAATATTTTAATAGGTTCACACCTAATAGTGTGCTTTGTAACCTTTAACAGGGTTGGCTCCTAATAGGGCTCACTTCAAAAAAGTAAAAATCAGTAACTGGTTGTAATTAATGGTTTTTCCCAAATTGGGTTTCCATGTTAAATCTCAGTGTAAATTATGTTCATGCTATTTCTTTTATGTGTATACAATTAAGCTAAAATAAGGATAATCAAACATAATGTCTTAAGATTTTCATGTTAAGCATGTATTGAGTTATTTCATTATTTATGGAGTTTCAGTATTTGGAAGTGTAAACCGAGCTCTTGTGTATTTGCCAAGTAAAAACATTATTCAGTTTAATTAGAGTTTTGATTTGTATTGACATCCAAGGGATCTAGATTTATTTTTGTAGTAATTGATTCACCCCTCCCCTCTTAGTTACTCCTCTTATATATCAATAGGTACTAGAGTCCATGTCTTGTTCTTCTTAATCTGATCATTCTCTTCTTTCATGGCTTTACTCCACTCTTAATTATCTAATGCATCTTTCACTGACCTAGGCTCATGTATACTAAGAAAAAATGTATCACTTTTCAATTTTCTTCTTGTCATTGGTCTAGTTTCTTTATCTCCAATAATTTGTGTAGCAAGGTGATGTCTTCTAACATACTTTGACAATCTTGGTTCTACTCTTCTTTGTTTGGTGGGTCTATCAACTTCATAATCACTATGTACTTCTCTATTAGGTAGATCAATATTCCTTTCATGTACACTTATCTTAGAATCAGAATGTACCTTAGCTTTTGTTTGCAACTGAAGTCTTGAAGGCAACTCAACATCCATTGCATGTGAGTCGATAGTCACTGATACTTGCTATTGATTTACAACTTGGTTTACAAAAACTTCATCAACAAACATACCTTCATAAAAGTATATAAAGGATTTGTACTCTTTAGGTTCCTTCATAGGTTCAGCTTCATGTACCTCTATATATTCATCAAAATTCACATTTACATTTTTCAAAACTTTGTTAATGTTAGTATTCAAACACTTATAAGCTTTACTTCTTGTGGAATAGCCAAGGAATATTACTTCTTCATTTTTAGCATTAAATTTACCATTCCTATTATCTTTAAGAATATAACACTTGCTTCCAAATATCTTAAAAGATTTACATTGGGTGAGTATCCATACCATATCTCAAAAGGTGTTGAATGAGTCCCTTTCTTGCTTTTACTCGGTTCAAGGTATAGACAACTGTACTTACAATATCTCTCTGATACTTCAAAGCAACATTCTTCTCCATCATGAGTGTTCTAGCACAGTCCATTACATATATGTTCCTCCTTTTAGCAATCCCATTTTGTGGAGTGGTCCTTGGTGTAGAAGTTTGTCTCTTGATTCCTCTATCATTACATAATATATCAAACTCATTTGATGTAAATTCTCCACCTTTGTTAGATCTCAAACATTTCAAGCTTTTTCCAATCTCCTTTTTAACTCTAGCCAATTATCACTTAAAAATTTGTAAAGCATAAGATATTTATTTCAGAATCATAATTGTCATCATCCTTGAATAATCATTAGAAAATAGGATAATGTACTTGTCATATTTGTAGCTTTGTACATCAATTGGTCCACACAAATCAATATGAACTAATTATAGAATATTTTTAGAGGTGCGAGTCTTACTTTTAAAACTAGATTTTGTCATCTTGCCTAAGTAATATTGTTTGTAAATCATATTGTCAGGTTTCTTCAATTTAGGAAAACCTTTTACTATTTTCATGTTATTGATATTGACTAAGTTATCAAAGTTAACATGACATAACCTCTTGTGCCATAGCCATATATCATCAAATTCTACGACAAGACAAGTAACACCATTCATGTCAACATAAAATAGATTACCTCTAGTCTGATCACCTTTTCCAATCAGCTTCTCATAAGTATCATAGATCTTTTCTTTCTTATTCTCAGACTCAACTTTGCAACCTAAACTATTCAGTTGTGACACACTCAACAAGTTATAGTTAAGTCCTTCTACATAATAAGCATTGCCACACATGATCTTTTCTATCAATTTGATTGATCCTTTACCTTTTATCAGACAGGGTGCATCATTACCAAATCTTAAACTATTTCCATTATAATAATAAAGGGTAATGAACTTACTTTTATCTCCACTCATATGATGTGAGCACCCCCTTTCAATGTTCCATCTGCCACTCTTGTTCACATAAGATACTAGTGCAGTTGCCTCATCCTCATTAGAATCTTTCTTCATAGCAACATACACCACTTCATCATCATGGTCATCAAATTCATCTTTTGTTTCCTCTTTAGCAATGTAGGAAGACCTCTTTCCTTTATCTTTATAATCTTTGTTGTCCTCATCTCTTTTACTTCTATATTTGTCTCCACTTCTATTCTTCTTCTCCTCTAGACATCTAGTAGCAATATGACCTATCTCATAACAATTAAAACACATGATAGGTAGCTTACCTTTGTATTTTCCTTTTCCTCTATGAAATCTCCTTGCCAACAATGCTTCAAGTTGTTCTACATCCTCCTCATTTGTATCACTATCACTAGAGACATATTTGACCTTTTTCTTTTTCTCTTTAGGTTCCTTTAATGACAATTTATCTTTGAAAGTAGATTTAACTATTTAGTTTTGAAATTATAAAAATTAGAGAGTTCAAAGGTAGTGAGTCTACCCATCAATCCTTCAAGGGTTAGATTACTACCAGGTATACACCTTAGTTCTTGTATGGAAAAAAATCTAATAGCATAGATAGGTAGTAGTGTTCTTAGTATTTTGCTAATTACAATCTCATAATCAATGATACCATTAGCTCCTTTAATAGCATTCATAACATCTTTTACTCTAGTGCAATATTGGACAATGTTCTCAACTTCTTGCATTCTCATGTAATTGAACTTCCCTCTTATACTTTTAGCTTTGACTCTTAAAACACCTCCATAAATTGTTTGTATAGCATCTCACATCTTCTTCGCAATGTCACATCCTTTTATGTCATCAAAATTTGAGCAACATAGGGTAGAGGCAATCTTTAACATTGCATGATTGTGTTCTTTCTTCTTTTTCAGATCATCAGAAGTTAGGGCTCCAATAGGATCCACATGTTCAACATCAATAATAGATTGTGCATAATCTTAAAAAACTCCTAGATGTAGCTTCATCAAATTTTGTCATGCTAGAAAGTTTTCTTTATTTAGTTTGGGTACCTCCTTTTTATACATCTTGATATTTAGCTTTTAGTACCTTCAAACTATTTCTTCTCAAGAACCAAGGGCTTTGATACACTTTGTTGGAATTCTTTAGAATAATTGAGAGCAGGTGTATCAGTTATCCAAGGTCCAGATGTACAAATAAAATTTTTTAGTGCAAATCAGATCCATATCTATAAAACCTTAACATGCATGCATCCATTAGATAATACAATACCTTAACTTAGTATGTTGTTGTCTTAGGTCAAAATAACTTTGTAGAAATGTAAACATGAAATACCATAAGAACATTCACACAATTTGACACAAGGATTGGAATTGGTGATCAGACAAGAGATAACTTGTTATATCTAGATTTATCAAATGAGACATGTTTGTTTGCACAACAAGAAGATGTTCGGTTATGTCACAAAATAATATGCCATGTGAACTTTGACAATTTGGTGAACATTAGTAAGATGAAGAAAGTAAGAGGGTTTCCTAAATTGAAGAAACCTAACAATGGCATGTGTAAACAATGTTAATTGGAAAAAATGACCAAGTCTAGTTTTAAGAGAAAAAAATACACTACTAATGAATTTTTGGAATTGGTTCATACTGACCTATGTGGACCCATTGATGTTGAAAGATACTGTGGAGATAAGTATTTCATTTTATTTGTTGATGATTACTCTAGGATGATGACTGTGATGTTTCTTAAAGCTAAATCTGATACTTTTCAGTTATTTAAGTGGTATTTAGCTAGAGTTGAAAAAGAAACAAGGAAGAGTCTGAAGTGCTTGAGATCTGACAGAGGTGGTGAATTCATTTCAAATGAGTTCAATACATTCTACAATAATAGAGGAATTAAAAGACATATGTCAGTACCAAAGACCCCTCCTCAGAATTGGATAATTGAAAGGAGAAATAGATCAATAATGGACTATGCAAGAACATTAATGATGGAGAAGAGAACATCAAACAAGTATTGGAGAGAAGTTTCCAGTATTGATGTTTATACCCTAAATAGAGTACAAGTCATGAAAGGTACAAATGCTACACCTTTTGAATTGTGGTATGGATATGCTCCTAGCATGAAATATTTCAAAATCTTTGGAAGTAGATGCTATTTACTTAAAGATAATAGAAATGGAAAAGTTGATGCAAAGAGTGAATAAGGTATATTCCTAGGATATTCTACCAAGAGTAAATCTTACAAATGTTTGAACTCTAACACTAACAAAGTTGTGGAAAGTGCAAATGAAAATTGATGAGTTTGTAGAAAGAAGTGACATTTCATGTAATGAAGAACCTGAAGATTAAAATACATTCATCTATGTGGATGATGATGCTCCTAGTACTCAAAATGAACAAGTAAATCAAACTACAGTTTCCCAAGAAACAAGAACTAATGAAGTGCAAATAAAAATTGCTAAGTAGTAGAGACTGGGTGTTGAACAATAGATTGAAGATGCTAAATCATAGACATGCAATGGAAACCATCAGATAGAAAATGCTGAGCATGAAGAACATGAACTAGAACATGAACAAGAAAGAGAAAATGAGTTTGAGATTATTTTTCAAGATGAACCTATAGAAGAACAAAGAAGGAAACTACCTGTCTTAGAAAAGTATGTGAGAAGACATCACAAACTTGAAAAAATCATTGGTAATGTTGAATCAAGTGTTATGAAAAGGAAAAAACACAAAGATGACATGTTCTTACTTTGTGAATTTGATCCCAAGTTAGTAAAAGATGCTTTAGATAGTGAAGATTGGATTTAGGGAATGAACAAGAAAATTGATCAAATTGAGAAGAACAATACTTGGACTTTAGTGCAAAGACCTAAAGACAAAAATGTTATTCGAACAAACTAGGTTTTTGGGAAAAAACTCAATGAAAATGGAGAAGTAACAAGAAACAAGGAAAGACTAATATGAAAAGGTTATGCTCAAGAAGAAGGAGTTGATTATGAAGAAATTTTTTCTCCTATGGCAAGACTTGTAGGAGTCAAAACTCTACTTGCATACTCCACCTACAAGAATTTCAAGGTATATCAAATAAATATCAAGTATATATTTTTAAATGGTATACTTGAGGAAGAAGTGTACATTGAAGAACCTAAAGGACTTGTAGATCCAGACAAGAAGAACATGGTATGTAAACTGAACAAGGCCCTTTATGGATTGAAATAAGCTCCAAGATCATGGTATGAAATATTGCATAACTATTTGATATAAAATTTATTTTGAAAGGACAAATGATAACAATAATCCATAGTTGAAGAATGGTAATAACAATGAAGTACTATTAATTGAAATATTTGTTGATAATATTATTGTTGGAAATATAAGAGGAGTGATATAGAGGGGAGGAGTGAATTAGTTACCACAAAAAAATCCAAGATCCCTTAATATGTCAATACAATTCAAAACCAATACTCTACTAAAACTAAAATACTATTGTAACTCTATTAACACAGGAACACTCAGTTAACACTAAGATTTATTGTCACTTGTTAAATACTAAAATAATCACTTCTTAAGATTTTTTGTGTGTTTAACCTTAATTAACTTAGTTTCCTAATCATAAAGAAAATAACATGAGCACAAGAGACACCAAGATTTTAATGTGGAAACCCAATTTGGGAAAACCACCAATTGCAACTAGTTACTATTTTTCACTCCTTTGAAGTGAGCCTTATTAAGATCCAACCTTGTTAAAGGATACAAAACACAGTGTTAGGTGTGACCCTATCAAATGATTTAGTTTGACCTATTAGGAGTGGCCTTGTACAAGGTCTTTGGACACTTCAATCTAGAAATGCTACCTTGTTAGAGGATTTAGCAAATAGCTATTAAGCTAACTCTATTAGGAGATTTGATTCATTGCTACAATTGTTAGAGAGTAATAATGACTTGACCTAATTGCTAATTTTAGATCTTTGTTCTATCTTGAATACACTATCCTCCTTGATCAGAATGTTCTTTGCATCTTGGTTAACTCAGATACTCAGATATCTTTCCAATTCACTTGATTTTTCATTTTCAATCTCATGATTTTTCACAATTCAATCTTCAACTTGACCTTATGTTTATATGTTTTACCTTGTCAAATTGGCTTGAATACAATTTCAAACAAATTAAATTTATCCCATGGGTCGACTAAAAATAACGAACACATTTTTTAGATCAAATATTCTGATGCAGGAAAATCCTTTGTTAGCCGACCTAACTCGGTCAACACTAACTCAGAAATGAATTTCCTTTAGACTTCCTTTGGTAATCGAGTGAACTTAGTTAACACTATTCCCATGTCAACTTTTCTCTGGTAACTGAGTGAACTAAGTTGATACTATCTTCCTAAAAAATCCCTTTGGTAACCAAGTGAGCTCAGTTAACACTAGTTCCATGTAGAGTTTCCATAGGTGATTGAGTGAGCTCGATAGACAATGAATCTGAATTTGGTTAAGATTTTAATGCTTTTCATACACTGGAACTTCCTATGACTCCAGAGTGAAATTGATATACACTAATTTCTTGGCATATTCTTGACATTTGTGTAACATCAAAGACAACATACAATTGAATGATTGTATTCAATAATCTCCCTCTTTGGCATTGATGACAAAACAACATGTCATGATACAAAGAATTTTTTAGAGAAAAATAGAAATAAGGATAATACCCTTAGTTTCATTCTAATTATCATCCATAAGAACTCCCTCTATCAATGTGAGCTCCTCTGACATCAACCTCTGAATGCAATGACTGCAATATCTCCTTTTGACAATAATCTCTCTCTCTCTCTCTCTCTGATAAATTCTCCCTCTTGACATCTCAAACATTCACAAAAAATTTCTTTGATATATGACAGAAAAATTCCCTCTTTGACATCTTATGCTAAAGACAACAATCAATGTAGTTTCCATGTACCTGATGTATAGATTCATATGCAATCTGCTTTGACAATAGTACATCAACTTGATTGATCTTCAACATGTGTCATTGATGAATCACTAAATTCTAATTAGTGATCTTTAGATAGGGGAATGACCCCTAACTTATCTCTTAGATACAAAAATGCATCCTTAGGTAATGTCTTGGTGAATATGTTTGCAATCTATTCTTTTGTATTAAATATTCTAATCTCACCTCCTTGTCTTGCACCAATTCTCTCAAGAAATGATATTTTATTGCAATGTGCTTGGTTTTGGTATACATAACTGGATTATTGAATATGTTAATTGTACTGGTGTTATCATAGAAGATAACAAATGGGTTCTTGATCTCCTCCTTCATGCCTAACAATAATTGTTTGAACCACACAATGTTGGAACAATTGACAACTACAACAACATATTTAGCTTCTACTATAGACTGAGAGATACAAATTTGCTTCTTGCTTTTCTAGGATACTAGCCTCTTTCCAAAAAAGAATGCTCCACCACTAGTGCTCTTCCTATAATCAACACTTCTTCCCCAATTAACATCAATGATTACCTTCAATTCAAAGTTGCCTCCTTTCTTATACCACAAACCATAATCTTTAGTACCTTTCAATATCTCATGATTCCTTTTATTGCCATCATATGATTTTCTTTAGGATTAGTAGAGAATCTAGTCACCATACTAACTGCTAATGCTATATCAAGTCTTGTATACACTACGTACTAAAATTTTCCAATCATTAATCTATATGTAGTTTGATCTACCTCCTTGGAATCATCATTTTTGGAAATCTTACATCCAGTAGACATAGGTGTTCCAATTGGTCTAGAATCCTCCATTCCAAATTTCTTTAATATCTCCTTGATGTATTTTTATTTAGTAATATAGATACCATCCTTCATCTATTTAATTTGTAAGCCAAAGAAGAATTTAATAGCTCTAAAAATTAACATTCCAAATTTCTTACTCATCTCCATAGAAAAATATTAACACAAATCATCATTTCTAGTAAATAATGTATCATCTACAAAGATTTCTACTAGCACAATCTTCTTATCTGGTCCTTATTTGATGTATAGGCTGTTGTTATCATTAGTTCAAATTTGAAAACCAATCTTTATGAGATAATTATGTAAGCTTTTATACTAGGCTCTAGGGGCTTATTTGAGACCTTACAAGGCTTTGTGTATTCTACAAAACATCTCCTTTTTACTAGGATCAATGAAACCTTCTAGTTGCTCAGTGTAGACTTCCTCTTCTAAGATTCCATTAAAGAATGCTAATTTTACATACATTTGATATACTTCGAATCCTTTATGTGTTGCATATGAAAGGATTGTTCTAACACCTCCTAGTCTAGCAACAGGAGAAAAAGTCTCTTCATAATCAATACATTCTTCTTGAGCATAACCCTTGCAAACTAACCTTGTCTTATTTCTTTAAACTTCTCCATTTTCATTCAACTTATTTTTGAATACCACTTTGTGTGAATACATTCTTGTACCTAGGTCTAGGAACAAGAGTCCAAGTTTTTTTCCTTTCAATATGATCAATCTCTTCATTCATTGCCTCAATCTAGCTTTCATTTTCTAATGAATCTTTGACAATTCTAGGTTCAAGATCAGTAAGAAAACATGTACCTTTTAACTTGTTCCTTGACATTATGCCTTCTGACTGATCTCCAATGATTTTCTCAGGTGCATGATGCCTTATGACATATCTAGCAAGTCTGGGCTCCTTCTTTCTAAGTTCACTTGGTTCACCATGATCTTCTGAATCATGCTTGGGTTTCACTATCTATGACTTGGGTCCTTTTGACTACAACTTGGGTCCTTTAGAATGTGATTCAAGTTGCATTAGTTGCAACTTGGGTTGAACTAGGGATTTTGGGGACTTGGGTGGTGAAGACTGCTAACTGCCATTTTCTTGAACTGTAGGTAAAGTATCAGGCTCATAGTAAACAAAGTTTCTATAGTTTTTAGGTTCTTTTTTGCTTTTTTCTTCACTCTTCTGCAAATACATCAATTTTTACATGTGCACTTTCTAAAACTTTGTGAGTAGATAGATTCAAACATTTGTATGCTTTTCTCTTATTGGAGTATCCCAAGAATATGCCTTTATCACTTTTTACATCAAATTTTCCTTTTCTTGACTCCTTTGGAATATAACATTTACTTCCAAATACTTTGAAATAACAAATATTAAGTTTATAACCATACCATAATTCAAAAGGTGTTTGATCTAAGTCCTTTAGCTAAACTCAGTTCAAGGTATGAACTATAATACTAATTGCTTCCTTCCAATATTTGATAGCAACATTCCTCTCTATCATCAATTTCCTTGCATATTCCATGATTGATCTATTCCTTCTCTCAGATATGATATTTTGCTGAGGTGTACCAGGTGCAGATACCTATCTTTTTATTCTTCTTTCATTGTCAAATTCATTAAATTCATTTGAGGTGAATTCACCTCCTCTATCTGACCTTAGACACTCTAGTTTCTTTCCTATTTCTTTCTCAACTCTACCCAAATACCATTTGAACTTTTGAAAAGCTTCTAATTTATCCTTTAAATAAATATATGTCATCATCCTCAAATATTCACCAACAAAAAAAATAAAGTACTAATCTCTAGAGTAGCTTTGTATCCCAATAGGTTCACAAAGGTCTGTATGAACTAGCTCCAAGACTTCTTTAGAATGATGTCTTTCCCATCTTTCCAATTTGGCAATTCTTGCACATGCCCATATTAGGTTTCTTTAGGCTTGGAATGCCTCTAACCTTTCTATTCTTGCTTATGTTGACTAGGTTATCAAAATTCACATGATACAACCTTTTATGCTATAACCATCTTCTACTTGAGATATGAAACATGAATTTTTAGTTAGATCTAGGTAGCATAGATTACCTCTTGTTTTATTGCTAGTCCCAACTAGATTTCTATTTTTATAGAATAGCTTGGCTTACCTACTAATGAATTCTACCTTGAATCCAATGTTATTCAATTTTTCCACCCTAAGTAGATTATGCTTCAATCCTTCAACCCAATAAGAATTATCACATCTGAGATCATTGGTTAGTGCAATATATCCTTTTCCCTTCACATAAAAGGTTCATCATTTCAAAATCTGACACTCCCACCATCATAGTGTTCTAAGTATTCAAATTTAGATTTATCATCAATCATGTGGTGAGAACAACCACTATCAATAATCCATGTCTCATTCTTACTAATACAAGATATGAGGGTCATTTTATCATTCTCAACATTTGATTCATCCTTAATAGCAATGTAAACAATTTCATCTTCTTCACTACTATCAGAATCTTTTGCCATGTAACAAGATTTCTTACCTTTATCTTTGTAGTCTTTATAGCTTTTGAGATCCTTCTTTCCTTTGTACTTGTCATGCTTCTTTTCTTCTTTTCCTTCTTTGTGATAATTTTAATTTTTACTTTCCTGAAATTTTGTCAAAATTTGTGAAAATCAAGAAAAAGTTGTCTATCCTTGCTTAGGGTTTCTAAAGTTTGTGTAACCCTCATAGAAAAACCCTAAGGGAATTTTTTTTTTCTTTTGTTTTGATGGATTTCATTTGAAAATTGATTTGCAATTGTTAAATTAGGGACATGGGAAATTTTCTTGCTAGTTATCTTTTATCCCTAAGTTCTTAAGTCATTATCATTGACCTTATATCCTTTAAATTGCAACATTGTGAAATATCTTCAATTGCAACATCACACTATTTCACTCATTAAATGTCTTGAAGGTTGTGAACAAGCAAAAAGGTTTGATCTTAGCTCAGCATGGCTTCGTAGCAGTTACTGTCAACATCCATGTTAGAGGTGCAAATAAGCAAAAAAGGAAAAGTGCAAGATCATAGGCCAATGAAGACTTAGACACTTTTAAGTGGTGATGTTACGAGGAAAGGATATAGTTAGCATTAAAAGGTCATCGTAAGGTCATAGGATGGAAAGTAGTGAATACATTTTAAGTTGCGACCTTGCAAAATGGAGAAGAAACAACTTATGGTCATGGCATGCTCACAACAAATTAAGTGAAACCTAGGTCAATGTAGCAAGATTGTGAAAGCCTGACATTACACCTTCATAGGGTTAATGGTTGAATTAAGAACTTGAGCCGTGATGCAGTGACAAAGAACAAACAGTCAAGCTGAAAGGTTATCACATGGTCTCATGGTTAAGAAAGAATCAGAGGTTATAAACCATGAAGCTACAAAAAACATCAAATAGTCAAAAGAAATGTTCATCACTATTTTGCAAGGAGTTGAAGCAAAGTGAAAGATTGAGTTGTGATAAAGTGATTAAACAACTCAAAAAAGTTAAATTTTTAGACTATTGCAACATCACTTGAGTTAAAGGTTAACTCAAAACCAAAGCTATGAGATTGTGAAAGCTCATGATTGCATTTTCCCAAGTCAAGAGCTATGGTTAAGAAGTCAAGTTGTGACATTGCAAAAAAAGGAGAATATCACAGTTGAAACAAGAAATCACATCTTCACATGGTTCCATTTTCTGTTAACATATTAAGCTACAAAATAGCAAAAAGATTGTTGATCGCACTTTCGCAAGCTATCAAAGATAAGTAGAATGTTGAGTTGCGATGCCATGAAGGATGAAGTAGAAGTCAAAAGAAATGCTTGGCACAACATTGCATAGTTAAAATGTTTGTCATGACTGGTAGTTGCAAGGGAGTGATAAGGTAAAAATATAAAGCATCACAGTGTTGCAAGGATAAAAGGTGTTAGGGTCTAAACTATGGCAAGGATGTAGAATGGTAAATAAAGTAGTCATCACCAGATCACACCGGTTAGAAAGGTAAAGTGAAAACAAGCTACAAAGCAGAAAATAAAGGGAAATCACACCATCATAGGCCACACTTAATAGTTTGAGAAATAAGATGTGAAGTTGCGAGATAGTAAAAAATAATCTTGTTTGCATAGTGGTAGCCAGAAATGAGAAAAGAGAAGAAAACAAGGTGAAGCGACTATAAGGTAGTCTTCACATCATCATAGCTATCAATTTTAAGACATAAAAGTATTTTTAATGACCATGTCTAAGCTAGACAAAAGGAACATGAGCTAGAAGTATGAAATGTGAAAAACTATAGTTTTTACCAGCTTTTTGAGAATTGATATGTTTTCAAGTGTGCTGATCTTAAATGCCATTAATGTTGCTATCCCATTGTAGAAACAAATAGATTCTAATGGGCACAAAGATGTCCTTTACTAGTTTCATAATTGTTTGACCTTTCTAAGAAAATTTGAGTTGCAAAGTGATTTTCAGTAAATTTTCAGCATTTAGTATATAGAGTTGATTGAACTATTTGCAGAAATGGCTCAGAAAGAAGGAGAGTTGATTACACAAGTAGTAATTGAAGAACCAAAATCACCAACAAAAAGCCCTAGCTCATTCATAGAGGAATGGATACACATTTTTCTAGGTTCTGAAAATGCACAAGCTGCAAATGATCATACTTTCAGGAATCCATATGCATTTTGTAGAGATGTAGAGGTACCAGACAAAAATGGCTATGAATTATTCTAGTATTTTTACAACAATAGATTAGAGAAGGTACTAGTCTACAATCCTTGGGTAAGAAACTTGGGTAACTTAATCATGCCATAATTATTTGTGGATATTGATTTAATGAAGGATTTAATCAAATGCTACAATCTAGTAAGCAAGTTATTCCACCAGAGAGATAGAAGCATCTTACTCACCATCGATAAGGAAACATTCATAGAGACATTTGACTTAGGGGGCCCAATGTCACTACCTATTGACATTGACAACCTAACAAAGAATTTCAAGAAGCATAAGCATTTTTATATGGGTAGAGAAATGACAAGGCACATCTCTCAATCCCATAAAGAAAAGGGAGAGATTCCAAAGGAGAAGGAAGAGGAGAAAATTATGCCTCTTGAATTCTTTCAAAGGTACTTCCAGGATATAGTCTTTGGAGTGAATAGGGTCTTAGGTTTAGATGGAACCTTCAATGCCCCAGGGGGACATTATATTATGGCTTTGAATATCTAAGATCCCAAAACTAATGTTAGGCATGATTATGTAGCATACATAATTGATAAGATACATGTGGAGATCACTCTTGCTTAGTAAGGTCAATTGGAGAGTTTCAAATTCCCACATTATTCAATAATCATGCATTTTATCCTATTCAAAAATGTTGATGTGTTTGATCAAAGCTTCTTTGAGTCCACACAGGAATGGGAAGAAAGGTTACTAGTGCAAAGTTGGACAAGAGTATGGCAAAGGTTTTATCCATACTCCAATGTTATTTCCTTTTATATTTTGTTTATCATGTCTTAAAAATGATAGGATTAGCTAATGAAAGAATCCCTAGGAGTATTAGAAAGGTTGTTCAACCTAAAATGTGTTTTGATGCTAGTAAAAAATTAACACATGAATAGGAAAGTGTATTTTTGTTTGAAGAGTATATTGTCATTAGAATCTATGGATACCCTTAGCCACCCCACATTTTGCCTAAATTTGTCCCTGAGAGGCTAGGAGTTGTAGAAGTTTTCTGGTAGTTAATTTCATTGAATAGAGAGTATTTAGGGAAATTGGTCAAGAGAGGGACCTTTCTATGTAGATGCACCAAGGTGGGAGATTTTAAAATAGGCAAGAATGCCATAGAAGAGACTGATGCCTATCTAAGAAATTACAAGTTGCCAACTGGACCAGCTAGAACCTATGACCCTTGCAATGTAATTAGACATGCATTGAAAAATATGAGAGGATATAACTTGCCCCCTACAAATCTATGTGGGAAGAAGATGTCATTACTGATAGGTTGAATGAAGATAGTTGCAGCAAAAGGATAATAAAGTATAGAGATGTTGTTAGTTTTGAACAAGAGATGAAAAAAAAAGATCCATCCTTGAAGGGATTCTATCCTAGGGAAGAATACAAATCTAAATTGGACAAGTGTGTAGAGAACTTTGATGAGATAGCAACACAAGTCCCTGAAGCAATGAGGAAGATGATTGACCCTAAATATTTAGATGATGACATTGTTGTTGAGGTCACTGATGATAAGGATCATCCTAAAGAAGATCAACCTGAAGAGGACATTCCTGAGAGCTTTGAATCGGCAAAGCAAAGAAATAAAAGACAAAAGATGGTGGAAGTGCCACAAAAAGGTCAACAAAAGGCCCTCCAAATTTTTTAAATATTTTGATGATATTAGAGGAATATTTTTGGTGTCTCAAGCATCAAATGATGAATAAAGGGCTAGGGATTTTAGTTACAAGCGTAGATGATTGATGATAGAATCATAGAAGCAACTGATTTCATGAGTGTTGTTAACTTCATCAAGATAGAGGAGTTTAAAAGCTTTCTCTTCAAATTGAAGAAAAATGAGATGTCTTTGTAGATGAAGCCAGGGGACTCTGATGAGGTAGTTGATGAAATCATTTAGTAATTATAAAAGTATGACCCTACCTCTGAAACCCTTACTATAGAAGAAGTAAGGGACTTGGTAAGAAGAAGTGGAATGATTGTTTTCCTTGGATGGAATATAAGCTCTTCTTTCCTACTGGACCAAATGAGAAGACAAGATAAGTCTATCTCATTTAAAGATGAAAATTAATTTGGTGAGCTAAGATGCTCTAGATATAATATAGATGCCCAGACTGTAATGTCCCCTACTGGACCTTCATCATTTTCTTTATTTCTTTTTTCTAATTGCCAAATGATTCCTTCTTTTTTCCTTTATCTTTCTCCTAGCATATGATTCTTATAATATTTCTAACTTCCACCCTTTTCATTATTTGATATCCTATATATATGTGTGTGTGTATCTCCAAGAGTCACACCCTTTCATTGTAAGTATTAATTATATTAATAAGATAATTATATTATATATTATTATATTAAATATGATTATATATTATATCAATTATATAAATCATATTTCTTGTAATTAATAATACTATTTTAATAAGTAATTAAGATGTAATTGTCAATAGTTGATTTATGTGTATATATATTAATTATTTATATTCAGTAATATAGTATTTTAATATCTAATATATATAAGTATATATATTGTATACACATATAGTTATATGATAATATTTATGATATGTATATATATATATATAAAATTTTCAATTTATATGCATTATTAACCATTTCAATAATATATACTACTTATTTATTATTAAATTATTTATCAAAATGGGGATATCATAGTCCTCCCCTCTCAAATTTTCTTGTCCTCAAGAAATTGATCTGATCCTCATTAATTCATAGTTTGGATTCATTCTCTATATAATTTTCAATTTATATACATTATTAACCATTTCAATAATATATACTACTTATTTATTATTAAATTATTTATCAAAATGGGGATATCAGAGTCCTCCCCTCTCAAATTTTCTTGTCCTCAAGAAATGGATCTGATCCTCATTAATTCATAGTTTGGATTCATTCTCTTTCCTGCATATGTGTTAGACACTTGCAAAGTAAACATGTTAGTATATAATAGCATGTACAAGAATATATGAATGAAGACACAAAGTAGAAACATTAATGCATGAAGACACGATGCCAACACGAGGTAGACACACGAATGCATGAAGACATGAAGCAACCACATTGATGCATGAAGACATGATGTAGACACATAGTATACATATTAGAATCTTGCTTACAAGTTGAAATAAGAAAAGGTAAGGAAATGTTTTACCACCTTGATTGTGAATGTCGCGCTCCTTTCCCTTGTCTTGAAATCAAAAGTTCTTGAAGATGCATATTTTTAAACAAATTTTATATAGCTAGTAATATAATAGGGTGTATAATTCCATAGTGGATGGTAGATTGACTACTACTCGATTTTGGACACGCTTAACTTGGGGCTATATTGGGATTCTCTTGCCCCAATGCAACCGATTTACTCCTCCCCCTGTGTACACTCTCTACCCACTAGGAACATGTTTAATTTTAATGTGGATGGTATATTTACCACTTCTCAAGGTTGGACACACTTAGCTTGCGGCTCCCTTAGATTTTTAATCCATATTGGGATTCTCTTACCCCAATGCAACCAATTTACTCCTCCCCCTGTGCACACTCCCTACTCACTAGGCACATGCTTAAATCCATTGTGGACGGTAGATTTACTATTGCTTGAGTTTTGACACACTCAGCTTAAGGCTCCCTCAGATCTTTATCCATATTGGGATTCTATTGCCCCAAAATGACCGATTTACTCCTCACCCTGTGCACACTCCCTATGCATCATGAATTTAAGAACAAATATTTTGAATAATGTCCCCTTGTGAGATATTTCTTTATAATTCCAAATTTGTTTGTTCCTCAAGGTCGCAACTGATAACCTTTAGCATGTGGGATTATCTAGGTCTAGCTTCATAATGTCCCCAATCAAGATATTTTATAAAACTCAAAAATTTCACATCCTTTTTCCAAAAGTGTTTAATACTTCATCATTATTTTGTTCAAGGTTTTATGTAATAAGATGGTATGAATATTATTCAATACACTCCTTTGGTCTTCGTTGTACATCCTTTATTGTTAATGCTGATGTACCTACTGTGTTCATGCCACCTTAAATGCTGATGCACAGTCCTTTGTATTGACTCAAGGATTGAACCAACTCTTTCTTGTCACCATGTCTATATTTGATGCCTCTTACCACAATTTTATTTACATTTTGTAATACAAATTCCTTCAAATTTTAGTCACGACACATAAGGTATCGTTATTAGTATTGAAGTGATATATGTAGAAGTTTGAGATTGTATGAATATATCATTGACTTTGGCATTTGAACTCCTTCACACTATACATATCAAATGGCCCACAGATATAATTATAATCTTCTATATATGACATCATGATGCTCCTCTATTTTGTCTCTCCTAGTGACCATGATAATTGAAAAAGTGCATCCATGTTCATTTAGTATTGTTTTGATATAGACATTAAATAATCAATATGTTACAGCGAAATATTAGTTTATGATCACTATTGATGTTTCCATGTCCAAAAACAACCTTATCAAGCTATTAGATAAATGCACATGCAGGTAGCACAACAAAGTTTCAAACTTGTCTATTCTTGTTGAGCACATTAGATGAAGGCTAAATCAGCTTGTATCAATCTCAACAACCCTACTTCATATAAATTAGCTCCTATGAGTGTGTGTATCACAATTCTTTAACTTTTATATCTTTTAACTCATTGCATGATCATTGTTTAAAGTAAATCAATCTCAAAGTCTAAAATCTGTAGGCATCATAGACTAAATGTCTTCATGTATTAATAGGCTAGCAAGATGCTAGCTCTAATATGAATTTTAATGTCCCCTTCTAGACCTTCATCAATTTCTTTATTTCTTTTTTTTTGATTTCCGAATGATTCCTTCTATTTTCCTTTATCTTTCTGCTTACTTAGGATTCTTATAATATTTTTAACTTCCCCCCTTATCATTATTTGATATCCTATATATGTGTACATGTATCTCCAAGAGTCATGCCCTTTCATTATTAATATTAATTACATTAATAAGATAATTATATTATATATTATTATATTAAATATGATTATATATTATATATTAATTATATAAATCATATTCCTTGTAATTAACAATACTATTTCAATAAGTTATTAAGATGTAATTGTCAATAGTTGATTTATGTGTATATATATTAATTAATTATATTCAATAATATAGTATTTTAATATCTAATATATACAAGTATATATATATATATATATATATATATATATATATATATATATATATATATATATATATAAAATTTATATTTTCAATTTATATACATTATTAATCATTTTAATAATATATACTACATATTTATTATTAAATTATATATCAAAATAGGGATATCACACAGACAATGACAATATGTAGTCTAGCTCTGGAGGACCAGAAGCCAACTCTGATGGAAATAAAGGAATCCCTAAGAGAGAATGTTATCTTTTGGTATGCACACTCTACTTCTAGTGATCAAATCTATGGAGTGCATACTTTAGTGGCCCTATTGGGTAAAAAAAAAATGGATACTCTAAAAACATAGCTATAAGGAGCTTATAAAAGATA
Organism: Cupressus sempervirens; assembly: GCA_028749045.1. NCBI lineage: Eukaryota > Viridiplantae > Streptophyta > Pinopsida > Cupressales > Cupressaceae > Cupressus > Cupressus sempervirens. The sequence goes on from CM053787.1 coordinate 214,852,455, forward strand.
CACAAAAACTAGGAGGAGTTATGAGGAAGAAATGAAGAATATATATCTTGGAATAGAAGACCATCAAGCTAGAAACTGAGGTAGCAACATTGAAGAATACTATTAGAACTACTATAGAGATCCATGACAAAGGTGTACAAATAGAAGGCCAAGTACTTGAAATAGGGGAAAAATTAGGCAATGCAATAGAGATTGATGAGGAAGACTTAGAATGAGGCAAGGAACTAAGATCAGAACAATTAAGAACTTGGTAATTCACAAGATAAATGCACTAAAACTAGTCTCACAAAATGTTTGAATGTAACCGAATATAAAAAAAATTTTGTATTTACTTTCCAATTGAATTTTGACATGTGTCCTCCCATCTATAGCTTGTTGCAATCCTTCCTATAAAAGGATTTCCAAGATGTGGAGTTGGGGCCCAAAATTTGTGCAAATTTTAGTTTTATGTTAATTGTAGCCGGTTCATTTAGTCTTTATGTCAAGTTCTATGTATTGTTTCATTTTTGCATATTGAGAATACAATTGAATCTTGAATGATATGTTGTCAAGTCTTGAAGTATTCTAGAGTTTATGCCAATATTGTGTAATTTTCAAGGATAATTAATACAAAAGGAATGTTTCGCTATATTTATTTTCTCTAAATTATGTCTCCATTTTTATGTGCTATTTATCTTGGGATTGAATGAGCAAGGTTCATACAATTTAATGCAACTAGGATAAGTTGTATATCAATTTGCTATTGCTTTTAATTCAAGGAATTAAGTAAGTGCTTCAATAAATTGATAGGGTTTCCAGTCATATGAAAGGGATATTCATAAGAATGGGGTTTAGAATAAATTGTTGATAGAATAAATTGTAAGATAATTAATTAGGTCAAAGTTCTACAAGGTAGAATTTGTATACCAATGGATAGGGCACTAATCATCTATTCCAATGCAAGTTGTTAAATATCATGTGGTTGCATAAAGCACAAATTCATATCAAATCCATTTTTAATTTACTATATGAAGAAATAATTGTTGGTCAACACTTATTTGCAATAGTTCTCTCTATGTCATGGTTAGCTATTGTTACTAAGAATTACTTGCAAATTTTAACAAGAATTATGACCAATTCTACTATAAGGGATAGAGGTGAAAAAGAAAAGAAATATTAGTGAGCATATGTTTGAAATTAAGAAGCATAAAACTAGTCACATATTAATCCCTAAGGTCCACCCACCTTGGTTTTTTAGAACCTAAAGTGTAGAGAATCCCTATGATTCTGTTAATGTTGGTTTAGATCCGAAGAGTTTTTAATTGAATATAGGAAACAACTAACCCTTATACTAGAATTTTGTTTTCAAAACCCTGGTATTAAGTATTAGTCACCTGGTAGTTTTCAAACACCAACACTTTTTTTGGACACCTTGTAGCAATGTGACCAACTTCTTTACAAGAAAAGTAGATCAAAGGGATTTTGCCTTTGTACTTTCCTTTTCCTTTGGGAAATCTTGTTGCAAGTAATGCTTTAATGACTTCAAGATCATCATCAAAACCATCTACATCTTCACTATTAGACTTCTTGTTTTTAGACATTGCAACTTTCTTCTTAAGTGATAGCTTGGCTTGAAATGCAAAATCAAGGTTACTGGAGTTAGGAATATAATTATCAAAGTTATCTAACTCAACACTATCAACCTTCCCACTAGTGCATCCAAAGTTATATCATTCTTAGGATCACATCTCCTTTCTTGAATAATTGACACTCTAATTGCATAAATAGGAAGAAGTTTTTTGAGTAACTTTCTTACCACTATTACATCATCAGTTTTTCCACATGAGGCTCTGATTGCACTCACACTAGCTTTGATTCTTTCACTGTATTGTGCAATTTTCTCATCTTCATTTAATCAAACTAACCTCTAAGACTTTCTTCTTTAGCTCTTCTTACATGATAATCACCTCCATAGATATCCTTCAACTTGTTCCATATTTCATGAGTAGTACCACAATCTTTGACTTCATCAAACTCAACATAATTGTGAGTGGTAGCATTGTCAATCATCATTATGTTATGATTCTTCTTTTTAGTAATTTGTTCCACAGTCAAAGTTCTAGTTGGTGCCACATATTTTTCTCTAGATATTTTAGACCTATGTAATTAATGGTTTCCAAATGAAGCTTGTTAAGTTCCTACCATGCTTGGAAGTTATCTCCGTTCAGCTTGAGAATCTCCCTTTTGTAAGACATCTTGATCTTTAGCTTAGGTCCTTGAAACCTTTTTTGCAAACACCAAAAGCTCTAATACTAATTGTTGAAAATATAAGAGGAGTAACTGAGAGGGGAGGGGTGAATTGGTTACTACAAAAACAAATCCAATATCTCTTAAGATGTCAATACAATTCAAAACCAATACTCTGCTGAAACTGAAATTAACTCGGTTAACATAGGAACACTTGGTTAACACTAAGAATTACTGTCACTTGACAAAAACTAAAATAATAACTTCTTAAGATGTTTAGTGTGTTTAACCTTAATTAAATTAGTTGAAAAATCATGAAGCAAATAAAAAAAACTGAAGAGATACCAAGATTTTAATGTGGAAACCCAATTTGAGAAAACTACCAATTGTAACTAGTTACTATTTTTCACTCTTCGAAATTGAGCTTTCTTAGGAGCCAACTTATTAAAGGTTAAAAAACACACTGTTAGGCATGACCCTATTAAAGGATTTAGTTCAACCTATTAGGAGTGGCTTTTTTAGAGGTCTTTAAACACTTCAAATTAGAAATGCCACCTTGTTAGAGGATTTGGCAAATGACTATTAAGCTAACTCTGTTAGGAGATTTGATTCACTGCTACAATTGTTTGAGAGTAAGAATGACTTGACTTGATTGCTGATGCAACTATCTTTGCTGATTTTAGATCTCTATTTTGGCTTGAATACTTGATCCTCCTTGATCAGAATGTTCTTTGTAGCTTAGTCAACTTGAATACTCTGATATTCTTCCAATTTTCTTCCTTGATTTATCTTTTCAATCCCATGCTTTTTAACAATTCAATCTTCAACTTGACCTTATATTTATATATTTTACCTTGTCAAGTCAGCTTGAATACAATTTCAAATGAATGAAGGTCATCCCATGAGTCGGCTAAGAATAACCAACAAAACTATCAGATCAAATATACTGATGCAGGAAAATCCTTTGTTAGCCAACCCAAATTGGTCAACACTAACTAAAAAATGACTTTGCTTCAAACTTCCTTTGGTAACTGAGTGAGCTCGATTAATAATGGTTCCATGTAAAGCTTTTTTTGGTAACTAAGTGAAATCAACTAACACTATCTTCCTACAAACTCCCTTTGGTAATTGAGTGAGCTTGGTTAACACTAGTTCCATGTAGACTTTCCTAAGGTGATTGAGTGAGCTTAGTAGACACTAAATCTAAACTTGGTTAACATTAGAACAGTCATCATACACTGGAACTTCCGTTGACTCCTGAGTGAACTTGACATACACTGATTTCTCAACATATACTTGATATTTGTTAAATGAAAGATTTGATAAGGAATCTTACAGCTGTTTATCAATCTTTCTCTTTGTGATTACTCTATAAATCTTATAAGCACATTCATTTCATGTTTATGGATGGATGTTAAAACCTTCATGGTTTTAGGTTAAAGACGTAATTGAGTTATATAATGCATTGAATACCTTTTCATAAGGGAGATATACCTCTCAATTTAGAGGAGAGTTATCAACCAATGATAACTCATCAAACTGCTACTATATTTTTGTTCTCCCATTTAGGCATTTTGAGTCACATTTTGCAATTTTGTTCGAAGGAAAAATCTATTTACTAATAGAATTTTGGTGACTTTTCTAGGAATAGAAAGTGAAGTTTCAGTGCTTTCTTTCCTTGGATATTTGAAGGTACCTCCCTGAGGACAAAGGTTAGTGAATTCAATTCAATTTGGTAAAATAAGTCTAGTGTGTTATGGCTTTGGTTGCAGTTGAACCATGAGGTGATTAGATTCAACCATTTTCTTTATCCTAGTATTCAACCCTACCTAAAAGATCAAGTGAATACTTCCTAAAGTTTTCTGGTGACACAAATCAAGACCTAGATGATCACATGAAAGTAGCTACAGTCACCTATGGGATTTTTGGTGGGTAAGAAGAGAACATCTTTATCAGAAGCCTCACTAGAAGTGTAATAGATTGGTTCCAAAATTTTTCAGATAGTTGCGTCACTTTCTAGAAAAATTTTGATGTAAAATTTCTTCAAAGGTTTATGCCCATAGTTGATGTTGCTAAGTTGTTATTGAATTTATGTCAAATCAAGGTAGAAGAAAGTGAAGTCATGAGGGATTTCATTGATATATTCAATAAAAGTGTCAGCAATATTACTCTAACTAGCTAGCTAAGTGAGAATAACCAATTGTGTGTCTTCATTGCCACCATGCAAACTAAAATTAGATTCTTGCTTTTGCATCTAAGAGTAAAAAGGATGGAAGATGCACAAAGGGAGGCTATTGACTTGGATGATGATATGATTGTCAACAGGATGAAATGTACTAAACCCTCATAGGAAAAAATATACACCTATGAATGATGACATTATCTTAAGGTCAATCCTAGATGGAAAAGGTTGTCCTCAAAATAGTGAAACTTGTACCCCCCACCCCTATTTATCAAAATATGATAGTTTTTAGTGTAGAGGATTTGCTAATGCCTCCTATGATTAAAAATAGTCCCAATGATGTGCCTAGAGTATATCATCTACATGTTGAGTATGATGATGAGGATGTAGTATAATCATGCTCAAGGATAGTATAACCTCATGAAGATCAAGCATCAACAAGGTTGGAATTTCCACTTCTGCAATCAAAAAATGAGAGTCATTTGGATTCTACAAGTTTGATAACAAAAGAAAAAGATGGGTTGTACACAACACTTTGTAATGACAAGGAGGTTGAGCAACCTCAATCATTATTAGCTCCTCTAAATGATGATAAATTTAATGAAGAAGAGATCATTGAAGGGTTTTTATCAACAATTAAGTATGAAGACTTCAAAGGTAAACATTCTAATTTTAATTTGATTGATGTATTTGACTTGGATAGTATGTTCTTTGAAGTGGTTGTAGAAAAAGATGATGAAGCTAGCCCAATTAGTAATGATGATATGTTGGATGAAGGCTATTCCTATTTTAAAGATACTTCAAACATTGAAAATCCTTCTCGTGATCAAGATCTTGTGAGTGTTAATAAGGTGAATGGCATGATCTTCTCATTGGTAATATGTGAGCTGAACTTTTTTTAGCCAATGACTGGAGAAGAACTTGAAATTTCATGCTGAAAACTCAAGTAAAAGAAGTGGTCTATGATGAGATATGGTTGTTCAAACATAGATATCAGCTTGAAAATTTTCTGCATTTAATCAACCAGATTCACAACAACAAAAAGTTTGTCATGTGGAGGTTGCATCAAGCTTTCTCATTCAGGAGTATCCCATTGTTCCGGAGAGGCTCTTTTTTCTCGCAACCAGTATTGGCTTTGTGTAAGTCCTCCTCAACCCTAATTCTTATGGTGAGTTCTTCTCACCTATGTATATTTGTAAATATCTTGTTGCTTTCTAAGCTTTTGGTGGTGTTTAGTGTAGCTAGTTAGTTGCTTTTAGCTTGTTGGTAGCTTAGGTGCCTTTGGGTATTCCCCTGCTCTTCGCCACTCTGCAAGCAATCCCTTGGATCTCTATTGTACATTGACTCTATTCTCCCAATGGCTTAGCATTGGTTTCCTACTAGAGGCTTTCTATATTCTTCATGTCCCTCATGGCCCACATCCCCAATTAGAGCCAATTGTAAGCATGTTTTTAACACCCAAGTTTTAAACTTTGAAAATGTCCTAGAGGGAAAAGATATTAAATTTGTTTTAGTTTCTCATTATTTTTTGCTACTAATGACACCTTTGTGAAGTTTAATTTGTGAAAGAGGCAATGTCATGATTTTGTGTCAAACTTGAACTTTGTACCTCAAGGTTCAAGTCCAGGTTTAGTTTCAAGAGCACAAATGATTAGTTCAAATTTAGTGATTCAAGGTTTGAGGATTGAAATTCAAAAGTACATTTAAAGGCTTGATATGAAGATTCAAAGGCATTTTTTAAAGTGAAAGTCCAAATTTTGAAATATAGGTTCTAAAGTACAGTTTGATGGATTAATATCATTGGCTCCACTAGTTAGGGTTTGGTAGTTTGATAGTACAGTCTTAAGCTCCATCAACTCCAATCATTTCCAATTTCAATGACATAATACTTAGATATTTCAAGGTTTCAAAGATTCCAAAATTGAGAGTTCAAAAGTATACCCTCCTCTCCTCAATCCAAAATTTGCGTTTGACTCTTCAAATAACCCTTGAGCTTAGTTGTAAGTGTTTTGACAACCTAGGTTTAAATATCTGAAGCATACGATTGAATTATCTTTAAAGCTTGGAGATTGAGCCTAAGACAGTCCCGAAGCTATTAGTGGAAATTGTATACTGATAGGTGGAACAAGATTCATTAATATGATTGCTCAAATATAATAGAGAATGTATTATCATACATTAATGAGGGGATTCAGATTCAACGCTCGAAATGTTAACAACAATAGATCTTCTCATTAAAAAAACAATACTTGGCATGCTAATGATAAATTGTAAAATCTAAATTAATGCTTGATCTTGCTCCTTGCAATGGAAATTTTCAACACGTAATAGAATATCTTTGACCCGGTCATTGGCATATCAGAATCAAGATGAGAATTGAGAAATAGAGGATGATTCCCTTATTTTATACTGGTAGAAGTACAGTTAAATTTTATGTATACATTTACATATACTCGAGAGAAAAGTTGAGAAGTTCTCTTCCAACTATTTGGCAAAATAGTGGGTGGAGACTCATAAAATTGATCAAAGGTGAGAATCGTATATGCAAAGTGTGAGGCTTGAGAAACCAATGCAAGATACTTAATTGTGAGAAGAAGTAGAGCCACGATCCTATTGATGATCCCTATATGAATTCTAGTTACGTATCTCTCACCATGAAATCATTCCCAACTAGAATGGAAGATGCTCATTGCCCTGTTTTAGATTGAGGAGATAACAAACAACATTCCAGAATTAAAAGTTCAAATGGTATGAAGAGGAAAAGAGTGCACAATCTTTAACTTAAAGAAGGTTCGAGATTTTATAAAGGTGATATCAGAATAAAGAGTAGGACTTGTCCAGTTTATATGACTGAGCTTTCCTACCCATCTTGTTGGCAATCCGATGACTCATAGCTCACTTCCTTGTAGGGACCGAGAAGTGAGGTTGCCGATAGAAATATCTGGTCATCAAATTTATTAAAAAAAGGTGTTAGAAGTTGATATCACACGATGAGCCATATAACAAGGCATACTGACTAAGTGCTTGACTAAATGCCATTCAAGATACATTAAGCAGGAAAAGGCAATATTTAGACGCAATGATGAAGTGGGAATTCGTGATAGGAGAAATGCATCTTGTTGAGCCATGGTGAGAGAGACCATCTCTATGTGAACACACAAGCCCACTTTCATGCTGACATAATATGGATCCATAGATGAACAAACATATAGAGGCTTCAAGAATATCAAAGAAATAGAACATGGTTTGAGAAATGCATAACATATGTAACCGATTGGACTTGATAGCTAATCTTTTGTATCACCTCCCTAAAAATCTATTTGTGCTTCTTTAAATATAAAGTTTGTCAATAGAGCATTGTAGGGAACTAGTGGAGGACTCTAGAGGCTACTCAATTTTTAACTATCACTTGATTGTAGTTGGCCATCCCAATGAAAATTACACCTAATATGAGCCCATGTGGCATAGTTAGTATATGTATATATATTAATATACTGGTGGTCTGTCCCTAAACTCAATTTTTTTTTTATCAAGTGGTAAGTAGCTTTCCTATTATACATTCTTGACTTTAATGTATGAGAAGAAGTGAAGCCCCAAAGACAAAAACTTTATATGGAATTTAAAATTAAGAAAGTGGGTTTAATGAAGAGGTATTCCGAGAATCAGTTAATAAAACTGATAAGTGTTATCAGGAAGAAAGTGAGAATAAAAGAAGAAATCCAGTGAAATTAAGGTTCTTCATTTTACTCTCGACAGTCTTGAGGCTATAGAAATGAGGGAGAACATATTTTCACAAGTGTTGATTGTAACAGGTGAAAGATAGAAGGCTTTATTTTATATTTTATTTTATGAAAATGTTGATTGTACTAGTAGATACAAAATAGTTTTATGATTATTTTGTTGTGTTTTTGGGAATGAATAATATGAAAATATTAGATCTTAAGGTTTGTAATTTCATTTTTTAGGTTGAAACAAATCATCCAGTCTTTTCTTCCTAGTTTTGAATATAGTTCTGCATCATTACACTAAGTGATCATGTGATTGTGAATTAGTTGGTTCACAAATCCATAATCCAGAGAATAAGTACTTTAAATTCCTTTTATGTCCTCTATTATGTGAAAGATTTGATAAGGAATTTTATGGTTTTCTATTGAACTTTCTCTTCACGATTACTCAATAAATTGTATAAGCACTTTAATTTCATGTTTATGGATGGATGTTAAAACCTTTGTGTCTTTAGATTAAAGACTTAATAGAGTTATATAATGCATTGAATACCTTTTCAAAAGGTAGATATACCTCTCAATTTAGAGGAGAGTTATCAACCAGTGATAACTCATCCATCTATTAGTATCTTTTTGTTCTCCGATACAGACATTTTGAGTCACATCTTGCAATTATTTTTGAAGGACAAATCTATTTACTAATAGATTTTTGGTGACTTTTCTAGGGATAGAAAGAGAAGTTCTAGTGATTTCTTTCCTTGGATATCTGAAGGTACCTCCCCAAGGAAGGAGGTTGGTAACTCTGATTTGATTTGGTAAAAGAAGTCCACTATGTTATGGCTTTGGTTGTAGCTCAACCATGGGGTTCTTAGATTAGACCATTTTCTTTAACCCAATATTCAACCCTACCTAAAAGATCAAGCAAATACTTCCCAAAGTTTTTTGGTGACACAAATCTGTTGTAATACTTTACAATAATGGGGGGGGGAGGCGGTGAATCAGTTATCCAAGGTCTAGATGTATAAATAAAACTTTTCATAGCTTAGCCAACCCAATAAACATTCATACTCATGCATGCATCCATAAGATTATGCAATCACTAAAAACTCTTAGGTTACTATCAAATCAACTTCTAGAAATGTAAAGCATGAAACATAACAGATTCATCAACACACTTAACACAATGATTTATGTGGAAACCCAATTTGGGAAAAACCACCTGTAACATGCTACTCCTTTTCACTCTTCTAAAATGATACCCTATGAAAGGCCAACCCTATTAAAGGTTACAATACACACTGTTAAATGTGACCTTGTTAAAGGATTTTAATCACCCTATTAAAAGTGAGCATTATTTGAGGACTTTAGGCCATTCACTTGGAACACCACCTATTTAAAGGATTTACAAATGACTATTAGGTCAACCTTAATACAAAGGATTTACCCTAAACTGATACAATTTTTAGAGAGTAACACTAAAGCTCTGATCTAATACAACTTGCAACTTCTCTTGCAGATTATAGATCTCTATTTAGTCCTCAATTCTACCTTGGCCTTCATACTTTGTAGCTCTAATAGCTTTTTCATCGTTCAAGCATTCATCTTCTTTAAGCCTTCTTTCTTAACATGCCATTGCAGACTCTTCTCTTAGGTCACTTGATGAAGCAAAACCCTTGCCTTCTTGTCTTCCTTAGGTTCTCAAACATAATAACTTTTCTTCATGACTAGACATTCCTATAAGTAGGAAATTAAGATATTTTTTCGCTCATTTTCCATCATCCAAATTTAGGGTTCAGATGGATTAGGTAGGATATAATGTATCTACCCCATATTTCATATCTATTCTAGAAACTTCTCCTATAATCCGTTTGAATTCACCTAAAAATGGTTTACCTCAAATTCTGTTCTACCAGCTCATCATCCTTATCTTCCACTTGGTTCACAAAATCTAGGAAAACAAACCTGTCAGCTTAGATTCATTGAACCTTTGATCTTTTAAATAATGCAATAGCTTGAAATTATTAACCTTTTGATGCTCAACACATACTACATTGCTTAGAATCCACTATGAAAATACTCAGCAACTACTAAAGTTTACTGATGCTTGACATCAACTAGACTTTACTTGGCATCAATTGTTTTTCTTGGCATACACTAGAATGGACTTTTACTTAGCTCCACCTAGTTTTCTACTTGGCTTGCACTAACTTTTCTCAGCACCTACTATCCACTCGATCAAGCTTGGTAGACAAACTTTGTGTAACTTGTTCTTCTAAACTTTCTAAGTGTAACCAGCCTTTGTAACCTTAAGTAGATTATCAATAAATCATGTCATCACTATCTTAACAGATCCTTGTACTTCATTACATAATCATAACTCAACCTTTCCTCTAGGTGCTATTGTTACCTGTTATTGATCAAATCCTCTTCATCAATCAACTAAGTGATAGTACTTGAATCTTATAAGTAATTGTCTTACAAGAAAATAGCAAGTTTGACATCAGTGACAAAACAATGATTAAAACACATAGTCTTTTTCAAAAATCTCCTTCTTCTAATCATCTTTCTCAATAATGATCTTTTCAATCAAATCTCAACAATCTCCTACTTTGGTATTGATGGAAAACCGAACCAATCAACCAAATCAACCAAATTGACTAGGTAAAAATAGTAAGTCAATACAAAAAAGAAAACTTGTATTGACATTTCTCTCTTTATCAACAACTTTCATCTTTTGATTAGGTTAAAAAATTCAGTCTTTCTTATAACTCCTTGTGACTAGAAATTCACTCTTTCTTATAACTCCCTCTGACTAGGTAGATTAGGATTTCTCCCTCTTTCTTGGATTGTTCTCCATCTCTTTGATTAATAATCTCTTGATATCTCTCACTTTCTCATTCATCTTTATGATATTGGCTTGATCTATCTCCCTCTTTGACAATAATACCAAAGACATATGTCAAAAACTTGTCATCTTAAACATGCAGATATGGGCTTTTGCAGTTTCTTTAATTGCTCCCTCTGTTACCTTGCTTGTGACTGATTTAAAGTTTTAGTTCTATAATTACTTTAGGCAAATCCTAAAGTAAGATCTTCTACATCAATGTGTAACATACAAATATCAACTTGTTTGATGCAAGGCACTCCTCTTGTTACTTAGATAGCCTTTGATAGGGGTATCACCCCTAATTTACCTCTTAGACACTCATAAACATCCTTAGGTAATGGTTTGTGAAGATATCAACAATTTTTTCCTTTGTGTTAACATATTCCATCTTCACCTCTTCATCTTGAACTAACTCTCTCAAGTAATGATACTTGATTGCAATGTGCTTATTTTTGTATGCATCACTAGATTCTTTGATATATTGATAACACTTGTATTATCACAATAAAATATCACTGGTTCTATGATTTCTTCCTTCATTCCTTTGAGTATCTATTTGATCCATACAATGTTTATGCAATTTACAACAACAATAACATATTCAGCTTTAGTAGTAGATTGTGAAGTACAACTCTATTTCTTGCTAGTCCATGTAACTAGTCTTTTGCCTAAGAGAAATGTTCCTTCATTGGTGCTTTTTCTATCATTGATGTTTCCATCCCAATCAACATCAATGTAGGCTCTTAATTCAAAATTTTTGTTCTTCTTGTAGTATAGAACAAACTCTTCTATTTCTTCAGATATCTCATTATTCTCTTCACAACCATTAAATAATTTTCCTTGGGATTAGCAAAGAATCTTGCAATTATCTACTACATATTGCAATTTTCCAATCATAGACTTGTACATTGTTTGGTTCACCTCAGTGAAATCATCATTCTTTGACAATTTGTGTCCTGTCACCATAGGTGTGCTTATTGGTTTGGATTTTTCTAATCCAAAAATTTTCAATATTTCCTTGACATACTTTGATTGAGTGATGTATATACCATATTTCATCTGATATACTTGCAAACCCACAATTTTTTTATCTCTCCAAACATAGACATTTCAAATTCTTGCTTTATTTGATTTGCAAAATTCTTACATAAAGCATCTTGCCCTCCAAATATGATGTCATCAATAAATATTTTAGATAACAAAATACCTTTTCCTTTCTTTGTCTTTATGTACTAATTGCTATTATCATTAGTCCTTTCAAATCCAATTTTCACAACATAAGTATGAAGTCTCTCATACCATGCTCTTGGTGCTTGTTTCAAACCATACAGAGCTTTGTGTAGTCTACATACCATGTTCTTATTGTTAACATTAGCAAAACCTTATGGCTATTCTATGTAAACTTCTTTCTCCAATATACCATTCAAAAATGTAGACTTGACATCCATATGATAAACTTTGAAACCTTTGTATGTAGCATAAGCAAGTAGAGTTCTTACTCCTTCCAATCTAGCAATAGGAGCAAATGTCTCTTCATAGTCAATTCCTTCTTCTTGTGCATATCCCTTGCAAACTAATCTTTCTTTGTTTCTTGCAACTTCACCATTTTCATCTAGCTTGTTTCTGAATACCCACTTGGTACCAATCACATTCTTGTCTTCTAGTTTAGGAATTAGACTCCATGTTTTGTTCTTCTCTGTTTGTTCAATCTCTTCTTCCATGGCTTTGTACCAGTCATCATCCTCTAATGCATCTTTTACTATTTTGAGTTCCTTCATGCTCAATAAAAATGTTTCATTCTTCAATCTATTTCTTGACATTATTTTGGCATCTTTATCTCTAATGATTTGAGTAGTAGGATGATGTCTTTTGACATACTTAGACAATCTTGGTTAAGTTCTTGTTTCTTTATTTTGTCTTTCAACTTCATAATTACTATGTATATCTTTGTTAGGTATATTAACATCTTTTTCATGTGTATTAATCTCAAAATTAGAATGTGCATCCATTTCTTTCTATGACTTGATATCTGAATGCAGCTCGGTTCTTGAATGTAACTCGACATTAATAGGGTGTGACTCGACAGTCACTGTAACTTTCTATTGATTTGAAACTTGGTTTGCAACATCTTCTTTAGTAGGCATTCCTTCATAAAACTATACAAATGTTTTGTATTCTTCTAGCCTTTTCATAGATTCAACTTCATGTACTTCTGTATATTCATCAAAGTTTAGATTTGCAATTTCCACAATTTTGTTAGTGTTAGTATTCAAACACTTATAAGCTTTACTTCTTGTGGAATATCTTAGGAATATACCTTCTTCAATTTTTGCATCAAGCTTGCCATTCCTAACATCTTTGAGAATGTAACATTTACTTCCAAATACCTTAAAGTATTTTACATTAGGTGAGTATCCATACCATAGTTTAAAAGGTGTTGAATGAGTACCTTTCTTTATTTGCACATGGTTTAAGGTATAGACAATTGTGCTTACAACTTCTCTCTAGTATTTTAGAGCAACATTCTTCTCCATAATTAGTGTTCTAGCATAGTCCATTATACATCTATTCCTCCTTTTAGCTATTCCATTTTGTGGAGGTGTTCTAGGGGAAGATGTCTATCTTTTGATTCTTTTGTCATTACAGAACACCTCAAATTTATTTGATGTGAATTCTCCTCCTCTATCAGATCTCAAACATTTGAAAAACATCATATTTCTATTTCAAAAACATAATTGTCATCATCTTAGAATAGTCCTCAACAAATATCATTATGTACTTATCTCCTTTGTCGCTTTGCACTTCAATTGGTTCATACAAGTTAGTATGAAAAACCTCTAGTAATTTTTTAGAGGTATAAGTTTTTTCATTTTCCTCACTGACATTGTTTGCACATTACATTATCAAGCTTCTTCAACTTAGGCAAACCTCTAACTTTCTTCATGTTACTGATACTAGCCAAGTTATCAAAGTTAACATGACATAACCTCTTGTGCCATAGCCATACATCATCAAATTTCACAACAAGACAAGTAGCATCTTCTATATCAAGATAGAATAGATTAATTCTAGTTTGATCACCTTTTCCAATTAGTTTCCCATTTGTGTCATATATCCTAGCAATCTTGTTTTCAAATTCAACCTTGCATCCTAGATTGTTTAGCTATGACATACTCAACATGTTATAGCTTAGTCCTTCAATATAGTAAGCATTGTCACATGAAATATTATCTGTGAGTTTGATAGAACCTTTTCCTTTTATCAAACATGGTGTATCATTACCAAATCTTACACTATTTCCATCATAACAATTGAGGGTAATGAACTTACTTTTGTCTCTAGTCATGTGATGTGAAAATCCATTGTCAATGATCCATCTATCATTCTTGTTTACGCAAGTCACATGTTTAGTTGCCTCATCTTCATTAGATTCTTCCTTCATTGCAACATAAACCACCTCATCATCATGTTTTTCAGAATCATTTTCTTTAGCAATGTAGCAAGAATTCTTGCCTTTTCCTTTGTAATCTTTCCTATCTTCATCTCTAAACTACTCTTGTATTTTTCACCACCTCTATAGTTATTCTTCTTTGGACATCTAGCAACAATATGACCAACCTCATTGCAATTGAAACAAATGATGGGTAACTTACCTTTACCTTTATGGATTCTACTTGTCAGTAGTGCTTCAAGCTGTTGAAAATCCTCATTTGTAAGATTGTCATTGGACACATATTTGTTCTTTTTCTTCTTCTTCTTTTGATTAGGTTCTTTCAATGACACTTTAGATTTGAAAGTAGATTTAATATTTTTAGGCTTGTAATTATCAAAGTTAGCTCAAAAGTAGTTAGTCTACCTACTAGACCTTCAAGTGATAGCTCATTCCCTGGAATACATCTTAGTTCTGGAATTGTAGAAACTCTCAAAAATTTGCTTAAAATAGTTTCATCATCTATATTACCAATAGCTCCTCTTATTGCATTGACAACTTCTTTTATCCCTTCAACATATTGAGCAATTTCTCACCTTGTTCCATTCTCATTTCACCAAACTTACCTTTGAGACTTTTAGCTTTGGCTCTTAGAATATTTGCATCTCCTCCATAGAGAGTGGCTAGGGCATCCCACATTTTCTTTGCATTTTCAAGTCCTTTTATCTCATCAAATTGCGCATAACTTATGATAGACGCAATCTCCAGCATTGCCTGATTTTTTTTTTTATTCTTCCTCATATCTTCAATAGTTGGGGCACCAATATATCAACATTTTCCACAAAAATGGTAGATTGTATATGATCTCCAAGTCCTCCAAGGTGTAGCTTCATCAAACTTTTCCATGTAGGAAAGTTCTCTTTCTTGAGCTTAGGTACTTCTCTTTTAGACATCTTGATCTTTGTGCTTCTAGTACCTTTAAACTAGTTCTCTTCAAGTAGATGGCTCTGATACCAATTGTTGGAATACTTTAGAATAACTAGGGGGGGGAGGGGGGGTGAATTAGTTATCCAAGGTCTAGATGTATAAATTAAACTTTTCACAACTTAGTGAACCCATAAAGCATTCATACTCATGCATGCATCCATAAGAGTATGCAGTTACTAAAAACTTGTAGGTTACTGTCAAATCAACTTGTAGAAATGTAAAGCATGAAACATAATAGATTCATCAACACACTTGACATAATGATTTATGTGGAAATCCAATTTGAGAAAAACCACCAATAACATGCTACTCCTTTTCACTCTTCTAAAGTGATGCCTTGTGAAAGGTCAACCCTGTTAAAGGTTGCAATACAGACTGTTAAATGTGACCTTGGTAATGGATTTTAATCACCCTATTGGAAGTGAGCTTTATTAGAGGACTTTAGGCCATTCAGTTGGAATGCCACCTAGTTAAAGGATTTACAAATGACTATTAGGTCAACCTTAATCGAAAGGATTTACCCTAAACTGATACAATTGTTAGAGAGTAACAATAGAGCTTTGATCTGATATAATTTACATCTTCTCTTATATATTACAGATATCTATTTAGTCCTTAATTCTTCTTGTCCTTCATACATTTCAACTCTAATAGCTTGTTCACCCTTTAAGAATTCATCTTCTTTAAGCCTTCTTTTTTAACATGCCATTACAGACTCTTCTCTTAGGTCACTTGATGAAGCAAAACCCTTGACTTCTTGTCTTCCTTAGGTTATCGAACATAACAACTTTTCTTCATGACCAGACATTCCTATAAGTAGGATATTATGATATTTTCTTGCTCATTTTCCATCATCCAAATTTAGGGTTTAGATGGATTAGGTAGGATATAATGTATCTACCCCATATTTCATATCTATTCTAGAAACTTCTCCTATAATCCGTTTGAATTCACCTAAAAATGGTTTACCTCAAATTCTGTTCTACCAGCTCATCATCCTTATCTTCCACTTGGTTCACAAAATCTAGGAAAACAAACCTATCAGCTTAGATTCATTGAACCTTTGATCTTTTAAATAATGCAATAGCTCGACATTATCAACCTTCTGATGCTCAACACATACTGCATTGCTCAACATCCACTATGAAAATACTCATCACCTACTAAAGTTTATTGATGCTCGACATCAACTAGACTTTACTCAGCATCAACTATTTTTCTTGATATACACTAGAATGAACTTTTACTTGGCTCCAACTAATTTTCTACTCAGCTTGCATTGACTTTGCTTGACACCTACTATCCACTCGGTCAAGCTTGGTAGACAAACATTGTGTAACTTGTTATTCTAAACTTTCTAAGTGTAACCAACCTTTATAACCTTAAGTAGATTATCAATACATCATGTCATCCCTGTCTTAATTGATCCTTGTACTTCATTACATAATCATAACTCAACCTTTCCTCTAGGTGCTATTGTTACCTCTTATTGGTCAAATCCTCTTCATCAATGAACTAAGTGATTGTAATTGAATCTTATAAGCAATTGTCTTACCAGCAAATAGCAAGTTTGACATTAGTGACAAAACAATGATTGAAACACATAGTCTTTTTCAACAATCTCCTTCTTCCAATCATCTTTCTCAACAATGATCTTTTCAATTAGATATCAACAAAATCAAGACCTAGATGATCACATTAAAGCAAGTATAGTCACTTGTGGGATTCTTGGTGTGAAAGAAGAAAACATCTTTGCCAAACTATTTGTTAGAAGCCTTACTGGAAGTGCAATAGATTAGATCCATAATTTGCCAGATAGTTGCATCACTTTCTAGAATAATCTTTAGGTAAAATTTGTTCAAAGGTTTATGCCCATAGTTGATGTTGCTAAGTTGTTATTGAATTTATTTCAAATCAAGATGGAAGAAGGGGAAGCCATGAGGGATTTTATTGATAAATTTAAAAAAGTTTTACCAAGATTCACTTGATTAGCTAGCCAAGTGAGAATAACTAGTTGTGTGTCTTCATTGTCACCATGCAAACTAAAATTACATTCTTGCTTCTGCATCTAAAAGGATAGAGGTTACAAGATGCACAAAGGGAGACTGTTAACTTGGATGATAATATGATCATCAGCAGGATGAAATGTGCTAAATCCTCACAAGAAGAAATATACACTATGAACAACAACATTATCTGAAGGTAAATCCTAGATGGAAAAGACTTGTCCTCAAAATAGTGAAACCTTGACCCCTTCGACCTATTTATCAAAATATGAGAGTTCTTAGTATAGAGGATTCACTAATGTCTCTTGTTATTGAAAATAGTCCCAATGATGTGTCTAGAGTATATCATTTACATGTTGAGTACGATGATGAGGACATAGAAAAATCATGCTCGCGGATGGTGTGGCCTCATGAAGATCAAGCATCAAAAAGGTTGGACCTTCCACTTTTGCAATTGAAAAATGAGAGTCCTTTAGATTCTACAAGTTTGATAGTAGAAGAAAAAGATGGGTTGTAGGACACACTTTGTGATGACAATGAGGTTGAATAGCCTCAACCAATGTTAGCTCCCCTAGATGGTGATAATTTTAATGAAGAAGAGATCATTGAAGGGCTTTTATCAATAATTAAGTATGATGATTTCAAAGGTAAATATTCTAATTTTTATTTTATTGATGTAATTGACCTAGATAGTATGTTCTCTAAAGTGGTTATAGAAAAAGATGATGAAGCTAGCCTAACTAGTAATGATTCTATGTTGGATGAAGGGTATTCCTATTTTAAAGATACTTCAAACATTAAAAACCCTTCTCATTATCAAGATCTTGTGAGTGTTAATTGGGTGAATGGCATGATCTTCTCATTAGAAATATGTGAGCCAATTTTTTTCAGCCACTGACTAGAGAAGGCCTTGAAAATTTTATGCCAAAAAATTGAGTAGGAATAGTGATCTATGATGATATATGGTTGTGTAGACATGGATATCAGCTTGAAAATTTGCTGTATTCAATAGACTAGATTCACAATGATAAAGAGTCTGTCATGTAGAGGTTGCATCAAGGTGTCTCATCCAGGAATAGCCCATTGTTTTGGAGTGGCTCTTTTTTCTCATAGCTGGTAAATGGCTTTGTTTAAGGCCTCCTCAACCCTAAATCTTATGGTGAGTTCTTCTCACATGTATATATTTGTAAATATCTTGTCACTCTCTAAGCTTTTGGTGGTGTTTAGTGTAGCTAGTTAGTTACTTTTGGCTTGTCGGTAGCTTAGGTGCCTTTGAGTGTTCCCACTAGTAAATTTGAACTCAATTTTCAAAAAATTTTGGTCAAAATTTTGACACAGGTTGGTCAAAATTTTGACCATGTAGTTCATGGTAATTTTTCTCATCAAAATTTTGACCAACTTGCACATTGGTCAAAATTTTGACCAATCCATTCGTCAAAATTTTTTAAGTTTTGCTAGCTCTAATTTGTCATTGTTGGTCAAAATTTCCACCAATGTTTGGTCAATTTTATTTTAGAATTGGTGGAAATTTTGATCAATTCTTGGTAAAAAACTATCAAGAATTGGTCGAAATTCCCACCCATGTTTGGTCAATTTTTTTAAATAATTGGTGGAAATTTTGACCAAATCTTGGTTGAAAACTATCAAGAATTGGTCAAAATTTCCACCAATGTTTGGTCAATTTTTTTAATAATTGGTGGAAATTTTGACCAAGTCTTGGTAGAAAACTATCAAGAATTCGTCGAGATTTCCACCAATGTTTGGTCAATTTTTTATATATAATTGGTGGAAATTTTGACCAATTCTTGGTAGAAAACTATCAAGAATTGGTTGTCATTTTCACCAATGTTTGGTCAATTTTATTTTTTAATGCTGTATCAAGCAATTGTTTCTTATCCAAGCCATTTAATTTGCAACCTTTTAAATCTCTGCAAAGATAAAGTTGGAGTAGCTTTACAATTAGAGAACACCTTTGAGAAGAAAAATTCTCCTGCTCCAACTTTATCTTTGCAGAGATTTAAAAGGTTGCAAATTAAATGGCTTGGATAAGAAACAATTGCTTGATACATCATGGAACAAAGAAGAACATAAACATATAACATGGCCATGTATTCTTTGAAATGATCTGCAATGTTGATTCAAATACTTATACACAATATTTTTAGAAATCTATAAATGAATAAGATATAATGGTTTAGAAGCTCCAAAATTTAGGAAATGACAAAAATATCCTTCAAGATGATTTCTTTTTTTGGCTCTTTCAAAGAGAGATTTAAATATTTTAGAAATAAATATTTCCCATGTATACTTACATTCCTTTAGGATTGGTAGAACTATTATCATCTTCTAGTGGCAAGAATGTACCAAAAATTTTATTATCTATACTCTGTAATGTAGCCATTGCAAGATTGAATGGTCCTGCACCATTCTTGTGTATTTGAAGAGCTAAGACACTCCAATCTATTTGATAGATTGTGATGCCCCCAAGTTGCAGAGAGCTATTCACACTGATAGTCTTCCTTAGAACTTCCTTTCCATTTGTTTCACATAAAGAAAGGTCGATGTGAAATTGGGATACCTAAATAAAGATGGGTGAGAAAAATGAATAACAATAAGATACCTAATGTTAACATCTCAATGTAGTTTTCAAAAGAGGCTTAATTATTTTGAGATTATCAAACTGAAAAAATGTAGCTAGGAGAACAAAAAAAGAACAAAGAGTTGTAAGATGGTGGCTAGAATACTATTTTTTCTTTTATGTGAGTGGTTGTGTGAAGGAGAACAAAAGCTCCAGATTGTGATTCCAAATATATATATACCTCACTATTCTCATAGTAATCAATGCAAAACTTCTCAACATGAACTTCAGTTTGAAAACTGGAATTGGTTTAGACAAAATCCTATTTGGAGTAAGCACATCTGCCATCATAAAATTCAAACCTTGAGGAACTATAATTGAACCAAGGTAGCCCCCCATAGAACTTAGAGTTTCCCCTACCATTATAAGTAAAAGAGCTACATGTACACCAATAGGTGCAACCCTACTAGCAAGCCCTTTGAATCCATATAGACATAATTCGTGAAGAAGACCTACAAATCTCAAAATTTGAAAACAAAAGATCATATTATCCATGAAATAAGAGCAAAAATATTGGATGAATGCTATCAGATTATTTCTTCCAAATAATCACAATTAGCTTACCTCATTTGTGGATTTTGTTGGATGGAATAATGTGTATAGTGTTAATTCTTCCTTGTGCAAGCATTAAATTAGGTCTTTTCAAGTTTTGCAAGTGCCTTGTTTAATTCTTTCTAAGTAGACTATGCTCCTCATCTAGTATTTATGATGTCATTATCATGACACTATAATTTGGAAGCATGCAATGTTAAAGTAATTCTAGAGAAGGTAGAATGCAAATTTTAAAGATAGACAACATGCAAGCATCCCCTCATAATAAAGACAATGCCTTGAATAAAATTTGGCATTGAAGGATCCCTCATTTTGGTAAAGATCATCAAAAAACTATAAGAGACATGAAATTTCCACAGTTCATGATAGTTCTAGTGAATGCTTTTGGATATAATGATGCAACTTTTTTCAGCATCAATAGTTTGGATCACACTCACATTTTTTCTCAAATGCTGATGCTGGAAAACACTACATAGTTATATCCAGAAGCATTTGTTAATACTAGAAAACTATCCTTGTTTCCTCTATAGGCTATATTATGGATGCGCTATATGAAATCTCTCTCTTGATACATATGGGGGAAAAAGTAGCTATAAGTCATATATTAAGTATGGCATGGAGTCCCTGTAGCACTAAAATTCTCAAATATTTTCCTAATTAATGTCTTTGAGGATGTGAAAAATTTAAAAATAGACCATGACTAGAATGGCCTATTGCCAATCACAATAGATAAAGAGTGTAAGTAAATTAAAAATTTTAACCCTGAACCAAGTCTTCCAACCATTCAACCTCTGAGCTGAGATCTTTTAATGCCAAACATTAACACTTAACTCGTTTAAACATGTAATGAAACCAACATCATATGAGGAGTACATTACCACATCACTGGACTAATTTCTACTACCTAATGATCTACATGTTGCTAGACATTGAAGCTATTAGTACAAAGCAAGGAGCTATTAAAATTGTTATCTAGGAGAAAATCAAATAAAAATAGAAAACAATTATCTTAACTTACCATCTATGGCTATGCAATGAACTTGTGCTAAGTGTTTTCTAGCCTTAATTTTGACATAAATTCCCACCAAACATAATGCGAACACAACTCCATCAACTACTCTGCATGTTATGGTTATTTCCAATTTTTTTACCCTGCCTACAAAACAGAACACTTGCCTTTAATAATAATCCTAACAATAGGTTAATTTGCAGAATTATAGGTATCTTAATTTGACATAAAGACAACCTAATTAAAAATGCACCTTTGTTTCATGTCAAGAACCTTACTTCCATTTTTGTTAAATGCTTATTTAATAGTAAAGTGATCGAATCATATACAAATGATAAATGGGCATTCATTTGTGGAAACAAAGAAAAGCATTAAATTAGTCTTTGTGAACTAGGCTTTAAAGGAATGTATATGATTATAAGATCATTTGTCAAACCCAAAATAAAGAGTAGTATGATAGATACTGGTGCCTAAAGATCTTTGTCTTTCATAGTCTATATTATTAGAAAAATATCTCTTGGTAATATACTGTATAGAGTGTTTGAATCTATTAGTCTTAGATAACCCTAAAGAGCACTCAAGTATAATGATAAACCAACCAAAAGGGTGTTGTACATAATGAGCATAAGTAGACTGTTCCACTGTGAAAATAAGAATTAACATGGATGAAGTTCTAAGCAGACCAAAATTAGAGAAAAGACACTGAATACATATCAATAAGGAAAGATGAATCATCACACAACTAAAATTATAGTTCATATAGTTTTGTCTTGTCTAAACTAGTATAGAAGATTAAGCAATCAGACACACAAAGAGTAGCTCAAGATTTTTCTATAATGCTAAAATCAAGACATGTAACTATTTGAATTTTGACTACAATACACAAATCCAATCTTATTCAGTGCTTGTTCACAACATTTCTCCAAAGTAGAAAAATTAAAATAGGTAGCCTAAATAACATGAAAGAAAAAAAATTAGAAGGTACAGGCTGGGTGCACATATGGCAAAAATCAAAGTGAGCTGTAGTCTTTTATTCAATAGCCCAATCACTAAATTAGTCAGTTCCAACTTCCACATATCAATGGATATTCACCATCAAAAGCATCATATATTAGGAGAGGGGTAAGGTTGCAAGTATTTGTCAAACAGTCTTATCTATCCACATTGAGGTGAGCATGTCATATTTATAGCCAATTCTTACACAAGATATGAGCAAATCCACAAAGTTTCTTGAAATTTGAGTTTAATTATAATTAACTATTATATAAATGTGTTATGAAAAAGATGTGTAAAAACCATACTTGTTGGACAATTATGTGTCCTGTCATGTCAAAAGAAAAATGATAAATAATGACACTATGTACATGTTATAGCTATACATCTCTTCCCCTAATAACTATGCATCCTTTCCAAAAACAAGTCTCTAATGTCCATGACTTGCATTCAACATTTTTACATACCCATAGTGGTGTAATAAAAAATAGTGCTAACAAATTAATTTGTTAAAAAATTAAAATATTATTCTCCAAGTGCAACAATGAAGAGGTCTAATTCTTGCAACATAAAAAAAATTAAGCTTGTAATTCTTGCAAACATATAGGTTTGTTGAAGAGGTGGGACTGACTCCTAAAGAAATATGAAGCATAGAGTTAACTACTTAGTGTGAACATAGACTATCATTGTATGCTATCAAAGGCCTATGAGTTCAAGAACCAATTCATTCAAAACTTGTCTTACTACATTACTTGATATCCATACAAAATCATCCAACTAGCATTAAGAAAATTTCAAATCAGTCATCACCTATAAAAAATTTAGTTTTCCTACAATAATACATTCTTTTTGGAAGATTCAATAAGCATGCAAAAGGAATAGCTTAATCTAGCCATTATTATTTGAAGTAATCATGTAAGCTTTAAGGAATTTAAATAAAAACAGTCAGACTCAACAACGAGTGAAGGCATATGAGTTAAAGCCATAAATATATTAAAAAAGAACACAATATTAGAGAAAATTTTATTAAGACTATGTATAGAATTATTTCTCACAAAGATTAAATTTTAAATAAGGTAAAAAGAAAGACTAAAAAAAACTTACCTCAGTAAATGTTGCTACTATCTATACCACACGGGTAACAAGTTGCCTTTGACTACTTGAATATTCATATGATAACTTAATACATTGCTCCCCAATCGCTTAAGTTTTGCATTTGTTAATTTGACTCCATTCTTCTGTGTTTCTAAGACTATATACTATGTATTCAACTTCTTCTGTACTTTTGGTTCCTCTTGTCCAAATTGTGTACCTTTGTCCAGTTTTAAAGCCTTGTCAATAGGAAGATCCAGATCATCTGCTACTCTATGATGTACTTTTTGAATTTGTTCTTCCACTTCATGTTGTCAGACTAGGATCGTAACCAACTAAGATCATGTACTCTCCATTGTCAAGTTGATTGAGATCAACAACAACCTCCACAAGTGCTACAAACTTTGTCAAATGCTCTTCATCTGTCCAAAGGTCAAAGGCATCCAAATATCTTTCCCTGATCAATAACGAAAAGTCCCCTTGATATCGTTTGAGTGAATTTTTCATTATAGGAAGTTGTATGCTTTTCTATCACATGTACAATAACTATAGTGAACAAAAACAATCCAAAAATAGCTTAAGTGCTTGAAAACCATAGTTCTCATCTTATAAAAGATGTGATATCTGCTAACTACAAGCTTAGCATGATAGCTAAGAACAATCATAGATGAAAAAATACACCATTTAATTAGTAAGTGCAATTGCACAATACACAAATAAATTTAGATACAAAGCAATGATCAACATTCATTCAAAAGCACAATGTCATTGTCATGATAGAAACACATAAATTTAGTGCAAAAATATCCATATGATCATAGAAGAGAAAAAATACAAAGCACGTTATTGCAAATGCATAGTATAAAAAATCAAATACATCAAAACTTAAAGGTCCTTGCTTGATAGAGCTTTACAATATCTTGTAGATTGGCCCTACCCTTCTCCAGTTTCCACACAAGTCAATCAATATCTACAATTTTTTTTAGATGAAGTCTTAAATCTTGGCATGATGATGCATCCTTAAAAAATGCCTGCACCATATCCAGTCTACACTTGATCTCTTCTACATATATGAGAGGTTGCTTGAGCCACCTATTCAATAGTCTCTTCCCCATGCTAGCAGTACATGTCCTGTTCATCAATCCAAATAATCTAAAGTTCATTATTCACATCTATTTTACTTTCAAGAACATTCAATGCTTGTAAAGCTGCAACATCTAGCTGCATAAATCTGCCTCTGTGATAATGCTAAATGGTAAATTTTCCATAATTGTTGTCATCTGCAATCAAATCTATGTAAGAGAGGAGGCCCCCTAAAGCTCCAATAGTAGACTCTAAACTTGCAACTATGTCCTTCAATTACTCAACTGAACTTTTTACAAGGCAACAAAGATCTTGATCAAAATCCCTAGACTTGAAATCAGATTTCTTCATTTTAGTTAAGAGAACATTACAACTTGCCAATACATCATGTAGGAATTTATTATCAGTGGACTTTCCACTACTTAGAGTTAACAAGCATTGCCTACAACCAAGAGCTATCATAGTAGATTCCAGGTTTGAGTATTGGTTGTCATCAAGAAACTCGATGATGCCTAAAGTTCTCTTTTTCAGGTCAAAAAAGGCCATACCCACAAGGTAATCATTCTCATGAATATCATATTGAAGAGTGATTAACATTGGTGTATCTCATATGTCATTGCTAGCAAAGAGAATGTCCTCAAAACTACCAAGCTTGCTAGTGGTTCCAATTTTTGCCAACCTCCAATTTGATCCACTTCCCTCAAAAAGATTCACAGTATAATAAGTCCTCTCTAACAAAAATTTTGTGATAATCATTTCAAACATATCCTTGCTAATGCTCACACTTGAGAGAGCATCATGTCCATTACCTAACTGACAAAGAGTAGTTGTGGTCTAGTAGTAAGATTTTGCAATGAAGAGTGCATCATCCCCATGAGCAGTATAGTAATCCTAATATCATTAAATATTTAGTCAGTTCTATGATCATCTTATCATCTATCAACTTGAATAACTTAGATTTTGTGTTATTGGTAGAGGTTTGTGATTGCTCTTCTTTCATATCCTTTATAGCTCTATGTGCCCCCATCATTTGATAATCTATGATAGAGTGTTGAATCTTATTCGATGCCTAAGTGAATAGATGACTTCATATCTTAAAGAATTATATCACAACATCCATCAGCCAATGACTATTTTATATGTGACTCTTGATTTGAGTCAAAGTGTAATATTTTGATACTTTTCCAATAATCAGTAACTATCTATTGGACCCTCACCAATATTTAGTTGATATATAGTCAAATTGCTGCCATTAAAGACTTACTAGTTTCCTTTCCACTCATTGCCTTCCTCAAATGGGATGTTAACATACTCTACTACTACAATTTCCCCTATTGAGACTTTTACTAACTTACTCTACTATTCACAACTAGGGTTTAGATCCCACTCAAATATAACAATATAAAACTTTCCTTACTAGGAGAATGCCAATTCCTAATGATAAATTTTCATCATAATGAATTTGAATTACATTAAGGAATAATTGATGATTCATAATACATTTTCAACCATTCAATTCCTTGTTGCACTCTTCATCACTAACCTTGAGAAAGATGGGGAATTACTTGTCCATGGGCCTTGGAAACCATTTCTGAGTAGGCTCCCTCAAAGGATTTTTGGTACATATGTCTAACACCTATCATGAGGCTACCTCCTCAAGGATTAATTGATTGGCTATTTGAGGGACTACAGGGAAGAGAATTTCTAATGAGGAATAGGTAGGTGATAATTGAATGAACTTCGTGGTATGCTTTTGGGTTTAATTTGAAGTAGAAATGGTAAAATTCACCCAATTGGATTTAGCATGGGATGAACCTAATCCCCTTCCAAAGTATCTACTCATGCCAAGACCAAGGAAAGGAATGTAACCCATAGTGTAGTGCACAATGCACTAACAATCCCTCCTTTAGGATGCACATGGGTGGGGAATGATTAGCCATTATATGCGAACTAGTCACTATTATCTTGTGATTCACATGTGAGTAGGTCACTACAATCTTTATGATGTATGTTGGAGCTACTTACTATGTATGTGATGTATGGAAAGCTAGTTAACTTGTGTACCAGTGATGTGTATGAGCAAGTTTTTGTATATGAGACAAGTGCTCATTATAATCACAATGTGTGTGATTTGTGATATGGGGTTGAGGTTGTTTAGAGCAACTGTCAAATGACTATTGCAAACTAGATCACTAAGGAGGGATATAATTAGCTATTTACAAAATAGCTAAGACCAAAGATAAACATCTATTCAAAATAAGGACTATTTGTATGGTGGCTTGTGGACTACAACACCACCTATTGTCATATGGGAGCTATGGTAGGAGAGAAATAGATGCATTTTTAAAAATAAAAGTACATGATAGGAACAACTTACCAACAAGATGGAGGCTTCAATTATCAAGATTGTGAATAATAAAATATTGAATATGCAAAAAGTGGCAGAAAATATGACTTATTGGGATGAGAAGATGAGAGGTAGATGGATTTGGGTTTTGCAATTCCTTGGTATGTTAGTTTGAGCTTCACTTGGTTTTGAGAATACTATAATATTCTCTACTTAACAAGGCCAACCACATGAAGGTGGAAGCTCATTTTTCCTCACCCCCTCCCCCTAACATCAATCTAAATTACCCATTATCATCTAATTACATACTTCATTCATTCATTCTTCCATTTATGAACTATAACATTCAATCAGTAAAATCACATAACATTCATTAATATGATCTATAAAATTCATTAATACAAAATACTAATCAAGAATTAATTAACATATAACAATATTCATTAACATAAAATAAAAATCAATACTAATACACAAAATTCATAGATAATTACTTAAAACAAAGTTCTTTCATCATCCAACAAGGTTTATCAAAGACCATTTTGAAAACATCATTTCTTCTTTTTGTTTTTTTAGCTCTGTTAAGAAAAGGGCTGATAGGAGCATCAATATCTTCCTCATTGTCCTCTTGTGGTACATGTAATGTCAAATTATGATGGCTCCTCCTCTTTGGAGGAGTAGGAGGCTATTGCACTAAAGGGAGCTCTGTTGCAAGAACAAGTAAATGGGTTAAATTGGCATACTCTTTTTCTTTTTTTAATTGTTATAAGTCTATAATTAAGTACTAGTACAACATAACATGCATTTTTCTTACCTGACAATTCCACATCATGTACATTAACATTTTGATGTGCTGCCATGTCAACATGTTGAACACTTGGAACATGCTCCACTCCTTCACCATGATGTTCAACATGCTCTAAAATATTCAAAAAAAGGATACAAGTCAAATTGTAATTGAAGATTTAAATTGTATTCATAATTAATTTCCAATAGAAAATTAATACCTCCACCATTATAATGCACATCATGACCTTCGTTATGAGAAGGTTCTATGATAGGATATGAAGGTTGTAGTAAAATGTTATGCGCATTGTTATGCAATCAATTTATGTTCAAAACTATCACCAAAAAAGAATTTTCTCAACTATTCAATTTCATTTACTTTTCATTTGACCAATTTACCTATGTCTCATTTGGTGTACTAGATTCTTGGGTAAGGCTTTTAGATTCTTGGCATAGGTGTGCAACCACGACTTTATAGCCTTCCTGCAAGGCAATTTTTCTATCTTCATCTGTGAGCTCCACATTGAATTCTATGCCCTATATTTTTTGCTTAACATCGTTAGTTTTCCATGTATGGTTTCATTAATTAATTATTTTTGCAAAATTATATTATATATATATAATTTCATTGCCGCTACTTACAATTCTAGACTAGAGATTTATATAGCCACTAGAGCCAAGTTTGTGTTGGCCAACTTTTTCTAGTCTTACTTTTATAGCCACAAATGTGTCCTGTAGTCTATGAACACTTTCAAACATGTTAGATTATATATTTACAAAGATCACTAATTAGTGCATGATTACAATGTACTTAATACTATCATGAGATACCTTCTTTTGCCCTGTGCTAGTTCATTTACTCTATTTTCACATAGCCTTTTCTCCTTTGCATCTTCTATTATTTCATTCCACTCCATCAGTGGAATTATAGGAGGACTCTTGTACTTTGGGTTCTCCATAAGACCCCTTCTATATTGATCCCTCACAGTCTTTATATGCCTTGATGCTCTTTTCAAAAGTAGGCCAGTGTCAAAAATGGTTTTTCCAAATAAGTCCTCAAAAGATGTAATCAACTGATTTTTTAATTTAGAAGCCTATAAATTCCACCTTCAAAAAATAATTTAAATTGTTAGATCAATAACTTTAATATAGAACAATAAATGAAAGAAAACAAAAATTATGTAGCAATGATATGAAACTACGTACCTTTTATGTATGGTGGGTCCAAATAACCTCAATGTCAAATCAAAAAGATGGTCAAAGAAAATATTATTACCTACAAAAACATAAAGGGATTATCAGTCCAAAATGAGTTATGTATAAGTAAACTAAATTTACAGTTTAAACAATAACAATTTTAAAGAACCTAGAAGCTTTCATAATTTAAATGAAACATACTTTTCTTGTTCAACAATAATGTCCCTTCAAATGAACCAGTACTAGTCACACAGATTGCTCCAAGAAATGGATTAGCTTCAGTAGTACTGCTCTCTATTGCTCTATCAACTGAAGGTCTATCTATTAGTGCACAAAATAGGTACACGAGTGCAAAATCCACCCAAAAAAAAAAAGCATGATTAACACATTGTGCAATATAGCAATACAAGGTTTTACCAGTTGTACTGGGCATAGATGAGGATGTTTGCATGCTCCTTGTTGCTAACAATGAACAAGGCAATATTGGACCTCGATCGAAGGAGACATTTGCAATGGATAAAGATAAAATGGGATACTAGCTAGAAGTGTCCAAAAAAAAAGATTAAGTATTATAATGTTGATGAAAACAAACAAAGAAAGTGTTACTTACACGAAGGTTGTGGGCTACAACCCTCACCATGTTCACCATATGATGTCACAACTATCATATATTTCTATACAAGAACACATAATATTTTAGATTATGATCCATAAGATACTATAAAATATTAACATCTATTGAACTTCTTTTATTGCTGTAGATTAATTACTGCTTACCTTCAAAGATTGGACCCTATGGTCCAATTCTTTTTTCAGTGCCTCTTTATCCTCGCTTGTGTCATAGTCGATGATAATGTTAACAATTTCATCAGTGTATCTTTTTTTGAGTTGTTGGGCAATGAACATAGGATCAATACTAGAGGTGATTTCGTGTAGAAATGATGCTGGCATTTCAGATCACATTTGATTTGCTGTCATTCTAGCTTTTTCCTATCATTTGTGACATCAATATCAATAAAATTTCATCAAAATAACTCCAAAGCCATAAATAAAAGAACATAATAATACAATGTTTGTTTCTATATAAAAATAAAAATTATAATAATTAATGTTTACCTCCACTAAAGGTGTCTGAGTTAGTGCAACCCTACTTGTGCGCGGTGGTCTACCCATGTTGCCCTATGAAAAAGATTACTAGTTCTTAGAAATCAGCAGCGAAATGAAAGTATTTGACATGTTGTACTTAATGTTTGTATCTACACATATGGTTTTGAGAGAAAAATTTGGTGTAACTAATGTGTATATCTAAAAAATTCAAAATCAGTAAAATGTCATCAAAATAACTCCAAAGCCATAATGAAAAGAACATAATAATACAACATTTGTTTCTATATAACAATAAAAATTACCTTCAAAACCTATTTTTCTTATCAAAAACAATAAAAATTACAATAATTAATGTTTACCTCTGCTAAAGGTGTGTGAAATGGTGCATCTCTGCCTATACGTGGTGGTCTACCCATGTTGCCCTATGAAAAAGACTAGTAATTCTTAGAAATCAGCAGCATAATTAAGGTTTTGACATGTTGTACTTAATGTTTGTATCCGCACATATGGTTTTGAAAGAACATAATAATACAACATTTATTTCTATATAATTTGAACAATTACAATAATTAAGGTTTACCTTTGTTGAAGAAGGTGTGTGATAAGGTGCATCCCTGCCTGTGTGACATGGTGGTCTATCCATGCTGCCTTGTGAAAAAGAATCAATAGAAAAATAAAAGTAATAGACTTACCAAAAAAATATTAATAATAAAGTAGATTGTATATGTAAATCATTTATCTTAAGTTAGCCAAAAATTTGGTGTAACTAATGTGTATATGTAAAAAATATATTTGACATGCTCTACTTAATGTTAATATCTACACATATGGTTTTGAAAGAAAAGTTTGGTTGTACATGACCCCATCATAGTTGACATTGATCGTACCAAGATAGATATTTCATTGATCATCATCATACTTGTCACTTTGATCATCGTCATCACCACCACCATCTTCATCACCATCATCATCATCATGACCATCATCACCATGATCATCACCATCATCATCAACATGATTTTGATCATCATCATCATCATCATCATCACCATTATGTCAACATGACCAAAATCATCACCATCTTCTTCTTCATCATTGGGTAACAGTCCTTCGTGATTATCATTTTCTTTGTTTTCTGCTTCTTCAGTATCTTCTTCCATCACCTTATACTTTACCGGTCTTCCTCTTGGATCATGTATAACAACAAATGACCAACCTAGTTTGTGTGGAATGCCAAAGTAAAACACTTGTTCACATTGGCTTGGAAGAACATAGGGCTCATCTCTGACTGGCTCAAATGACCTTGTATTAATCATTGTAAATCCACTATCATGTTCAATAACAGTCCTACCAGGATCATTTTAATTAAGCCATAGCCTGAACCATTTGACAACAAATAGAACTATTTTGAATGAATTAAAGTTGCACTCAAATATATCATCCAAAATTCCATAGTATCAATTTTTAGATTGTTGAGGATGTATGTCAGTTTTAGACAAAATATTGGTGACCACAAAGACTGCACTTATCCTAGAATCACACATTTTTTTGTTTCGTTTGAATTTTTTATGTGAGATTTATGGCCATGGTAGTAAATAGCTTTGTGGTGTTTGACCTGCAATTTTTCAAACATGTCAAGATTATTGTCATCTATCTGTGAGTTGATATTAAACTTACAGCTCATGATTAGTAATCTTTTGTGTACCTTTGTATCTCTTAAGACATATACTAGATCAAGTACCATTGGTGTAACATTGAAATCTTCATTATGATGAGCTTCTTTAACCAATGATGCAACACTATCTCATATTAATGAGAAACCATTTTCTTGAGACTGTTCAATCCATATTGTCATCCAATCAAGATTGTTTGAATATACAAATGTAGTGCATACCCCTCACAACCAACTATAAAGAAAATGATTAGACCAGTTAGAAACAACTTATATTGATGAAGGATAAGAATTAATAAACTACAAAAAAAATCAACTTATAATTTCTTGTCAATCTCTTCAATCTACCTTTTCCTATCAGGTACTCTCCTTCAAATTTATCATTAAAATTGGGATCCCAAATGTGATCTACATGGATATTTGCTACAAACTTTGGAAGATATTCACTAGTGTAGACCATGGTCTAGTAAACCATATATCCCTTTACCATAGAACCCTCAAGACATGCTCTTTATCAAACCAAGCCCTTCATAAATTTAAAGTGCCTCTCAACCATCCACATTGACTTAGTTTGTATAGGTCCACACAATTCAATCTCCTCAACTTGATGTATGAGGTAGTGTTCTTGAGCATTGAAAAAGGTTGAAGGTAGACACTTTTGCATTTCACACATAAGCTGTGAAATTTTTCTCTTCCAATATTTTATATCTTTTTTTAATCAATTTCTTTAAATGATAACCACCTAAAAGAGATTCAACACACAAGAACATATAAATGAGATTTTAGATAGAATTATACAAATCTAAGAAAAAACACTTCTAACCTCATGTATTTTCCAAGGTCGTATATAACTTGTTTAATATTGTTGTCAAATTGGTGTGGGAGGGATAGAGGTAGGATGTATTGCAATCATTAAAAAATGATCATTTCAATATATTATTAAATAATGCAATAAGTAGTACATTCAATTTTAGAAATATACTGTAAATAAAGAATATGAGTTACCTTGATGAAGGTATGCCAATCATGTGTTTTCAACCCTAGCCCAAAATCACTTGTCTTTGATAGAAGAGTGCTTATATTTGTAGCAAATCCTGTTGGATTTTTAAATTTTTTTTTTTATGGCTTCTTTTAATGCATCACTTTGTTGCTCCGTTAATAACCAAGGAAGGACACTTGTATTTATGTGGTCTCCATTGCTATTTGATTCAATGAAAACTTTTAGTGCATGATTGGATTCATGAATGTTGGTACAAATTTTGGTTATTTTTTCTCTATCATGCCTTCCATCCAATATTTTCCATAGTGTCTCTATTACATTCTTTCCAATATGCATAACATTAACAAATGCATGATTGGGAGATCCTTGTAGTACGGTAACCTATTAAATTGAGTAAGATAACTTTTTATTCCTCTAGGAAGTTGGTTATTGATGTCTTGACAACCTTCATGAGTATCAATCACATCATTAGTAAATATAAGACAATATCAAAGTACAAATTTTAAACTTCAGACAACAAACTGGACATTACCTCGATGATTTAGTCGATTGTATTCCAACTTTCATAACTAAGGTGTCATTCTTCGTGGCCTTGATGATGTCTTTTCTTTCTCATTAAAAATATATTTTTTAGTAATTCAATACTTATGATTATTGTGGAGAATGTGCCTAAACTCATTGAACACCTGCTTTCCTAAACTTCTTGAATGACGAGATTTCATCTTCGGACCACAAATTGGACATGTAAATTTTTTCTTTTTCTGAAAACCTAAAAGATCATGTACAATTATCATGTGCATCTTAAGCATACAATAAGTAATGTGTAAACACTGTAACAAATCGAAAATATGTGATCTTAACAATATAACATACTACAAAAATGAGTTAGCCCAAGGCCATCATGTATTGCCCATAAAAGCATTGGATGGAATTGAAATTGTCGATGTCCTATTGGTCTAGAGATGTCATACATAGTGATGCTATTCCATAACTTCAACAACTCATCAATTAGGGGCTCAATATACACGTTCATATCTTTAACTTGGTACTTACCTAGTAATTGAAGGAACATAAACATTACATAATTATTATGACCATTTTCATGCCTTGTTTATAAATTAATTTAGAAAACTATTAAATAAAAAAATACTTGGCATAATCATTGACAGCATTATGTGCTCCCTCTTTATAGACATCCAAGGAAGAATGTTATTGTTAATAGCAAAAATAGGCCACACTGAGTAAACAGATCTCATCTCCAAATGGATTGACACCATCCACTGCTAATGAAATCTTTACATTACAAGTTTCTTCTTTAAAGTGTGATCACGTTTCTTTTATCTCTTTAAATGCAAAACCATCCATAGGCATTCGCATAATGTCATCTTGACTTCTATTGCATGCATGGTAATCTATAAATTGTACCAGGCTAGTGCACCTAAATAATTGTTGAAGACGCAGAATAATGGGAATGTACTAAAGAACCTTATGAGGCACCTTTTTTATTATTTGATTTGACTAATATCTACTAATATGACAATCAGGGCATTCTGTTCTAAATTTATGTTGTTTATGATATAAAATGTGATCATTAGGACATGCATGTATTGTTTGATACTTCATTTCAATCTAATTCATAATGGTAGATAATTCTTGGTATGAATGAGGCAAAATATTTAATGGTGGTAACAAAAACTCACCTATCAAACTACAACAACAAATATGCATTGTTAATGTAATAAATAGTAATTGTATGCTAATATTGAAGATGAAAAAAATGGCATACCTTAGCAAACATGACATTGCTACATTGGATAAACCATTTATAAACTTTAAGTTCACCAACAACACTATAGCTGAGAGAAGAGTTGTTTGGGAGCCTTTGTATAGGGGCTCGTGTGCCTTCTCAAGTAAAGGTATATCAAGACCATCTTCATCATCACTATCAAATGCACTAGTACCATCATCATAAGCCTCTTCATCACTTGCTCCAATACCATCTTCTTCAATCATGTCCTCTAGCACATTATTATCTTCTCCCATGGGAGTGTTATCCTTAGCTTGGATATTCACACGTCAGTGTTCCTCCAGTAGGAAATTTACATTCAACAATAGATGAAAATCATGGCCACCTTCAATGTGACCATGTTGCCTACAATGTCTCTGTGCTGTTGTGATTATAATTCTTTGATTCTTTAAGCCCTTACACTTTTTTCAAGGACAATTACATTTATCAACTTTTCTTCAGAACTGAGACCACAATGTAGCCATTGTCTCATTATTTTGTTCTAGGTTCATGTTGTTAGGCGTGGTCTTTCTTCATAGAAAAATATATCTGTAAATAAATTGGACATGTTGTACTTAATGTTTATAATTGCACATATAGTTTTGAAAGAAAAATTTGATCTAACTAATGTATATATTATCTGCAAAAAAAATGAACATGTACTTAATGTTTATATCTGCACATTTGTTTTTGAAAGAAAAATTTGGTGTAACTAATGTGTTCTCTAATTGTAACAACACTTCTGCATTATAATACAATGAATTTTTTGCAATTTTGAGTGCAATTCCCCATGTCTCCAATGATCTAGAACATAAAAAGATAGTAAACATATGGATACAAATGTTTTGAGCACAAACTAATGAGCTTTTCTACAAAGATTGTGCGAAGAAGTGCTCAAAGGTTTTCAAAAGAGTGCTTAACTATGAATGTTGTTACATGTGTTTCATCAAGTGTTTAACTGCTTAATGCATTAATACCCACTTTAAAGTTACCAAAGAATAGTGTTTGGGGTGAAATGTTATTTCACAGACGCATATTTGGTGCAAATAGATCTTGAAGACCTTAGAAGGTAAAATAAATTTTTTTCCAGAACTATGCATTCTACTTGGCATTTGCTAATAACAATAGTTATAAGAAAGATCTCTTTTTATGAAATTCTACATAAATATCCTTAGTATTTTTTCATTCTTCACTTTTCAAGTTGGATCAAATAGATTGTTAAAGACGTGACTCCATGTAACATGAGTGTTGTTCACAACCTCCATAATTTCAGTACACATTAAACTATCAAGCAATCTTTGCATGGAGACAAGGCAAGATAGTCAACATGAATTCTTTCCTTATTAATGATATTTTGTTAAATTTCTATGTGACCATAGATATGCACATAATTAATATAAGATGTTATAGATGCCAATGTGAACTCCAAGGCATACAAAATCAGAAAGTAACAATCATATATGCTCAGGCAATTTGTGATAACTAATAATTTAAAAACAAAATGTGGTGGGAAAAATTACCAATGCCACACAACAAAGACCTATTTTTAACAACTAAAGACTATAAGCCAAACAACAAAAAATGAATACACAAAGGAAGTGCATCATAGGCAACAGAAACTAATCCAATTTTTTTTTTTAACCTTGTTATCAATGCCCAATCATAATGTTGGTTTGATTTTTCACAGTGTAGAAAAATTATGAAATTTTGGTGAAAAATCATTTAGGTCTTTGAATTAAGCAGACTAGGGTTTTCTTTCCTCATTTGTTTTAATTTTTTAGGTTGTCCTAGTCGTGCCCTATTTCATGTGCTATCAAACTCTATTAAATTTTCAAGGTTTGTCCCTTAATGCAGCCATGAAAATACCCTAAGTGTGAAAAACCCTAGGTTTGCTTTCAAATTTTTGAAAAGGATTTGTAAAGTGCTTAAAATTCATCCTTTGCACTCTTACAGTGTAGGGGTTCACGTAAGAGCGAAATACCTTATTCCTTTTGTTTTCGTTGTCATGTTTCATAATGCAGTGTAACAACGTAAAGGATTTCATGTTCTACAGGGATACACTTTTGTTTCTCGTAGTAGCCAAATGGTTTGTCCAGAGGCTTCTCGATCATAGAAATGGTCTTAAAGCGAAGAAGCGTAAAGATCAGTTGCACTTTGAAAGATCTTATTATGGGGTTATGAGTAAGTAGTTTGAACGAAGGGGCGAAGAGGTATTGAGTTATGATTTATGCATATATGTTTCAATGGATAGCATAAGGTCGTAATACCTAGCATGGCATAAAGGATGTTTTGAAAGGATGCATGAAAGGTTTTACGATTCTACGGGTAAAAGGATTCCATAAGGACGAAGGTAAAGTTCAAATGTGTTTACCTGCATATGCTCCTTGGGCTTGCGAGAAATCGTAAAGCCATGTTTTAGCAGTGATAGTGTTGAGTGAGACTTGTTGAGTTGGTAGATGAGCCCTGGTACAAGTGAATCTGATGAAGACACATCATCCATGTCAGATGGGCCCAACCCGCATGGCATACAACTTAAGTTCTAAATTCTACATGTGCACAAAATCAACGGCAATGTTATTTTCTCATTTTTATTATCAGATTTGGGTCGTTGATAGGTGGAAAAGGAAGTTTTGTCATTACACCGCAAGGTAAGCGTATGAACAAAGAGCTATTTTATCCTTTCTCCATGGTTATGAGTTCAATCTCAGCGTATAAGCGTAAAATGGTAAATAAGGGAAATAAAGGAAGGGGCTTTACACTTCTACGAGAAAGGGAAAAAGTAGGAGTGGGGTATCATTTCAAAAGGCTCTCTAAGCATATGAGGTAAAGGTAACCCATAAAGGCATAAAGGAGAAATAAAAGAAAGCTAAAAGATATTTCGATGCCACAGGTGAAGATAAAAGCGTATGATCGAAAGATGAATTTTGAAGTCTTACAGTGTCCCGGGTAATGAAGTGAGTGGAGCTACATAGAAGAAATTTTTAAGGTTTCCACTGATACGTGTACGTATGAGTGTAGAGGGTAAAAAGAAAGTCTTAACAAGGGTTTTTTACGCTCATACGAGGAGTGGTTAAATCGTAACAACAAAGGTGTCAGTTGAGAAGGTTTAAGATCTTACAGTGTAAGGGTTGCATAAAGGTGTAAAAGGATTTCAGTGCAATACTTAAAAGGCCTTAATGCTCTTACGCTTGGGATGTTTTAAAGCATCCTTCTCACCAAAGGTGTTTCTGGGTTTACAAGGACTGGAGATCTTGATTCAGCGTAAGGGCGGAAGACAAGATTTTGAAAGGAAAGCTGCTGACATGTCATACCAAGTAGAAAGGACAAAATCACCACAACCAAGTAAAATAAAGCATTGAAAAGTACACCCAGATCAAAATTTGCAATTAACATACCTTGTTGACAACTTGCATGAATGGTTTTAAAGCTTGTGCATGCTAAATTTATTAAAAAAGCTAGTAGTTGTATGATTAAAACATCAAAAATTTGATTGAATGTTAGAGTATTTTCCACTACGAAGAAGCTTATTTTTTCACTCTGAAATTTGAAAGTTGTAGAGCTTTGTGCTACTGTGAAAGAACTCAAAATATAATTTGAAGAGAACATGGCTGACAAAGAAGTCAAAGAAATTCCTAAAGAAGAGGTTGAGGCTGAAGATGAAGGTGATGATGTCATGGAAGTCACAATGGAAGGGAAAAGGAAAAAGGGTTCTGTTAAGACTGAGAAGAGGACAAGGATCAAGAAAAAAAAAAGCATGCTGAGGATTGGCTGAAAATTCTCCCAAGATCATCGAATGCAATTTTTGTAAATGACCATATTTTTTGAGATCCATATGTTTTTGTTCAAGATGCTGAATTCCCTAGAGTGACTAGTTATGATCTTTTTATGTACTTTTATCAAAATAGAACATAAAATGTGCCAATGTGTAACCCATGGAACAGAAACATGGCAAAATTGATATTTCCAAAAGTATTCATTGATGTTGATTTTTTGAAGGCCCTAATGAATTCCTACAATCCAATAACTAGGACATTCCATAGGCATAATGCACATTGGACAAAACTTCTTTTGTTGAAGCCTTTAGATTAATGGGACAAATGGATGTACCTATTGACATTGCAAATTTGCAGGGAAAGTTTGACAGGAATAAAACCTACTTTGTGAACAATGTTATGCTGCCACATATTCCTTATAGGGTAAAAAAGGTAGGGTTACTTCAAAAAAAGGTGGGGGATTTTCTACCTTTGAGTAGGTTTAAGAATTATTTCAAAAACATAGTGTATGGGTTGCACAAAGTGATGGAAAGTGATGGTGTTGAGGATCGTGTGTATGGTTCTCTTTTTCTGAT
This sequence comes from Cupressus sempervirens, assembly GCA_028749045.1. Lineage (NCBI taxonomy): Eukaryota > Viridiplantae > Streptophyta > Pinopsida > Cupressales > Cupressaceae > Cupressus > Cupressus sempervirens. Next base: position 214,891,508 of record CM053787.1, read on the forward strand.
GGCATGTGATATACAAGACCCTTTCCACCATAAGGAGTATGACTATGTGGCCTTCATCATTGATAGTATGCACATGCAGATTTGTGATGCAAAGAAGGGAGAGATGAAAAACTTCAAGTTCCACCATTATTCACTGCTGATGCACCTTATCCTATATAACAACATTGGATACATTAGTGGGGGCTTCATTGATCAAACTTCTGATGAATTTGGTGAGTTACCTGTGCAAATTTGGACTCGTATTTGGCATAAGGATTTCTATTATTCAAATGCCCTTGTTTTCTTTAATTTGTTTAGTTCTTCTATTATGAGGCAATTAGATCATATTTTCTTTTGGATACCAAATGTTTTAAAGACTTTTCTTAGGCCCTCATTCTTAGATGAAAAAACCAAATTAGATCATAACTGGGGGAGTATCTTTTTATTTAAGGAGTGCACTTTAATCAGAGTGTTTGCATGCCCACAACCTCCTCATCTTCTGCCTAAATATTTACCCCCTAGATTGGCCATTATTGAATTCTTCTGACAATTTTTATTGATGAATAAAGAAACGACCCCTCCCTCTCTGCACAAGCCTACTTTTTTCTGTAGAACCTTTAAAGTAGGAAATTTTGCAATAGGCAAGAATGCATTTGAGGAATTAAGTGAGTATTTAGGCTAGTACAAATTTTCTACTGGGCCCTATAGGATGTATGACCCTGACAATTACATTACCAATGAGGTCAAGGCCATTAGGGGATACATTCTACCTCCAAGCAAGCCAATCCCTATAGAGGACTTAATTGCCAACATAGTAGCAACAAGGGAGGCTGATGAGTTATTAAGGAAATATGAGGAGACAAGGAGAGTAGAGGAGGCTTTGAAGAGGACCAACCCTAATTTTAAGGGTTTCTATATAAAGATTCCATATCCTAATAACTTAAGAAAAATGATGGATAATTTTGACTACATTTTGTCACAAATGCTGCATGAGCCAGAGGGAGAGGAAGCCATTGTAAATAGAGAATCCCCTGAGCCAGATACACAATTGGAGATTGAGTTAGAAGAGGAGCAACTATCATCTTCAACTTGGGTGCCAAACGGAAATAAGAGACAAAAGACAATGCACATCCCAGAAAAGGTGGTAAGCAGAGCCCTACAAGTAATGTCAGGGAATACTGAGTATTTTGCTAATATTAGGAAAAATTATTTACACCAAAGGGCTACAGAAGTAGGGAAGGCCTCCACTAATCTTCAAGTTGTAGCATCAAGATTGGATGACATGCTCATTCAATCTGAAAAGTTCATGGAAGATGATGATTTCATTAAATCATTAGAGTTAAAAAGTTTTCTTTATAAAATCAAACAAAATGAGCTCACATTGAGTCTCATGCCAGGAGAGGATCTAGAGAAGAATAAGGAATTAGTTGAAAAACTATTGGCTTATGATCTTGAGAGTGAAACAATGACCTCTGCAGAAGCCATGGAGTTAGTACATAGGAGTGGTATGGTTCTAATACCACATTGGGATATTGAGAGGGCCTTTGTTCTGGATCAAATGAGAAGACAAGACAAAGCCATTAGTTATGAAGCCACTAGCAGTGAGGGTTTTAAAAGAGGGTCAGATTTTAATATAGACACAAAAACCCTAGCAGTATGGAGTGTAGCCCCTGACACTAAGAAGCCCAAAATGATGGATATAGAGGAGACTGCACAAGCCAATATGATTGTGTGGACATTAGAGAGCACTATTGGGAAAGAGATTTCTAGTTTGGTTAAACACTTTGCTCTCATGAATGAGAAAAAGGTGGATCAAATTGGGGATAAGCTAGCTGCAATGTGCAATGAGTTCCTGGACATTAGAAAAATGTATGAAGAAGAGCTCAAAATGAGCCATGTACAGAAGCAGAGAATAGAAGAGTTGGAGGAGAAAATTAAAAATTTGGAAATAGAAATAATATCCCTCAAAGAACAACTCAAGGCATCAACAGAGGCAGAAAATGCACCAAGGCAAGAGGAAGAAAGAAGGCACACTATAGAAGTAGAAGCCCAAATAGAAGAAATACCTATAGGGGTGACAGTGCCAGTGCTTGAGGTCAGTATGGAGTCAGGAGTTTCTCAATTTGACAGTGCCACCAAGAAAAATGTTTTGATGAATGTATTAAACCATAGAATAAGCACTTTGAAAAGGATATCTCAAGATTCTTATAATGCATTCATAAATCTATAGTCTATAGAACATGTATGTAAGGATGCAATTGGATGGCTTGAGCCAATTTTTCAACAATGGGGGCTATATATGTAATTCTTTGACATACTGATACCCTTGTTAGCCAAGAAGCCAGATCTCCCAGATAAAGTTATTACTGTGAAGGAGGGTATGGATAAGGTGAAAGATTTATTGCAAATTTTCATAGGGAAGCTGGCAGTAATTCAAAGTAAAATGAAATTATTAACAAGTGGTTTTTATTCTTTAATTCTTTTTGTTATTAATCCTGATGACAAACTAAAAGATTTCAATGAATGGTCTAGTTCTTTTGATCATATTGTAGACTTGCCATAGGTGGCATCAATCTTTGTGGATGATATTGATGAATGTGCTTTCAATGAACTAATTGATACCTTATTCAAGGTTGAAACTGAAATGAATAGGTTTGCCGTAGAAGGAAGGGTAATTAATGATGCTAGGTGGCAAAAAATTGTTAGTGAACTAAAAATAGTCAAGGAATGTGAGTGGCCCACCAAAAGAGAAATATTTGTCTGGGAAGCAATCATAGAAATCAAAGCTTTACCAACAGGGAGTAGTTAGAGAAAAAGACAAAGTTAAAGATTTTATGCTCCAGCTGTCATCTGTGATTGTTTTTATTGTTTCTTTTTGAGTTAAGGTGTCTGGATATTTTGTAAAGGGGTAGTGTATTCATTGTTGTAAAAGGACACTTTTCAATCACATTTACCCTTTGCTTGTTGCAATTCATGCCTATATAAGTGAGTTTTCAAGGCAATGTGATGGTCCAAATTTTGTATAATTTTTAGTCTTTTGAGAGAATATAGTAGGTCCAATAGTGTGTAGTTGTTTTGATTTTATTTCCAGTTGTACTCTCTGATGATATATTGAAATGACAGAATCAACAAGGTATTTTGGGCTTTTCATTCTATTGGTCATTGTATTAGTCATATAAAAGGATAATACAAAAGGGTATTTGCACTATATCCGTGTCATCAATTTCTATCTCCATTTTATGTGTTTATCTACTTTCAAGTCATTTAAATAAAGTTTAAATTGACTGAATGCAATCTAGATGGGTTGTATACTAATTTCATTGTTGCTTTTAATTCAAAGAATTATAGAAATGCTTTAGTAAATTAGTAGGGTTTATGAATTTATGAAAAGGATACTTCATAAGAATGGGAATGGGTGATTACAATTGATTAATTCATTTACAAGTTATTTGAATTAGATCTCCCACCAATAGTCAATTTTTTGCCCAATGGATAAGGCACTGGTCACATAAGTCAGAAGTGAACATGGATGAATTCTGCTGCTGCATATCAAATCAATTATAAAATCAAAATCATTTTTCATTCCATTTTGTTCAAAGTTATAAATGCTGGTCACTACTCATTTATATCTATTCTCTGAGTCTTAGGTAGCTGCTATTTCTGGGAATATTTGTAAATCCTAGGAGAATTATGACCAGATCTGCTAATATGGGATGCATACAAGTTTGAGAACATTAAAGGAAGTGAAGTAAACTGCTTATGTGTTAGTGGGTAATAGATGAGAATCAGAATGAAACTAAAAGAATCTCTACACAACAGTTTGCATTAGAATCATCCCTAGGTATCCCCACCTTGGTTTAGTAGAGCCAAAAGAGTAGGAAACCATCCTTTGGTTTTGTTGAAGTTGGGTCATAGTGGTTTATTCATGTAATTGCTATTAGGAATTGGCTAATCCTTAAGATTGTATGAGTATTTTCACTGTGATATTGAGCATTTCATTGTTCAGTAGTTTGAAACACCAAAACATAATAGGTATTTTTAGTTTTCCTATAGTATACTCTATGACTGATAATGCATATGAATGTGAAAATTATTTCTAGATCACAGTCAAATTTCTTTAAAATATCTTACAGTCTAGGGTGAATTTTCTCAGATGGAACAAGTTGAACTTTCAAAATGTTCTCAAACAAAAGATAATTGTGCATGCAATCTACTATAATTTTAGCAACCTGCATAGAAGCACACCATCATCACATGGAAAGAAGCCAAAAATACATGAGAATATACTATTAATAACATAATCTTGTGTCTATCTTAAGTAAGATAAATTCACTTGCCTTAGGAGACTTGAAATCAATGAAACCATAGTGTCTTCTACTTAGAACTTCTTAAAATATTGTTATATTATAACTTAACCACTAGAAATGTTCCCAACACTATAGGAGATCAGGCGACACTAATATGTACTTTGTTAAAATGTCTCAATATTAACAACAGTAAGACTCTATTTATTGTTAGTAGTTTTTTGTAGTCCATTGATTATAATTGGAACTTACAAAATTTAGTGTTTCCTTGAGTTCCATTCATTTGAAGGAGTTATTGTTATAGTACTTGAAGATAGGTTAGGGGTATACATGTAATTTTAATTCAATTAATGCATGGACTTGAAATTCATAGTTATATATCAATGCAAGTATTCTTTCAAAGACTATGATGTAGTAGACTAGTTGTCAGATAACCCTAACAACTATTTTTTCTTTTATACATTGATTAGCTTCTTTTATTTAAACAAGTAATTTTTATTTATTTTTACTAAAAATGAGTAAAATGCAGAGAGAAGTAGTTGAAGCATTAATCAGGAGCTTCTGAAATTCTGCATGAAGGTAGTGCCTATAGATTGTAGTGAGTGCCCCATCTATCTTGAGGAGTTTTGTGTACAAAATGAGGTATGCATTTTAAGATTGTTATAAATAATTGTGTTACACTTTGTTAAGGGAAACTTGGTTCATATATTTAACACCTAGTTGTGTTTTAATGATAAGCAACCTCTCTAATTATAGGTCTATGGCTAAGCCTTAGCATAAAATGTCCTCATTTTCGTCTCTCTATTTTTCCCAATCTGGACCTTAGTGCCTTGGCAAATGGCCAATGTTCTCAAACTGGAGACTCTAGTAGATCTTCTCAAGCATTTGCAAATGCCCAATCTTCTCAAATTGGAGACTCTAGTAGATCCCCCTTTCTTTGCAAATGTGGTAATGTTTAGGTGGTTAATCTAATTTTTGTCATCTTCATTATCCATAGGTAAGAGTATATAAAATTACATATAAGTATTATAAAAGTCAGTCAATTAAAGATAAAAGACTCATGCAATAATAAAATAATAGTTAATAGTTCAAGGCAGACCAATTTCTATCATTGTATAAAAACATTTGGTCTTGGTTACCAAATTTATTATTTTTAATAACACTCTCTCTCCATCTCTATAAAATAATTGTTCATTTTCATCTACTTAAATAGCCACTGCAGAATTTAGATGGTAGTGATACAAGACATATAAAGGTTAATAATCTTAAGGGAATACATGCCCATTGAAAGTGGCACCAAAAATTTATGAAGAAGACTATCAAAGAATATGTTAAAATAAATTTCACTGATGCAACATAATTGATGGTCATGTTCTACATAGGATATCAGTTAGAACTCTAGTTGCAAATTCAACAAAGCCAATTTTTTTGAAATGCACTAATTTATAGTAAAGAATTGTAGCCCATAGGAGATATGTAATTAAATAAATTTAAGACAATATCATAAAATCCAAAGAATTCATTTCACCATAAGAAATTTGAACAAGAAATCAATGTTTATTTTGATTTAAAACCAACTTATCACAAGCAAGCTGAAAAGCTTGATGCATTGGTGTAGGGGTACCAAGATCATTCTATGAAGATAGAGAAACAAACAATGAAGACTAGAGGAGTGAGGAGGACAAGGAGATATCCAAGCAATACAAATGGACAAGAATGTAATCAAATGTTTTTATTTTGTAATGTCCTAAAAAGACTAAGTTGCATGTTTATGATGTCCTCACATGACATAAATATAGTTAAATGTGGACCAGTAGTGTCCTAGAGTCAAATAAAGCTCTAAAGTCTAGATTAAGGTATTAGGAAGCCATTAGTTAATGTTAGTATTCAATAAAAATTTAATATTTTTTAATTTTGTTAATTCAAAACTTTGAATAACAATGGCTAGGAGTACATTTGGAGGGAAATCCAATTTAAGGGGATCATTAACTATTTGTAAGCCTTATAACCAACCAAATATGGCTGTGGCAGTTGTAAGAGGATAATATATATGCAAATTAGGCAATGTATAAGAGGGATAGCCTGGAGTATGGACAGGAACATGGATCTAATAATTTAATTTAATTTTTTTTTATAGCAAACTGTGTGTTCTCAACATTGTTATTAGTTTGGTGTTTTGGATTCCAAGTGGAGATGCATTAGGAACCTTATTTCCATTCATTGAGATTTAATAGAAGTTCTTTTTCATTCATTATTTTTTTTGAACAAGATTGATACACACTGTGCTGAAAGTTAGACAACTGGTATCAGTTGATAGATTACAAGTTTTGAGTTTTTCCTGCGAAAATCTAGGTTCTTTTTATAATATGGCCATCCCATGAAAATCCAAGGGCCCTAGCTTCATGGGATGTGTTATTCTTGTATAATAGCCTACTAACTCTTGAACAACATAAATAATGCAACATTGATTGACTGTTACGGAACAGTGAGGGTTTTGTGAAGAAATTTCAATGGAAATGGTGGTTAGGTATAGTAGGGGGAGTTATAGCCACATGAAGGGGGTATTTTGCAATTTGTATCATCTTATATGATCAGTGTGAAGGTGTATAATCAAAAAAATTGATCTAGAAGTTTGGGGAATGGTGATATTGGTGATACCCTAGATTTGAGGGTTTGAATGAAGGTAATTTGGGATTTTGGGGTTCCAGGAAGTCTGGAACAAATTTCTTGGGGATTTGGTGGTTTTATGCAATGAATGATGATTTTTGAAAGTTACAAGGTCTGGGAGTCAATATTACTAGGATTTTCTTTGTTAAATTAGCCATTTTCATGCTAAAAAATAGGGCATCAGTCAAAAAACATGGGTGTTGGTCCAAAATGACCATATGGAATATTTTGTTATGTTTTAGTACTTTGAAAAGGGTGTCCATAAATGTAATTATCTGGTCAAGTTCTTTGGAGAAAGTTTAAGTTATTTAGGTTTTTATGCTGATGTAGGGCTACTGGTTTGTCAATTAGGTCTCCTAAGGTGCCTTGGAAGAATTGGGCTTTGGGAGTTGGGTCTAGCCAATTAGATGGTTAAATATAGTTGAATACACATTATATAACTCATAAAATTCTTATTTAACCCTTGGTTGAGTCCCTTTGATAGTTGGAGTCATTTGGAGTCATATGAGGTTTGTAGGTGTTTTGGGCAACTTGGAAAACTTACATGCTTGAAGAAGTTTGCATGCGGAGTTTGTCTTGTGAATTCAAAGGTGTGGAGATCAGTGTGTTAACCTAGAAGATTGAGTGGGTAGGGTCATTTCTTCAATTGCACTTGAGGAAGATATAAGGGTATTGTTTTAAAACAAAGGGTAGTTAGTTATTTCATGCATCAAATCAATGGTTGACCATTGATTCTACATCATGCATGTAGAAAACCAATCAACATTAAATAATTAGCCTTTGTCAATAAAGGAACTTGGGAATCAATTGGATCCTCGAGATCTATTCGTACAAGTGAATCTTTCGAAACAAAAAGAAAGGATAGAAGATGAGGAGATTTTTTATTAAAAAACTTAATGGACCACCATTCAAGTTTTGTTAATTTTGGCAACACAAACCGAATGGAGATTTAAATTACTTTTCTAAAAAATGATCTCAAAGAAAGAATCAACATGTCTTTGAGTCAATGCCTTCAAATAAGAAAGATAAGCAAGCTAATGGTACCATGCTTCTTGGAAAGAAAATATATCATTATTGTATCGATGAAAAGTTTTGGATGGTTTAATTGTCAAGTATAATACTATAAAGTTAAGAGAAAACATTCTTATCAAACTAAATGTGGTATAGGTTTTAAAGTCATAAATCATGGAATGAGTGTCTAAAAGATGTTAATGCATAGTGAGTAGAAATAGATCTTGAAGACCTTAGAAGGTAAAATACAAAACAATTAAAGGCTACAAGATCATCAAATATAGTGCTTTAAAATGATGGAACATTGATCAGTAATCCTAAAAGAAAGACAATGCTACTGAAATGAAGAGTAGCAGATTGGGATATGCAAGAAAAAATCGAGATATCCATTAGAGCAGTCATGGAGGACACCATTATGAGGACATGAAAAAATAGAGAGGTCTATTTTGTAATAGAAAATGATGCACTAAGAAGATTGATGTCTCAAATCTTTCCAAGAGTTCAAAGGGAATTGTCATGATGTGATAGACCTATGAGGTCCTCATAATAGTATTGAAGACTAGTACGGTGAGCATGAAAAGGTTGTAAAAGGGATGTATAAATAAAAATGATGAACAAATGATAACTACACTATTATGATAGTGTTGAAGGTATGCTAAAAGTATTAATTAACTTCAATCCAAATCAACAATGTAGTAGCATGTAAAGGACAATGGTCAGTGAACAATGGTTTCCTCATATATATCTATATCAATTTGTTTTGTTGTGTCAGTTATGTCTGCTGCAACAAATGCTCTGAGATGTTTGGACTTGAAACCCTCTCTCATGAAGGCCAACTAAATATGGTTTATGGAACATCTATTCCATTAGGATACGGTAAGCAATAGTTATTAATCTTATGCTCTCAACAAGTTTTTAATTGCTACATCATATTTTTGTTTATGCTGTAGATGTTTGTGATTGTTGGTTACCTTCAATCATTTTGTTTGTATCTTATATGGCTTATTGTGCAGGACAAATCATGATTGTGGGACCGTACTTTAAGAGTAATTATTAGGTAGTTTGTGTCATAGAAATAAAATGGGACAATCTTTTTGTTGTTTGTTATCTATTATAATTTTTAGAGTACTTATAAGTCCTATATTTTATGACACAAGACTTGAGAGGAGTTGTGTTCTTGAATAAGATCAAAATTTCAAATCTCATTAAGTGACTATTGACACAAGGAACCTTCCCTAGACCCGTCACTATTGACATGACTATAATTAATGCAACAATGAATGAGGATGATACATATATATCACAAAGCCATACATCTCAATGGACCAATTGATATTCATGGGGCCATGTTGTTGTTATGGTGCAGGGGAGTAGCATAGGCATCCATACCATGTCTAATGAACTAGCTAGGTGGTCATTGCCAAGATATGGCATCAAGGAAAAGGTAAATGCTCCCACACTCTTATCCAATAGTGTTACTCCCAAAAGTTGTTAAGTGTTATCATTAATGTCAACATGTTGTGTGCATTAATGTAAACTTTGGTGTAGTGAAGCATGAGTAGTTCATAAGTACTACGTGGTAAAGCATGAAAAGTGTGGAGGTATGAAAAACCTATGATATGGAGTGGAAAAGTATGACAAGTTTAATATTTACAAAGGAGTATCTAAAGTTTGATATGCAAGAATTTAATAAAGCATGAGAAGTACTAAGAGATGAATATGCAAGAACCTTTGAACCTTGAAGTGAGAAAACATATTTGAAGTGTTGTATTATATACAAGCCTGATTTCTTTGATGTATGGTGGTAATATATAGGAAATATGGTAGTGCATCCAAAATATGTAAGCATGGGAAGTTGAAATATGTAGGAAAGAGCTTTTGAAGTCCTAATAAGAATATGATCCATAATCCACTGCATAAAAAGAAACCAGTTGCAAAATTTTAGATTTGCCACAAAAAATTATTTAATTAAAAAACTTGGAAATTAGTTGAAATGATTTAACTAGCAATCTGATCTCTTTTTCCTTCCTCTCGACCCCGTTTCAACTTGTCTTCAACATGAAGTTCAAAAAAGCCTCTTGCTACTTTTCTTGCATTCTCCACCACTTCTAGAGGAATACCATGATTCATGACCACCTGGAAGAAAACAATCAAACATGAATAATGTTAAACTAAGCAATTATTCATCTCAGAAACCCTATCCCACAAAACTAAGAAAACTTGTTGCCCAAACCTTATCTTGTGAAATCATTTCATTTGCCTAAACAAAAGTAGCAACGGTAACAAAGGCCTAACATCTTATGATCAAATTGGATGTGAATCACTTCTGGTGCCCCAAAGCTACTTTCTCCTTGGTTTGTACTCTATACCTAAGGTAGTATTATCTAATAATAGTAAAGAATGTTCATAAAGGTGAATCAAGTTTAAATTCCCACCACAATTAGTGATAAGATGATTGAGAAAAGTAACAAAAAATGAACAAGAAGTCTAACAAATTAGCAAACCCTATACTTAAGGTTTATGATGTACCAATAGTAAGGACTGTTTAGAGAGTTTGATCAGGATTAATTTCCCACCAAAATTAGTGATGAGATGATTGCAAAATGTAACTCTAGCAAAAATGTAGTGAGCCCAAGAAAACTAAAGTTTGGTGTGGTGCCAAAACCATATCTCGCATGCTTCCTCACCAAAGTTTAGTAAAAATGTGCGCTAAACTATGTGAACACTCAAACAATATCCCATGTGCTCCCTCACCAAAGTTTAGTAAAAATGCACACTGATCCTATGTGAAATTTCTTGTCTTGGGCATTTGTGCACGTATTTATGTATAGTCCATAACAGAGACATGCCTAATTAATTTAGTATATTCCAAATTATATTATGACCCAAGTTGGTCAAAATTTAGACCAACTTGGGAATAGTTTGGATATCTTTACCTTGGGTAAATGATGTTGGTCAAAATTTTGACCAAATCAAGATTTTGTTTCTTTTGTTTTTGCAACCAACGTGGGCATGAAAACTAAAAATAAGGAAGATTCATAGCTTTAGTCAAAAATTTTGGTAGAAAAATGGGTGCAAATGTACTAGTGTCCCCTACTCTTCCCCACTCCACAAGTAGTTCCTTGGATCTCTATTATATGCTGAATCTATTTCCCCAATGGATAAGCATTGGTCTCCTATCAGAGGATTTCTAGATTCTTCATGTCCCTCATGACCCATATACCTAGTCAGAGCCAACTATAAGCATGTTTTTAATACCCAAGTTTTAAACCTTGAAAATATCCTAGAGGGACAAGATTTTAAAATTGTTTTAGTTTCTCATTAGTCTTTGGTACTAATGACGCCTTTGTGAAATTTAATTTGTGAAAGAGGTAATGTCATGATTTTGTGTCGAACTTGAAGTTTGAACCTCTAGGTTCAAGTTCTAGTTTAAGGTTTAATTTTGGATTTAGTTTCAAGAGTATGAATGATCAATTGAAATTCAATGATTCAAGGTTCAAGGATTGAATCAAAAGAATAGTTGAAGGCTTGTATGCAGATTCAAAGGCATTGACTTGAAGTGAAAATCTAAAGTTTTGAGTACAGGTTCTAAAGCACAGTTTGATGGATTAAGTTCATTGGCTCGAATAGTTAGGGTTTGGTGGTTCAATAGTATAGTCTTAATCTCCATCAACTCCAATCATTTTCAATTTCAGTGACATAATGCTCAGATATCTCAATGTTTCAAAGATTCCAAAATTGAGAATTCAAAAGCATACCCTTTTCTTCTCAATCCAAAATTTGTGTTTGACTCTTCAACTAATCCTTGAGATTAGCTGTAAGTGGTTTGGCAACCTAGGTTTAAATATATGAAGCATACCATGACATTATCTTTAAAGTATGGAGATTGAGCCTAACAAAGTCCTGAAGCTATTGGTGGAAATGATCCCGATAGGTGAAACAAGATTCATTAATATGATTGCTCAAACATAACGCAGAAAGTATTATCATAGATTTATGAGGGGATTCAGATTCAACACTCGAAATGTTAACAACGACACATCTTCTCATAACAAACACAATACATGGCATGCCAATGATAAATAGCATAATCTAAATTAATGCTTGATCTTGCTCCTTGCAATTAAAATGTTCAACAAATAATAGAATATTTTTGACTTGGTCATTGGCATATCAGAGTCAAGATGAGAATTGAGAAATATAGGACGAGTCCCCTATTTTATAATGGTAAAAGTACAGTTGGATTTTGCGTATTCATTTACATAGACCCGAGGGAAAAGTTCTCTCCCAACTGTTTGATAAAATGAGGGCAGAGACTCATAAAATTGATCAGAGGTGGGGCTCGTATATGCAAAGTGTGAGGCTTGAGAAACCAATGCAAGACACTCAATGGTGAGAAGATGCAGAGCCACGATCCTATTGATGCTTCCAGTCAGGTATCTCGTACCATAAAATCATTCCCAACTAAACTAAAAGATGCCCATTGCTCAGTTTTAGATCAAGCAGATTAAAAAAGGGATGCCAGAATTAACAGTTCAAATGGTGTGATCTAAAACTTAAAGAGTGCACGATCTTTAACTGAAAGAAGGTTTGAGCTCTCATATTTGTCTTATAAAGGTGACATCAGAATGCAGAGCAGGACGTATCCAATTTATATGACTGAGCTTTCCCACACATCTTGTCGACAATCTGGTGAGTCATATCTCACTTCCTTTTTGGGACCGAGAGGTGAGGAGTGCCGATAAAAATATGTGGTTTTCTCCACCCGTCCTGTCGTCATCATATTTATGAAAAAGAGGTGCTAGAAATTGATATCACATGATGAACATATAAAGATGACACTTTCTAGATAAAGATGCATTCTTTATCCGTCGAAATTTGTGTCTCGCCGACAAAGATGTTTCAATGTTAAATTTTCAACTTGTCAGAGTTGTTGAGTGGTGGACCACAATCTTTCCATTAACTACTATTTTCAACCCAGAAATCTCGATATCTTCTATAAAATATCACATTAACTGTTTTAAGAACAAATAAAATCGTAACCAAGTAACAGATAACTATCGAGTTGCCAACCCAAGTACAGCAAAACTGCAGTAGGTGAATGATTTATAGAAATTAATCAAAGTAGCAAGGTTTGTACATTATTTCATTGAATTTAAAATCAATTCCATCAGTATTAAAATAGGGCAACGGCTATACAGCAGAAAATTTGCAACTGATTTGACAGTTTATGCAATTAATTAATTAATTTTAAAATCACAAAACCACTCACTTGTGACTTTAAAATTAATTAATAAATTGTAAAAACTGTCAAATCAGGGACAGATATTCGGCTGTTTAGCCAAGGGCTTAACTAACCATCATTGGTATAATTATCTTCTAACACTACTTTTTACAATGATTTCACAATATTTGAATAAAATAAAATTTAAAAACATATTTAACACAATAATCAAATATTAAATTATCATTATCAAGTCTTTTCTACATGAAAATGCTTCATGTTCGTGTATATTTTGATTTTATTTTTATAGAAACATTAATATTTAGTGTAGTTGGCTAAGCAACTCATTAAAATTTTAATAATATAAAAAGTAGATATATTTCAAATAAAGTTATCAATGATTTTATAACTGAATTATAAAATATAGTTTTAAAGGATTTTTAACTAGAGTTATGTAATAATTTATTAGGATTGATTGAAGTGATATTGTTATTTTTAATATATAACATAAAAATGAATGTAAATGATAAATGATAAATTATATTAAGTTAAAGAGATAGAGGTTAAGTAAAAATTTAAATATCTTAATTAGAAATATTATATTATGATTTTAAAAATAGTTTAATTTTGTATACAAAAGTAATTATATTACATTATACTAGTTCTAATATATATTTTAATTAATATAATAAAAAAAAAATATTTTTAAAATTTTAATAAATAGCGATTGAATAATTTTTTTTTTAATACTTCCATTGTAATTTCAATATAATTATAATGATAATATATAGAGTTAAAAAAATTAATGTTGATAAAAAATAGGGAGGGAAAAATAGAAAGGGTGTGCATTTATAAGGAAGATTAATATGAAGGGAAAGATAAAGAAGAGGTGGGTGGAGAGTAGGGAGTTGAAGCAATAGAATAAAGATATTTGGGGTGATAGAGAGTATATATATCTATAAATAGTACAAATGGGTGATAGTGAGAGGTGAATGGTAAAGAAAGGGGTAAGATAAGATAAAGATAGTGATGGAGAAAGAAGTATGTGTGTATGAGAAATATATAAAGGAAATGCTTTGGAGGTAGACAAAGAGAATGTGCAAATTAGAGAGAGACATATGGACATAAAAATAGAGAAATATACAAAATATAGAGGAATATGGAGAGGAAATGATAGAGATGACAAGATAGAAACAATAGCTAGGTTGTCCATTTTGTATTGGAAATAATAGTTAGAGGGATATATAATGATAATAAGAGATAAGGAGAGAGTGAGTAGGGGGGGGGTGTGGGAAGTGAGTAAGATGAATATTATAAAGAAAAAAGACGGGTAGAGAGGTGAACATATTGATTGAGATAAAAATCAATAGGGAAATATAGGAAGAGTCACTATATAGACAGATGGATTAGGATTGAATATCAAGGTGGAGGATAGTTATAAAGGGAGGGACAAAGAGGAGGGGAGGTGGAGGGAGAGAAATAGGAAGAGAAGAGGAGGGAGATAAAGAGAGAGAATTATAAAGATATTTGAGGTGATATATGGATCGTAGATACATAGATCGATAGGTAGACATAGCACATAGATAAAGTATCAAAGAAAAACAAATAAATAGGATGCAGATATACAGGAGAAAATAGTAAAGAGGGTAAGATAAAATAGAGATAGAGAAAGGACTGTCCATGTATGTGAATAAGAGAGATATAAGGATTATGTTAGGGAAGTAGATGGGGAGAGTTTATATAAATCTATTTATTTAGGTGTCTCTATTACTTAACATTCCAAATTTCACTTAAAGACAATCAAATATAAAATATACTTATGTTTCATTTCAAGTTTTGTGTGAGACTATTTAGTGTTGTGAAATTAGGGTTTACAATTTTGTTCATTTCAAGAATGATTACAATAGTTAAAAAAAATATATGCAACATAATAAAGGATGAATGTAAATATATTGAAGATATCTATAATATAACATAATATCTTAAAACTACAATAATATTTAAATTGTAATAATATTATAATTTTAAAAAAGTAATAGTGAGAATAGAAAATGTTAACATATTATAGTTATAATTAATTCTAGAGTGGTGACGTGCTTAATTCAAATCTCATAAGACCTAATTCAAAGCCATCTAATATAGAGCATTACATTGAGAGTATTCAAATTTAGAGGTACTTATTAACAATGATATTAGATTTAACTTTGATCTTAACTTTTATATTAAAAAATTCTAATTAAGAACTATAGTATATTTTAATATTTATGAATGGGATGAATTAAAGTTTAAGGTTAGATAAATCAATCTTAAAAGTATATATGTAGAAATCTTAAGAGGATAAGATGAAATATTTTGACAAATTAAATATTGATACATTTGATAACTAGAGCAGATTTGTAAGTGTTCATTTTTATTTTATTTTATAGAAGTATTATATTATATATTGGGCAAATATGGATATATGGGAGGATAAGGAGAGAGAGGCTAGAGAGAATGAATAACATGAATAATATAAAGAGAGATAGAGAGGTGAAAAGTTTTGCACTGATTAAAAATGTGTGTGTGTGTGTGTGTGTGTGTGTGTGTGTGTGAGAGAGAGAGAGAGAGAGAGAGAGGAGGAGGAGGAGGAGGAGGAGGAGGAGGAGGTAGATGTAGATGAAGAGGAGAGAGTGGGGTAGGGGGATGAAGAGATATAATAAAGATATTTGAGGTGATAGATAGTATATAGATAGTTGCATATAGAATATCAAAGGGAAATTGATAAAATAAAATATAAGTAGTGAGAGTTAAAACTTAAAGAAAGGGTTATGATAAGATAGAGATCGAGGTAGAGGAAAAAGTGTATGTGTGTATAAGAAAGATATAAGGAAAGGATATGGAGGTAGATAGGGAGAGGGTACAAATTAGAGAGAGATATGGATATAAAAATAGAGAAGAGATACATAAGTATAGAGAGAGATGGAGATAAAAGATATAGATGATGAGATAACAATTTTAAATTGTTGATTTCAAATATCTAAGCTATCCATTTTGTTTATGAAATAATAGTTTGAGGCATATATAAGTATAATGAAGAGAAGGAATAATTAAATGCACATTAAATATTGAGCGATAGTCATCCATTACCAAGTTGTCGGGAAATAGAGGAATGAATGGAAGCCAACAATATAAATTCTATTCAACATAGGATTGAGATTGTAATATTAAATATATAATTATTTGTTAATTTGAATTCTAGGTGACAATTGTGAGTTTTTCTCCTTACACGATTACATTTAGTGAGTAGATTTGAACCCAAGACCTCTTCGATAAGAGACTCACAATTTACTGTTGTGTTGTAGGCTCTTGCCTATAGTATATTTTAAAGATTATTTCATATTATTTTATTTGAATTAATATTAAATTATTTTAATGTTATTTTATTATATATGTATATTTTTTATTATATTTAGAAGTTTTAAAATTGAAATTGATTTTTGTAATATTAAGATTTAAAATTAAAATTTAGGCGATTATATTTTTGTGTTAAAATTAATTGTTTGAGATGTATATTTTTTAATTTAATGTGTTTTATAAATTATCTATTATGTTAAGAACATTTTTTTAAAATATTACCTTTTGAATTTTTATCTTTTGCATACTTCTTCTTGGTATGTATTTAGATATTTTCTCTATACATTAACATTAAAAAGATAGACAAAATCAAATACAGAAAATATATTGGATACTTGGGTCAGTGCAAGAAGTTGGTCTCACTTTTGGCCAAAAAGTGGAAGTGTTTTTCCTTTTTTTGAAATTTTTTGTCAATTGATGTCAAAACTTGAGGTATTTAGAGATTGAATATTAAAAAACTCCAGAAATAAAATTTTTAGTGTTCGAAATCTAGTTTTTGAATATGTAATTTATTTGTGCACCCATATGATAGATTATTTTTTTGGTATGGATCTTTAAAAACCACTTTTTCAAAATGCCTGTTTCAGGACCATACCATGCTCGTGTACGGACACCATAATTTGACACAAATAAATGAATTTTTGCAAATCCTTTTAAAAGGAGTTACCTAATAACCTAAGATTGATGAAAATATTTTTTCTTAATTTTTTATTGAATAATTTTATTATTATTAATTATTAATTGGCTATAAAGATAAATTTTAAAACCTCTCATGTATGGACCACATAATTTGATCAAAATCTCACTTTTTTCAAATTTTTTTTTTTTAAACATCAAAAGAATTGTATGTAGATTGATGACATATAAATTAATTTAAGAAAAATTATAAAATTAAAAAGTTATTAAAGTTTTAGTGAATGTCACTTTTTAACGTTTAGGAGATAGTTTTGATTAATAAATAATGGAAAAATAGAAAATAAACTAATAACACTATAAAATTTACATTTTTGAAATCAAAACAGCAAGACCTATAATGGGTTTTTGTCTCGTCAAAAAATTCAATAGAAATGACTATAAAAAAATTATGACAATATTAAAAATTGTCGATTAAATGCCTTAGAAAAAAAAAGGAGTACAAAGGCATAGCTTGGTGGGACCAAGCCTATGCCATGCCTTTCCCCAAGGAAAAACCCCATGCAAAAGTCGGGAGCCATGCCAAATTCCCGCTCATGTCTCACAAATCGGGCACTCGATTTGTAATTCAAAAATCGGGTGCCCGATATCTTTAAACTGTTATACCAACTTTTTTAAAATCGAGCACCCGATTTGTAAACGGGTACCCGACTTTAAAAAAAATCGGGTGCCCAATTTTTAAGAAATCGGGTACCCGTTTCTGATGTACCCGTTGGGTCCCAAAAGCTGCCCCACCGACCCAATTTCAATGATTGAAATGATTGAACAATAGTTTTGACCTACAACACCGAATTTTGTCATGCTTATTCTATTTTCTTGTCCTCTTATACAATTTGCAGGCTATTGATTCAAATTCAAAACTGGTGCAAACATGGGATCAAAACAACGAAGAAAGAAGAAAGCAAGAGTTCTGATAGATGAGGAGATTGCAGCAAATAAAGAGAATGAAGCACAACATCAACGAGAGAGAAGACCGAGAATTAGAGACTTGAACAATGTTTCAAAGGAGAAAGACATTGAAGATACCACGATGGATGAAGAAGTCAAAGAAGAGAACCCAATACAAGAAAATTCAGGTGCACATTCTAATTATGCGTTCAATACAGGTGTGTCTCCAAACCCTCGAATTTTCTCTCATGATGAAATTGGTAATTTTTTAGAAGTAGGTTACGATTTAAACGATTTAGATTTTCTTCATGAGAAGCAATTGTCAAACAATCATGCACAAAACACTCCGATTGAAATGCCTACCCCAAAAGAAATGCCAAGAAAATTTGAAAATGATATTCAAATAAAATAGTAAAGTGTTTGAAAATAAAAATTGCATGAATGTAGACATAGAAACACCAACTACTGAACAAACATGTCAGGATGATAGTAAAGTGTCTAAACATAATTTTCATATTCGTAATGATGTGTTAGATAATCTTGAGGGATTGGTTTCATGGAGACAAATTAGGACACATGCTAATAGATTGTATAGGCATTTTTTTATAATAAGAAATTTGGGTTTCAATGTCAGCTAATGTTGCAACTAATTAAAATGTCTAAAATGCGAAAAGTAATGAGAAGGTTGGGAATGTATGCAAAACCCAAGAATAAAAATGAGTCTTTAAAACAAGTTGTATCCACTATTGTTAGTGCCTTTGATGTTATCGGAAAGAGAAGTCAGTCTAAAGATAAGAATGTAGCACAGCGAGCAATAACAACAGCTTTAGTTAACAAATCAACATCTGACAAAAGATTGATTACCAACATAAGTGGATATCTTAATGTGAATCGTAAGACTTTAGAAAGAGTTGTAAAGAGAAGGGTTAACTTTGAATGTGATCCAGCAAATATTTTATGGACTTCTAGTGGTAGACTCCCGAGATGTGATATGAAACTTACTAATGAAATCAAAAGTTTGATTGAAAATTTTTGGCATGATAATACAAGAGTATCGCCTAATTCAAGAGATGTTCTTAAATTGAGAATTGGGTCAAAAATACGTGATCCACATCCTACACACCTTTTGGACATGAGTCAAACTGAATTGTTTAAAAAATTTGTAGATGGTAAGGTATTCAATATTACCATTAGTCAAAGATCTTTTGAAAAGTGTAAACCATGGTATGTAAGGATTAACAAGGAAAGAATCACATGTTGTTGTAAAACTCATATTCAATTTCGTTACCATTATGATGTATTTCAATTTATACGTGGTACCATTCATAGTAAAGAAATGTTGCAAGAATGTGGTATAAAAATACCACCTCAAACTATAAAAGATTTCATATCAGGTTTGTTTTGTAAGCCACCTAATGATCAATACTTTCTTTTCAATGCATGTCTTTCTAGTACATGTGATATGTGCGGCAATCTTTCTTTGTTAGATGAATGTTTGCATGAAAATGCTTTGA
Source organism: Cupressus sempervirens (assembly GCA_028749045.1). Lineage (NCBI taxonomy): Eukaryota > Viridiplantae > Streptophyta > Pinopsida > Cupressales > Cupressaceae > Cupressus > Cupressus sempervirens. The sequence goes on from CM053787.1 coordinate 214,911,181, forward strand.
CTACTTTTGGACAACAATTAGTTGAGGTAAAAAGATTCAAAACTATTGAATATCCATTGAAGGATGGGAAGTTTGGAAGAAGGTGTGATCTAGTTACAGATAAAGTTAGTTGTCATGCATTTATGGATGAGTTTAAGAGTGTGATCATACCAAAATATGTTAAAAACTCTCAATATTCTAGATGGCTTGATTGAAAATTTTGCATATGTAAGAATACATTTCCAATTGGTACTATACTTTCAGTTGTTGACTTTGCAGAGGACTACACACTTGCACCACAAGAAGAGGTACAACCACAATATTACAATTCAGTGCAAGTAACAATTTATGTTCATATAGTTTATAGGCATGCACCTAATAGTATAGAGGAGGATGGAAAAATATTGAGAGAGTACCATTTTTTTTAAAGTGATAATAAACTCCATTCATCTGAATTTGTCCAATATTGTTTCAAGGTCTTTTATGATAATTTAAAAGAGAGACAAATTCAAATGACAAAACATTAGATATGGTCAGATAATTGTACAGGACAATTCAAGAATGGTAGAATGTTCTATTTGTTGAGTAGGACACATAAGCAAACTAGCATCCAACATGTGTGGAGTTTTTTTGAGGCTGGACATGGTAAAGGAGAACATGATGGTGCTGGTGCATGTGTGAAGAGAGCCCTTAGTAAAGAGCAATTAAAATCTAAGGAAAGAGCTAAATTCAAAAATGCACATGAGATTGTCGAATGGTGTAACAAATATTTATACACGGGATCAAGTCAAAACTCTACAATAAAATGTTTCTTCTACCTAGTTGAAGAGAATAATATCCCTTCAAGATATGATTGTGATACAATTAGTGGTTCAGCTAAATGGCATTCATTTAGGAGTTCAAATTCTAACACTTGGACTATATGGATTAGGGAGCTTGCTTGTTTTTGTCAATTTTGTCTTGCAGGTGAATGGGAAGAATGTGAGAATACGAAATGGGTTGAAGATTGGCAACAAAGATCATTAGCACCTACTGACACGCATTTTGAAGATGATATAGTAAATGAAGGCCAGAATGTTACTTTTGCATCAGAAGACTATGATCGTATTTCAGACCTCATAGAACCTGGTATGCACAATTTAATTAGATTTTTTTGCGATCTCATGCTTCAATTTATATAATTTGCATATGTACATGAGTGATTAAAGTGTTTCTATACTTTATCTTATCTTGTAGGACATGTTAATGCTGTTATTGCACCTAGTGATAATGATGAACAGACTGAGTATTGGCTAGCTAGATGTGTGGAACCTAAGAAAAAAATGACATGTCATCAAGTGGACGATGATGGTTTTGAGTATCCAATCGGGTCTATTGTTGTAGCTGGCACCTGGCTACGTAGATACCTAACAAGAAGAAATGGTTTGCCAGTATTTGAAGACTACCAAACCAAAAAGAAGATTTTACACTATTCTCATTTGGTTGTGGCAACAAATATCAAATTAGAAAGGTACAAAGGGAGACCCGCCAATAAGGTATTACGGAAAATTTCAATGGATAAGCACGAGACAATCATAGATGCATTGCAAAAGAGAGAGGATGCAGATGGTACAGTGGGATGACTACATTTAAATCAAACACATGTAAGTTTTTTCATTATTGTATTATTTTTATATATATGTACTTATATAATTTAATTACATGTATGTTTGTGTTGTCAATACCAATTTAGAGAACTTATATACGTCTTATTCAGGTCTCAATTACAATTTATGCAAATTTAAGTGTTAAAGTGGATCGAACATCAACATCTTGTGCAATTTCACATAGTAAGTACATACAAATTACACATATATATTTACATAGTTCAGATACCTTGAATATTAATTTATGTGTTTATTAACATGTGTGTTTTTGTTTTACATTTTTATTTTACAGGACCTCATTTGAAGAGATGCGTTCAACCAATTTTATGTTTCAAATGAGTTCAGTGAACTACAAATATATCATTGACATTGTCTTACATATATTGTGAAATATGTTGTACAACCTAATTCAAAAATGAGAGTTTACTTCTATTTGAAAGTTAAAGGTATGTGCACTTGATAAATTATTATAAATTAATTGTCAATTTAAGTAATGACCTCCTATTTTGTTCTATTACTTTTACATTCAAGCATGTTTAAATTAATGTTTGTTTGAAGTTTCAAATTACTATTGATTGTAATATTAAAAACAAGTGACTTGCACATGATAATATAAAGATCATTACTCATTGTATTCATTGTATTGATTATATCTTTCATTACCAAACAACACATTAAGATCACTTACATGATGTACATTGTTACGTATGTTATCCATACATGTGTGTCTTAAGGGGACATGGGAGTCCTAATAAGTCATTATGTATGTTATACGTTATGATAGGTATTCATATGTTTAAGTTACCACATAATAGGTCTTATTAGGTGATAATGAGTCTTACATGACCAAACAACACATTAAGATCACTTATGATACATTGTTAGGTACATTATCAATACATTTTTTAATCGAGTAGGTCAATTTTATTTGTATGAATTATCTCAATGCATAAATTTGATGTGATATTTATCCAATAATGCTCTATAGATAGTTAAAATTATTGTTCATCTTGCATATATACTTACAAAATGTGTCATATGTTCATGAATAAAATATGTCAGAATAAAGAAAATGGTTTGAATATACTTAAAATATGGTGAAACATAGTAATATATGTACTACATACAAAAGCATGATAAGAAATCGTAAAAAAATAGTACATGGTCTAACATACATCATAACATGATCTATGAAGTGAAAAAATGCATGGTCTAACATACAGTTTTAACTATCCTAACACAAAGTGTACATACATCATAAATAATATATATATATATATATACACACACACAAACACACATCATAAAAACACAATCTATAGGTGCCAACAAGACCTAATCTATCTGATCAAATTTCCTCTTTGCTCCACACGAAGAGGACTCAGATGGATCATCATGTGTAATATGAGTCATCTCGTCATGTCGGACACCCTGTGAGGTAGATGTATCACCCTGTGTAATAGGAGGCACGTCTCATCATGTACTTGCTTAATTGAAATGGGTCTCAAAATCTAACTTGAAAATAAATTAAATATTCACTACATAATAAAATAAATTATACCACATGAGATGGGTGTCCCTCAGTAACGGGAGGAGGTGCACTGTCAAAACTACCAAATGCAGCAGTGGTGAGGTCCTGTAATTTACAATACATACATTTTTTAAATTTGATTTTAGAGCATAATGAACTATACATTATGTACATAAATCACAATACTGACCTCAAATGATGATGTAGGTACCTCCATTTGGCTAAGTCCTATGCTCTCAGCAACACTCGTGGTGACGTACTCCTAAAGTTATGGATACATAAACGTTTAGTCAAAATTAAATATACATGAATATAATTACAAAGTACATAATTTGTACACTACATTTTTTATACACTATAAATTAAACATGTATATATAATGTATATATCATACCTGAGTGGTAGCCAATGTCACAGATATGTCTACAGGTATGCTAGCACGATAGTCATAAGATGGAGTCAAAAATAGACTATACCGAGGCCTGTATGGATGAGTATGATATCCATGCTCCTGTTTGTAAAATCAAAACACATAAAATATATATACATGTGAGTCAAAATTGTTCAGATTATAAGTTAATAATAATGTACATACATAAAAATAATACAAATTATTTGTCTTTAGTCAAAAGTTCATACCGCATGTATTTGAGGCTATACCTTAGTGGTAACTGGAGTAGGACTTGTACTAACATCAGTATGTGTAGATGCAGACAATCCCTACAAAATGAAATAAAAAGAACATATGAGCACATGTTATTAAATTTGAATTTGAATGTACATTTTTACAGTGTAATTCAAAGTGCATACCATATAAGGGACGCCAACATCTGTAGGTTTCGAAAAAAGACTATACTACCTCCTAGGAGGAATAGTGTCATCCATCCTCTGTTATTTGAAAAGTACAAATTAATATAGTTAATACAATTACACATATATGTAGAAAGTAAATAATTATGTGCACTTTATATTTATATTGAAATTAAAATTTTACCTGCTGCTCTTGACTCTCTCCAGGCTCTCCCTGCTGCATGAGGTCAACAAATGATGACACGTCTATCTCGTCACTACTATCACCACGGGCAGTGTATACATCATCATCAAAATCTGCACCCTCAACATAATGGCCATCGTGTGCTGCACCAGGATCGCTCTGGGGGCCTGTGCATATGCCTCCATAACTAGTACAAACATGTCCAAGTGGAGGAGCATATATCGCCTGCGTCCACTGCTGTACTAAATTGCCCAAAAGGGCACTCAAATGGGTAAAAGAAGATGAAATTGCATGATGATGGTGAGGAGTAGGCACAACAGGCGTAGGAAGAGGTACAAGGGGCTCAGCTCGCCTGCGGTTTCTCATTCTATCACTCAGCTTTTCCCCAGGCCTATCCTGAGGCATCCCTCTACCAACCCCTTGAAATGCTTTCATATCAAAATAGTTGGGTTTCAAACCCAACTCAAACTCAGCCCATAAATTTCTAAGGAAGTACATGGGTACCTCATGATTAGCGTGTGGTGGATGGTCAAATACCATCCACTACCGCTCCCAAAAATGTGCTGCTATGCGCGGATGTGTACACCACCTAATAGAAATGCGAGGCTTCTTGTCACTAATTGGTTCACCCGTCTTAGGGTTTACAAAATAATGTTGAAAATTTCCTTTACCTATATGTAGGTTATAAACCTCTCTATATGATAAGCCATCAGAGTAGAAGGCACACATGCTTTCCCTCCATGATCTAAATGAATCGATGTCTACATAAAAATGATGAATGGAGTCAACCACGCTTTGCATGCTATCTATAAGACGTAGTAGGTGAGGGGGGAGTGCCTCTCACGTCGAATAGCCTCTATATCACTCATGAGGTCATTAAGGTTACGCCTCATGGTCTCGCGGAGCTCATCTGCGGTGGGTGGTGGAGGTGTGGGTGGGGGTGGAGGTGGAGGTGGAGGTGGAGGTGGAGATGGAGGTGGCAGAGGTGGGGGTATGGGAGGGGGAGGGGGTGGCGGTGGGTCCATCAAATATAATCTGCATATATATTTAAACAACATAAAACATAAAACACATCAAAAATACATCACAACATAATACATGTATGACAAAATTACTATTTAATAAAATTTAAATCTAAAATTTATCAACTAGATCTATATAAATGCGCATATCTTTATTAAAATTATATCAATTAAATTATAAATAAAATTAAACACTTAAGTCAAATTAAACATTAAATACTAAATTTTTAAGTATGAACTCATTATGGATTATACATGTTCATGTCTTAGGATGAAACAAAGTTAAGATTATGACAAGGTTATGGTTTACAATTTTGTTATGTTAATAGTTTTCATGATGGCTAAGCTTAAGATTATTATAATGATTGCGATCCTTTAATGTTAGGGAACTTACCTAGGATTATGGTTTTAGTTACAATTACTAGTCCTAAGATGAGAGTTAAGGTTACAATTATCTAATGAAAGCTTAGAGATAGAATTATGAATTGATTAAAAAATATTTATGATTGTAGTTTGAATCCTAACTATTATCCGCTTAGTTCTACAAAAAGTAGTTGGCTAATAAAAAGTATTCTCTAGAAAGGTGTCAAAAACACTCATGTCATAGAGCACATGCTAACAATTTCTCCATTGTTGATCAGATGATAGAATTATCAGTAGAAGTTTAGATTACATTGCACACAAACACTTGAGATGTTACAAGAAAATTGGGACAAGACAATGGCACTAATTCTAAAGGCATGTTCTGACTTCTTGTGACATTTTGGAATAACCATGTAAAATTTACCTTTGGCATTTACATTAGAAAGGGGGAAAAGATGTAAAGGTGAAAATATAAGAAGTTACATATAATGTGTAAAGTATATTGAGTATATATGTATGGGGAAGCACCATCATATTATGTACATATACAGGTATTGAGATAAACATCTCTTACAAAAGCAATTTCAAAAGATCTCAAAAATAGAGTATGGCACCAAGTTGAAAACCTTCTTGCAAACTATAAGTGTAGATCATGTTAGGTAATGAACTAATTTACATGTGAACCCTATCCCTAACCATGTATAATAATCCTAATTCTAATCATAATCCATAATTCATTACCTTATGAAGCTTTGGCTATCCATTTTATTGCCAAAGTAATCCCTTAGCTATCCACGAAATGGTCCTAATAGATTTATATGGAAGACCAAATTGATTTAAATAAAATGAGCAGGAAGAAGACAAACTTACACCCAATATTCAAGGAGAGAATCTTTTAACATACTTGAATTCTACCAACCAAAGTGAGATAATTAGAGTTCTAGTTGTTGAGTTTTCCAAAGATTTTCTTGTTGATATAAAGACACATTTCATTTATATGTTAGGGTTTACTATAGATGGAATCCCTAGGTACCTAACCACTTAATTATGAAATCTCCATCCAATACCATATTTACTGCACAAGGTAGGGGACTCAATATTTAGCCCCAATAAGATAGATGTAGAGACATAGATCTTACTACCAGATACAAAGAAAAGAGGTCCAATTTGATCATTAAATGACTCGTGTTGCACTCTTCTAGCTTAAAAATAATACAAATATATTATCAACAAACTATGTACATTAGATACTTATTAATTATTTGGAGAGTAGATCCTCTAACTTTTAGAGACAACTATTTATCTCTAAGGAGATAATGTAATGAGTCAATGTTCAACAATAAAAAATAAAGAGGATGCAAGAGGACACCCTTTCATAATTGATCTAGAGAGTCCTAAAAATTATGATCTAACCCCATTAATTTCTTTACTAAAACCTTGACACCAATCATAAGAGAGGATACCATTTGACATTTAATATTGGATGGAGGGCTTGCAACATCATCATAGTGAAACTCCATTCCACCTTTTTGTAGACATTTTCATAATCAATTACTTGAGCATGCCTACACTCTATCCTAGAAATGTTTCTCAATCCAAAGTCTTCCAATAGGTTATCAAGTTCTCCAATATGCATAAATATCCTTAACAAAACACTTTTGTGTAGGGTTAATGATCTTGGGTAGGATATCTTCTAGTCTAGAGGCTAAGACCTTGGCAATAATTATTTTGTATGATACGCATTTAGGAGTGTCCTGTCTCTAATTTTTAATGAGATTCTTATCTCCCCTTGGGGATCAATTGATTACTTGACCTAGGGATTTTATGAGCCCTTTGTTGATCACTTGATCAATTTTATGAGCCCTCCATTGATTACTTGACATAGGGATTTCTCATTACTAATTTTTTGGATGGAGGAGTTGATTTATGATAGAAATGGGTTTATCACTTGGAATAATGCATCTTCATTCAGGAATGATGGTTCTCATTTTATCCCTATCTTCTAAATAATTTTGAACTATCATTGTCTTCTAACCAAAAAGATTGATAGTAAAATTAGGAAAAAGATCTTACTATATATATCACTAGGGGGTGGGTATTTCTTTTTATAGAATAAGGCAATATTTTGTTATGTGGCCTTCCATTCTGCAAAGGTAATAAACATTTAGGCTACCCATCTAAGGGTCTAGTTCGGGCTTGTACTCGCACTGATGTGGACACCTCCACCTCTTGATGGTCAGAGAGGGTTACTTAATTAGATGCCTGATTCATTCAAGTCTCTTCTAATTTTTTTATGATGTATCATTTTGAGACCTTGATATCAATGTTTAATTAGTTTTAGGATTAGGGTTCAATTTGGTTTGTACTATTTGATTAGGTTTACATGCTTAGGTTTCAATTAGGACAAGAGTTAATAAATTGAATTAAGTTGGTTCAATCTTCTAGGGTAATGGTTCAATTTGGTTAATGGTTGGGGAAAGGATTTTTAAGGTTAAATTCAAGGTTTCTACTCTTAAGTTGGGATATATAATTAGGTTTATGATCATGGTTTAATTCAATTTGGTTTATAAGTATAATATTAATTAGTTAAGGGCCAGGGTTACCTTTCAATCTTAGGGTTTGACATTTATAAAATTAGTACTCAAGGTAAGATAGGAAAGTTATTTAATTATTTATATATTACTTGGTGTAGGTTTTAGCAAATTAAGATTACTTAGGTTAAGATGATAGTAAGGGTTATGATTAGAGTTAAATTCAATACAAATTGACATTATAGAACTTTAATCGTAAATGACTCCCAGCCAAGGGATCCAAAGAACTAATCAAAAGTTTTACCAAGCAAGCAATAACATACATACAATAATTTACATTTATAAAAAACATAAGAGATTGCATTCCTTAATGAGCACATTTACATTTCATTTTAAAATAATTATAAACTACTAAAAGAAAAATAAATAACGTGTCCACATGAAAGTTCATATTAACTACTTCTGTTCAATCCATTTAAATAATTTATATACATTTGTTTTGAATGCCACTTGGAAAATTAATTCGAAATGCACAATCATCCACTGTACATGTCACAGGGTATGAAAGGCTGAAAGAATATACATTTATAAAATAGTTTACATCATCCATTTTCGATCCATGAAACAAAGTACAATACAACTTAAGTAAAATCATTTTAAATACTATAAGTTTTTTGTTTGGATCCCTTGGCCGGCTGTTATGTGATTAAGTATTTTATAATATGTTTAGCGTTTTATTTATATGGTTAGGTCGAGATTATAGTTTAAACAATAAATTTAAGTCAAAGTTATAGTTAAAACAAGGTCGAGGTTAAATAGTTTAAACAAGGTCGAGGTTATATTTATTTGTAAAATTACATGTTTAAACAATAAATTTACATCTAATCTAATCATTCAACATTGTAATGAATACATAAATTAAATACATTTAAAAACATCTAAAATAATAATTTTTTAAATAAACATTTACGAAACTATATTTTAATTAACAAATACAAAAATTTAAACATTTAAGTTCATTAACAATGTAAATTTACAATTTTACGTACATATGAAAAGTGAAAAAACAATAAATTAACATACATATTAAATTGAAAATTGAAAAAAATAAAGTAAAATAGTATAAAACATATTAAAATACCTGTGTATCAAAAACTAGCAGGAAGGGGGTGGTAGGTAGGGCTGAGAAACGGGCTCCTGTATGCGTCTCTAAGCGGGCTCCCATTTTTGAGGTCATGAAAATGACCTCTAAAATGCCAAAAAAGCAGTTTATAAAAGTTTTACAAACTGAGTACCTGATTTTTAGGCAATCGGGTACCCGATTCTTAAAAAGGCCGGTGCCCGATAGTTAAGTGGCTCGGGCACCCGATCCTTTTTAAATATCAGGTACCCGATTTTTAAAATTTGGGTCGGGTGCCCGAAGCCTAATTTTAGAAACGGGTACCCAATTTTTAAAAAATTGGGTACCCATTTCTGAGAAGTACAATTCTGCGGATCTGACTTCTGCGGAATTGCGACCCAACTTCTTGTGGTCACCCACCTTATATATAAATTTGACTATTTTATTGTTTGAATTACCTAAGAGTTCCCAAGGTTCACTTTCGTACACATTTTCATTAATCATACTATTATCATTGTCACTTATTGGATTATTAACTTTCTAGGGAGTCTTCTAGAGTCTTTAGGCATTCATTACGAGGGAATTTTTTTTAATATGTGTGTTACTACCTAGAATCTATGAATGCATGCCTTTACAATCATATAGTATATCATTCTCCCTCATATGATCCTTGTCTTCTGAATACAACTGAGATCTTTGCTACAATTATTTCTCATGATTACGAAGAACTAGTAAACCAAGTTTAGAGACACACAAAATACACTAAGTGCATATGTTTATGCAAGAAAGAAAACAAGGTCACATGCAGGTATAAAGCCTCTTGGAAAGAGAATGTTGTATGAAGATGATATATTGAGTGCATTTTAGAAGGCTAGGTTATCCAAATCATTTACAAAATGATAATTAGAGGGAGGGAGAAATAGTAAGAGAGAGTGCATGTATGAGGGAGGGAAAGGGAAACAAGAAGGATGTGAGAGGGAGAGAAATAGGAAGAGGAGACAGGATAGTGGGCAGATGAAGAGATATAATTTGATAGAGATATGTAAGGTGATAAATAATATATTATAGATAGATATACAAAGAAGATAAAAGATAAATAGATAAAATGAAATATAAATAATGAGAGTTGAATGGTAAAGAGAGGGGTAAGATAAGATAGACATAAGGAAGGGAAATGAGTTGATGTGTATATTAAAAAGATATGTAATGCTTACAACAAACATTTGGATAGAAGCAATACTCATCAATGGAGCGATTGGTGAAATCACAAATATTATCTACAAAATAGGTACCAAACCACCAAACATGTCCATGTATGTTGTGTTTTGTTTTGAAAACTACAATGGACCACTATGGAAACAAGATGACTTGGTGAAATTGAAAGATAAGGACTCATTTTTACAACTATATCTAGAGTAAAAAAAAAAGATGGTCTTCGTATTTGACCTGCTTTCACTTTTGAAAGATACTAGAAAATGAAAAACAATCCATATACGATTATATGCAAGCAAAAGGAGAACTGCCTATATTAGGTAGTTATTCAGACAAAGCATTTGTATTTTGAGTGTGACAATAAATCAAAATAACACAATTGAATCAAACATATTACATAAAGAACATACTCAAGCAAATACTCAAAAGTACATAAGATGATTAGCATAACCCCTTTGTAGTGCCTACCCCTAGTTCGCATTTTGTTATCATTCTTGAACTCTTTTAGGGCTAGTTTTATGTTGATGGTTAGCAACATTCTTTTGAGATTATCAGATATTATGCTATGGATTCAGTTTATTATGTGATGATATCACTTAAACTTTGTATTTCATGTGTGCATGATGATTATTTTCAGTGTTTATAGTTATTAATGATGATTAGTAAGATGATTTATTATCATATGTGTTTTCTTATGGATACTTACCCCATACTTGCATGTGTATGGTGTGTGTGTTTGCTTTACATGTTTGCTTTTGTATGGCGTGTCTAATGTGGTTAAAGAAGGAAGTCGTAGTCACTTACTAGTCGGGATCTACACGATGTACCACTTCCTGCCATTGGCTGTTTAGTTTAGTATATTGTGCTTGTACATGCGTAGTTTTTATGCAGGTTGCAGGTACCGGGTATCGACTTCTCTGAATTGTCAGGATGAGCATATCCTATCACATTATCTCAATGATAAGAGAGGGGAGATAAATTCTCAAGTCCAAATCCCAACCCTTTAAACCATTTGTTCTAATTAAAAAATTAGGACAAGTGTCCGGGTTGAGTACCCTCCGAATGCGTCAGATGACGTAATTCGTGATATTAACCCTTGGTTTGATTTTGTATGTATTTTGGCTATGATGGATTTTCATATTTTACCTTTGTGAGTCTTTGGTGTATTTTTTATTAATTAAGCCTAATTAAAATATTTAATTAATGGTTTAATTTAGTAAAAAAATAATATGGTATTTTAATATTTATTTTATTTAATTAATTGAAAAATTAATTAAATAAAATAATTAAATTTGAAAATAAAAGTTAAAAGTTTAAATTTGGAATGTGACAATATTTATTTTAATAATAATATATTTGGAGCTCATTTTTAAATAAATGACTAAATAATATTATTATTAAAGTTAATAAATATTTCAGCAAAAAAGTTTTGAAAATAAAATTTAAAAGTGAAAAATATATTTAAATTAATAAAAGATTCTAAATCTCATGTGATTAAAATATAAATATATTAAGATTGAAAAGTGGAATTATTAAAGTAAGTGCATGAGATTTAATAAATAAATAAATTAAATTGGAAAGAGTAAAAGTTAATATTAAATTAATTATTGTGCATTATTTACTCACATAGGAGTTGGCAAATTTTTGAGAGTTGTCATGTAGACAACACAGGAGTTTGCACTCTAATTATGTACAAGTTGTCTACATTTAAGAGTTAGCATTTTATTTGAGCACATGGTGTCTACAACCTTAAAACTCATCTAGAAGGTTGGAGAAGACTCATGCTTGGTTGTCATGCTTATCTTCTAGTTGTTTCTAGAGACACTCTAGATGCATCTTAGAGGCCTTTAAATAGAGACTCTCCTAGTGTATTTGGACAAGCTTAATGGAAGCTACAAGCTTCAAGCTAAAATGAAAGCTTCAAAGCTTACATTCATTGAGAAGATCATATGCTTCTATATGCTCATATATTTTCTACATGCTTCTATGCTTCTTCTAGCACTTCTAGTCACTTGGAGGATTCAGTTGGCTTAGATTCTTGGAAGAATTGCGAAATGGAGAAGGAAAAGATTTTCTATGGACTTCTGAGGCATGGCAAATTTAGCATCAGTGTCCAAGTGCACTCGTGATATTCGCATACTCTCTTTGCACTATTTCTCTTCATGTCTTCATCGTGTTTGTTATATGTGTCTGAATACTCTCTGTGATTGAATCTACAATTTGAAATTGGAATCTAGATATTTTATTTGGTTGAGAAGAAAACAATAGAAAAATCCTAGTTCCAAATGAGAAAGAAATTAGATCTTAATCGGGTTTGGGTTCGAATTTATATTGTGAAATTAGATAGACAAGATTTGAAATAAAAATAAAAATTCTAAGTTGAAAATTTGAAAGGTTAGATGTAATCTTTCTATCAAATTATATTTTCAAATGCGTACGGACAAACCTATTAGATGGATGAATGGGTAAATTTAGAGAACAATTACCTTTTAGAAGAAATTCTTAATTCATCACAAATTGTCCTGTCGCTGCCCCTTGGATAGACCCGAACTCAGTCATTCATAACTTTTTATCGTGATCGAATTTATTTGATCGATCCGGTCAGAAGTGGCGCAGCTTGACCCTCTCCAACATATTTCAATTTCAGCCCGATCCAACGGTTCATTAGGGAGATATGGCCGTCCTACTAGGACTGTTTTATTTAAAGACAGATATTTCTCCATTTTCCATAACCAAGAGTTCTTTATGCTTAAACTTCACAAAAATAATATATCAAAGCATGGAATGAATTAAAGATATTATTGCAATTTTCCCTTAGTAGAATTTTATTTTTATGCATTAGTTTTATATGGTTTATTATCTAATTTAATTAAGATTAGTTAATAGTAGAAGAAGTGTAATTAATTATTAGTCAATCTAAGTAAATGAATTTTTAAATGAGAGAAAATTAATTTATTTTTTAATATAGTTTATATAGTGGACTTTTTATACTATTTAATATATATTAAATAATTTAGAGATGGTAATTTTATATTACGTTTTTAAATGAGAAGACTTTAATGATAATGGATTAAGATTTAATTGACATGGAGTCACTGTTATAACATTGTTATAACTTCAATTACTATGGTATTATTAATACGCTATATATTATTAACTAAATTATTGATATACCTTAATGGTAATAAGAGTTAGCTAATGAAGCTTATGTAAAGTTCTCTAGATCGATTAATAATCGTTTTGATGAGTTTATTATTTATTAATGTTTGTTGGGTCTAACAAACTATTAATAAATAATAGTATAAATAGTTTAAATAGTTATCAATTAATACGATCATAGTTAATCTAGAGGAGATTAGTTAATGATTAAAATATTGTAAAAGATATTAATCAAATTGAATTGGTTAATAATTTGGAGAAGTATCAATTAACTGAATCAACGTACATAGGAGAAACTTATTTGAGATAATAATACTTGGTGGTCTAACAAACTATTAATAAATAATAGTATAAATAGTTTAAATAGTTATCAATTAATACGACCAGAGTTAATCTAGAGGAGATTAGTTAATGATTGAAGTACTGTAAAAGATATTAATCAAATTGAATTGGTTAATAATTTGGAGGAGTATCAATTAACTGAATCAACGTACATAGGGAAAACTTATTTGAGATAATAATACTTGGTATTGGAGATTTATTATAACTTGTTATTATTAAAATATAAATGGGAACATTGTTGCAGAGTGACGAATGTGGTCATTATAGATTTATTAATAAGATTATCAATATAGCTTGTTATTGAATATTAACAAGTTATTATTATTGAACTATGAATATGAATATTTGTGTACTAGATTATAGTTGACTTTTAATTTACAGAATTCTAATTAGTTATTAGTCAACTGACATTAATTAGAACATTGCTATAGTTATGCAATTATTAATTAAATCAATTAATGAGAGTTAATTAGATTTAATTAATAATTAAGTTATGTAATAGAGATTTATTTGATATAATTCTTTTAACGAGATTGTAGATTATCTATATTGAAGTTGATAAGTCTTATGACTTGAATTATGACCTTAGATATTATATGGTTGTCAACGATGATAACGATTAAATTAAAAGACTCAAATTTTAGTAATACTTAATTAAGTTTCTAATTGAGAACTATTAGGATGTTGAAAGGTTATGGATTGTGCACCTATGAGAATTGATTGATTAAATTGATCATTTAATAAAATTATATTCTTCTTATTGAAAGATTAATAACTAGTTCTCTTATAAATGAATAATGATCCTTGATTTATGTTAAAAAGTTGAATTAATGATAAGGAAGAATTATTCAATTAGTCATATGGATCTTAGCAAATAAAGTAAATGATTTAATGAGTAAATATTTATCCTTAAGTTATTCTTAGGATAATGCTATCGAGGAACAAATGGGTTGACTTGTAGGTCAAATGATGAAACTTAAGACACTTGAAAGTATACTTGCAAACAGAAAACTAGAAACCCCTATACATTATTCAACTATGTGAATTTAGTAAACCAAAATATGTGTTTGCATCATGTATTCTATATGCTTCTTGTTTTTGGTTTTGGGTTGACTAGTGTTGACCAGTCTTAGGTTGTTACCAGAGGCTTGGGGGTTATGAGATGTGATGGTATGTTGATCTTATTTGGTCTCGATCTTTATAAACCCAACCATGGTAATGTGATCATATGCTTTATGAAATGTTTGTATTTACTGATTGTTTTTGTGCATCAGTTTTCATGTGTGAAGCTGAGATCTATGTGTATGAGACACTTGAGCTAATCATTTTTGAGTCATCGATCAGTTATCCTTGGATTATTTTATAGTCATCATGATGTGACTGAAGTGTTGATTTATTTCTTGATGATGTCATGTTGTGACATGTTTTGACTCAACCATTTTAGAGTCTTTGATCAGTATGATTTTGATAATATTTTTAGTTGCTTGTTGAGAACCAATGGATATTGCGATTTTTTTTGAGATATATTTTAGTTATTGAGAACCAATGGATACTTATGATTATCAGTGATGCTTTCAGTTGCCAATAGAGAACTGTTGTGGTCATGATTTTCTATGGATTCTTTTCAGATGCTCATGGAGATTTGATGATTCTTATCTTGGAGATTTGATGATTCTTATTGTGGATATTTGATGCTTTTATCATGGATATTTGATGATTCTTTTTATGGATTATCTTTTGATTTTTTTTTACAGTCACTTGTACAGGACTGTGGTGATTTATGATTCCATGAGCTTAGGGTAAGTAATCTACTTGTAGTGTCGGGAAGTGGCTTGCAATGGGGGTCGGGGCCCTAAGTGGCTGCCAGGGTAACTCATTGTAAGTTTGGTTAATAAGTGATAACATTTACACACTAAATGGGGATTAAATGAACCTAAAAAGATAATTTTTGATGTTCTCGCCCATGGCTTAAGCGCTTGTACAGGCTAGGATGGGAGTAGTGAGAACACATGGTTGCGACCTTGCATTCCGTAGTATGCCTCGTTAGTATGAGAGGATACTAGTGGCGGCATGAGATCAGTATGGACCCATAGAGTTTAGCTAACTGCCAGGGTAACTTGTACGTGATAAATGCAATGACACTTTTCCACTTGCAGAGTAAGTTTCCTACATGTCATTGTGTGCCTCTGGAAATTAGATGTTGATTTTTTGTGTGTTGGAACCTTTGAGTAATATACTTTTAAGATTCCTAGACTTATAGAGATTTATGCTATGTGAATTTTGATAGCCTATTTGGGACTTGAGATTATCTCCTTAGCACAGTGGGAGTGGACCACTTAGGTTCCACGCGGTCGGGTGGTAGTGTATTTTTCACTCTTATCATTTGAGATCCGTCTGAGACACCGTGGCTGATGCTCTCTTGGTTGGTATTTATCTTCATTATGATCTTGGATCATTATAATAGATGATATACCTTATGATGGATGTATCTACTTTTTGTATTTGATGTATGATATTTTAGGAGTGACATTCCTACTATGTTAATACCAATGATCTCTTCGGTGCTTTGCAATGTTACGCACGAAGGGATGGCTAGGATCCATGATGGCCTAATGATGCTATTTATGGTTGGGAGGAACCGTGCACTTAGTTATTTATGTTTGTGATTCATGGTTACATTTTGTGATAGATGTTTATATCTTTTGCGATGATGTATCATGTATGGTTTATGGTTTCATTTATGTTATTGCATCATGGATTAATATTGGATGTTGATGTACTTTATTTACATGGATGATTATTGTTTTAAGCACTTTCATACCTTGTAACTTGTACAGTGGATGATTGAGCTAAACTAAAATATAATTAAAAAAAGACACTTGTATATGGTTTATGAATATTGGATGTATCATTGTTATTTCATAAGGATGTGATGTTAGATGAATAGTTAATTTAGATGTGATACAACATTAAGAGATCTTTAAAGAATGTAATCTATTATGTATGTTATGTTTACTTTTAGTTGGATGTTACTATTGCTTCCGTGAATGTTATGAATAGTTTATCTTTCATGTTTAAAAAAAAAAAATTGTTTGGTAAACTTAGTGAAATTCTTTGGATCCCTTGGCGGGGCATTACAGCCTTGCACCATCAAAGGTGCAAGTGGTAGTAATATACTAGTGGTCTATCCCTAAGCTCAAAAAATATAAATTATAAAATGGTAATTGGCTTTTCTAGTATACATCCTTGATTGTAATGTATGAGAAGAAGTAAAGCCCAAAAGATAAAAACTTTATAAGGATTTTAAAATTAAGAAAGAGGGGTTAATGAAGAGGTATTCAAAGAATTAGTTATTAGAACTGATAAGTGTTATTGGGAAGCAAGAAAGAATAAAAGAGGAAAGCCAATAAAAGAAAATTACTTCTTTTTACTCTCAATAATATTGAGGCTGTAGAAAGGAGGGAGAACATATTTTCATAAGTGTTGATTGTAATAGGGGAAAGATAGAAGGCTTTATTTTATATTTTATTTTTTGCAAATGTTGATTGATCTTACAACTATTCTGTTGTGTTTTTGGGAATGAAGAATATGCATATATTAGATCTTAAGGTCTATATGTTCATTTTTCTAGTTCAAATAGATCATGTTGGACCTTTTTTCTTCCTGGTTTTAAATATAGTTCTGCATCATTTCACTAAGTGATAATGTGATTGTGAATTAGTTAGTTCAAAAATCCATAATCCATAGAATATGTACTTTAAATTCCTTTTACATTCTTTGTTATGTGAAATATTTGATAGGGAATCTTATGGTTGTTTGTCAATCTTTCTATTTGTGATTACTTTGTAAATCTTATAAGTACGTTCATTTCATGTTAATGGATGGATGTTAAAAGTTTTGTGTCTTTAGGTTAAAGACATAATCAAGTTATATAATTCATTGAATACATTTTCACGAGGGAGATGTATCTCTCAATTCAAAGGAGATTTATCAACCAATGATAACTCATCCAACTACTAGTATATTTTTGTTCTTCCATTTGGGCATTTTGAATCACATTTTGCAATTTTTTATAGAGGACAACTATGTTTACTAATAGTCTTCAACCAAATTAACAAAACACTTTTGCTTTCTACACTTAAGGTTCTGCTAAACCAAGATGGGTTAACCTAAGGATTTGACACCTTTCATGAATAATGCTCTATACTACAAAACTTTCACAATAGAATTGGTTTTGAAACTTCTTTAAATTTCAAAATAAATAACAAGTCAATAATAGCCAATAATGAACTTGACAATTTCATGCAACAAGTAATGACTGACTTTACACTCCATTATGACAATAATTCTTTAATGATTTTTTGATTTATAAAATGTGTTCATGCTAAGATACTATTGACATTGCTTGATTTCTTCAACTAAAAGACTAGTGCCTTAATCCATTGCCAAAAATAGAGTCATACTAGTTAACATTAATAGATCTATTTAATTGACTTGCATTTAAATGTATTACCTATTGACCTCCAAATTTTATACTTATCATATCCCTTTTATACCTATTGAGCTATCATTTTTCTCAATGCTTAATGATGGGAATCATTTTGAACTTCTCTCTTGAAAAGCTAATCTAGGATTAACTCCAAGGTTCTAGGCAATCTTGTGATCTACTAGAATCCACTCAATTGAAGATAAATGTGTTTGTTCATAGGGAGGCCTTTGCTGGTTCCAACCAATTTCAGATAAGATGTTTGATCTGCTATTTTGAAAAGTAACCACAAAAGAGATATATTTTTTGTATTTTCTATTTTTATGATGTATGCAATTTATCAATGCAACTGTATGAATTCCTATTTTAACCAAGTGTTAGCAAAGAAAATAACTTGAAAGGGAAATTCCTAACAGACATAAACCATGGTAAAAATATGTCTATGAGTTAAATCATAACAAATATCAAGTAGAAAACCAATGAAAATAGGAGCAAGGATTCCTCAATTCTACTGATGCAATCATCAACGTGAACTTAGTAATAATTAAAAGATGTTTCACTTCTCATTGAATCAAACGGCCACAGAAAGTATGCTCATGCAAGACAAGAAACTATATAGGAATAATAGGTGATGCTTTCTCCAACTCAGTATGTCAGTGGGATTCATTAACACAAGGCAAACACCAGAACTAAAAGATTGCACAATCAAATCAAAACAATGATATGATTGGATCCATTATTATTCATGAACATGCATTCACAAAAATAACATAGTTTGGTAAGAATAAGTGCACTTAGAATGAGAGCACCAATAGGATATATTATTGCATCAAAATAATGGTCTAGAGTACATATTACATCCATGTATTTATAAGAAGTCATCTGCTCTTTTTTTATTGAGAGTGAGAGCTCTTAGAATGCAAACATATTCTTAAAACTAATAAATAAATCTAATTATATAAAAATCGACTCTGTAGATGATGCTAAGTAGGTCTCCATCATTGTTTATATCAATTAATAGTTGCATGAGCCTTTACATGACTTAAATCAATAAAAGAAGAAGTAGACAAGAAGAAGTAACCTGCAAGAGGATCTAAGAGTCATTGGAAGCTTGACCTTCTCTATGTGTTTCTAGGAGTTAAGCTACTATCAGAATGCATTTCCAATATATGAAAAGCTCTACATTAGAAACTGATAGTTAATTGTTGGTGCACTGTGACTTCTTAAAAATTATCGACGCACCTCTGTGAATAGCACACCTGTGCACCTGCACACCTTTAGGAAAATTGTGCAAGGTACTCAATTGACAAAAAAAATCAAAGTTCTCAATTTTGAAAATGGTTTCTAGGTCTTTCTCAAATGAGGTTTTAAATCACTCTTGTGTACTTTCTTTGATCTTTTTGATGATTTAGGCTTGCTTGCACACCTTGTGCACATATGCATTTTTCTCTTCAAAACTTTGTAAAATTTCACATTTGTGCACCTTAGAATTTTTAATAATTTGGGCATCTTTAAATTGTGTACCTTGTGCACCTTGAGCACCTATGCACCTTTGGGTTATTTGTGCAAGGTGCTCAATTCACAAAAAAATCAAAGTTCTCAGTTTTGAAAATGGTTTCTGGGTTTTTCTTAGACAAGGTCTAAGAGCAGTCTACTATACTTATTTTTCCTTTTTTGATGATTTATACCCTCTTTATATCCAAAAATTTTTCTAGCTTTGAACTCTTGATTCTTCTATCTGAAATCCCAAGGTACATGTGTTGAATCTTATCATTAATAGTTTCATAAGATGAGGAACTTGTTTTGGTTCATGTGTCCAACCTCTCTATCTATGATCTTTAGTGTCAATTCATGAATCACAACTTATGTGTGACTCCTTTGAAGGGGAAGGTTACCCATTTAGGTGAGATCTCTATTGCTACTGATAATGAAGATTCTATGATAATTATGCACCACACCTTCATGTTATGCACACTTACACACATTCATGTTATGCACATCTTTGGGCATTGTAAAATCTATTTCTTGATTTTTTCTTCTCTCTGACTATCTGGTCCTTTCTAGATAGAGACCAAGTGATCTAGATTATCCAAAATGACCAAATGTTTGAAAACTTTTCATATCTTTTTTAACAAGCTTTTCTAGGCATTTTTAACTGGCTTTTTTGAAGGTCTTCTACAACAGACTTGTTGTGGTAATTTGGTATCAAATATAGTAGTGTACATAATCTTGTAAAGGAGAAATGGAGGTACTAGGTAGTGAGGGAGTAGCTAGTGATGGAGGAACCATCTAAGGATAATGATGCTCATCAAATTGGACATCTCACCAAAACAAAAACTCTCTAGAATTAGCCTTTATGAATAACTTGTATGCTTTTACAACCTCACAATAGACAAAAAATATGAGTGGTTGGATCTTCCTCTCCATGGATTTCCTTTGAGCATTTGGAATAAGTACCTAAGTCTCACTAACAAAAAAATGGAATATAGAAACATTAGGATTAACTTGAGTCCAACCCTCCTTAGGAGTTGAATATCATAATGCCTTGTGAGGTATTCAACTCTAAATATAGCTGGCACAATTGATAGCCTTTTCCCAAATGAAGTAGTCATAGCTTGAGATTGTATCATACAATTTTCCATCTTCCATAATGTTATGTTATTTCTCTCAATAACCCCATTCTACTGAGGAGTGTGATGAAATATCACTAGCCCAATCACAGTCTGTGTACCAAACAATATGAAAATCTTCTAATGTATAGTAAATTTCATAACATGTAGTACCTCAAATATACCTCAAGATATATTTGGAAGCTTATCAATAACTCTCATGAGGATCATGTGAAAAACTAGAGATAAGTCAAACTATAAAGGAAAGATCAAGATGTGTGTGTGTTAGATACAACAAACAACCCATATGATGTCTGTATAAAGTGGAATACACTGTAGAAATGGAGAAAGTGGTAGATAAAAGAACACCTCACTAAAAAGGTTTTGGATTAGGATTGCAATTAAGCATGCTAAGTATTTGAAGCATACTTTTGCTAGAGTATGACTATCCCATCCAAAGACTAAACAACTTATAGGCCCAAAAAATAGTACTGAAGTACAAGGTCTTTGAAATGTCCCTTTACTGATTTATAATGATATTTCAAGCCTCAAATCAGATCTTTAAAATCAAACAACCAATATTACAAAGATCCACCAATTTTTCAATAAAACCCAAATCGGGTATGACCGAAATAGTGCCAAAAGCTTCACAACTTCACAAATTATTAATAAATCTAAAAATGGAAATTTTTACAAAAATTTCAGCAGCATAAAATCCTACAAAATGAGATTTCCAGATCTGTATAGCCTTTACACAACAGTTCACAAATGTAGGACAAAAACTATGCTCATCGGGCTCTCGAAATTAACACAAAAATACCTGAAAACACCACAAAAACACTAATAATCTATCTCAGAAGTTTAATCATGTCCCAATACATATATTCAGCTCTATTTTAACACCTTAAAGTCTGAAATACAGCAGCAACCCAAACTGATATGAAATACTCAATTGTAAACACCAAACTCATACAAAAAAACACACTCGAAAACCCACAAATCTGCACTGTTCAGCACAAAGGAAAACTCTGTATGAGCATGCACATGGAATGGCTTCAAAATCCTATCCTTAGCCTTCCTAGAAACCTACAAACTCCTGTTCTTGGGTCTCCCTGGAAACCTGCAAACTCCCGTTCTTGGGTCTCCTTCTCCACAGGTTTGGCAGCCTCTGAAGAATAACAAAGAATGAGCAAAAATCAAGTTCTGGAATCAGCCCAAAATGCCTCCAAACCCCTTAAAAGAAGGCATAACCATAACTCACATCCAAGAGAGGTTAATGAAACATATTTTAATAATAATTTTCATTTATTAGTCCAACGGTTTCCAAAGATTAACCCCCTTTTTCCGAAACTTCACTTTCTTGGGCCTGCTTGCCTTAGCAAAGATTATTATTTTTTAATTATTTGAAAAGGGGACATGACAAGTCCTCCCCTCCCAAACATTTCTTGTCGTCAAGCAATGACTGAACAATAAACCAATCAATCCACCTAGATCCCAAATGTAGTCATGAACTATACTACTACCAATTAACACAGGCTCCTGCAATATCCTCTGCAATATGACCAAGAGGAATCCATAATCAAACTGAAAATTATAGCTCAACCAAACTCCAAAATCACCACTATCACAATAAAAAACCCATGAGACACAAACTCTTAGAACATTAGAACCTAAGTAAAGTGGACAAATCAAACTACCAACACAGTAAATACCATCAACGCATCCCACTGGCCTATACGGAATGTACAATCCAACTCTGCAACAATGGTGAATGCTCTCGAATGAAACTGTACCAAGTATGGAGAATCCACACACTGTACAACTCCTGCAGTCAACACAACTCTGCAAATCACCGGCCACTATCTCATAACCATAACTCCCATGCACTGCTGTTGGTGAAAAGACATTACAAGATAAAGAGTAAGAAATGGAATCCAAACCAAATTTGCCTGCCATCAACTCCTCAAAACAAGGATCAAATGCTAACTGATGTACATACCCTGCAATATAATGTTGATAAAAAAAACCAACCTCAGTCAACAGCTCACCATGAACAAGTGATACAACCCACTGTGACTGATCACTAGCTAAGTCAGGAGATGTCATAGCCAAAGGAGTAGAATCAATAACAACACCCACTGAAGCATCACTCCCAAAATCCTGCTCTAAGTCACATATTATCAAGCTGTCAACTGCAGAACCTATCACCATGTCATGCCCATCACAACTCTCATCCCGAGATGTCAAACTGTCCCATAACTGATGACAAGCACTAGGAACCAAAGTACATCTTTGTATCATCATCTTATCAACATGGTCATCAAAGGTAAATTGATGAGCGTACCTTATAGTGTAATGCCGATAGAATGCACCAATCTCAGTCAGTGGCTCAGACTGTAATCCAGATGAAACTAACTGCAATTGATCATTAACCATGTTGGAACTGACTACTACCTCCGAAGATATCACCAAGGGAGTAGTATTACTAGCAGGAACCATGCCAACTGCCGACTCACCAACATCACACATGATCTTTGATACATCTCTAGTCTCTGTGCCATTAGTACTAGAGGCCACCACCATGTCAGGCATACAACAATCTGCTACAACACCCAACTCAACTGAACCTGACTCTAGTGGGAATGAACCTGATATGCCAATGTTAGTATCAAGGATGGATGCATCCCCATCTCCACTGTCTCTGACAATCTCAGCCATGGACATCCTCGGATCACCAAACACCACAACTTGTGACTGTGTAGAATCAGGTAAAGACTGTTGCTGCTCTAACTCCATGGTCACCTTAGCCAAATGAAACTGTGACTCCTTGAAAGCCAACTGTGTACTCTCAAGAATCTCAGAAGTCACCTCAAACCGCTCAGTAAGCTCACTCACCTCATCTTCCTTGGCCAACAATGCATCATATGCTATACTGCACCACTCCATAAGATAATCTATGTCGGCTACCAACTGCATATAATTCTGTCTCAAAATCCGAATAGCCTCCCATAAAGAGTGGATCTTTGTAAAGGAAAGATAACTGCCTTCTTGCTCATCACTAGTAGGAGAACCCCATCCATAAACTGTTAACAACTAACGAGCAGCATTGAAATGCTGGCAAGTGACAACAATGTCTCAGTCACTAACTCTCAACTGATTAGACACATGATGGCACTGGCTTGACTATCTCCTACAAACCTCCTCTGATGCACTATCTAAAGGAGTATCCTCAAAGTTACTAGTCTCTAGAGTATTACCATCCATATCCTATGAATCAAATCTAAAGCTCATATCAACATACGGAGTATCAAAAACATTAGCACTGCTGTCTAACTCCTCTGTACCCAAGGAAACTAAGTCTTCAAAACTGCACACTGCATCCTCCTGGATGTCATCAATGCCAATATGATCCTGGGACTCATCTGTACACATTGCCAAATATGAAATATTATCAACACATTCCAGCAAGTATGGTCGACTGGATATATGAACAAAGCCCAACACTGGTGTATAAAAAACAATACCAACATCGGATAAGCTGCTAGCACAAGAAAAGACAACACTGTGCAATCTGCTAATCAAATCCATGATAGCACCCAAACAATCGTTGCTACCAAAAAGTGTTAAAGATTTCCAGTCAACTGAATCCCAAATGCCAATATAAAAATCTTGAGTCCATATCTGTAAACTATAATCAGCTGGTAACTCAAGCAAAATCCTCACCTGAGTAATATGACCAATACCAACTAATTCCACATACCTGTCTGACATTATCCCTATATCTTGGATGTGAATGCAAGATGAACTTGCAACATTATCAATGTCCACATATGATCTACCATTCGTAGAAAGATGAGTATTAGGAGTGCAAGATGAAACTAAACTCAATTCCATGCCATGCTTATCCCCATGTCTCTCCCAATCTTGTAATGCCAATGGAGTATTCACCAAAGAAGCTCGAGTGTCCTCAAGCTTGTGAGAAAGCCTGTCAACTTCCTCCTCCTTCCTCCTCAAGGCATCTGAATAGTCTTTGAAAAGGCTAAGAAGATGGTCACAATCTGATAGAAGATGTAAATAACTCAACTTCATCGTTCCCATTCCTTCCCTAATTGCTTGTAAGTCAACACAAGGATACTTTGCCTGAACTCCCTTATGTCTACCCTATAACTGAATCATCTGAATGTGATCCTCTATCATATCTCGCATCCTGTCATGATGAGATAATGAAGTCACAATACTATCTTTGTTCACCTTCAGCTGGCTGGACAAATCATGTGAAGTACTACCTACCTCAACCTCATGTGATGAAGCATCTAACTGTGCCTGGTACTCTTTCTCAGCAAAGTCATGAATGCTCAATGTCTGCTCATCTCTACCAGGTATCTCACCATCATGCACAAAAACATCCTCATAATCATCATCTAAACCCACTACCTCCTGTGGTAGAGTAGAATCTAAGACCTTTGCCTGGCTATAAGCTAGTTTCTCAAACTCCTCATGCAAGTTCTTGGTAATTGTGTCATCTGCCCTGTGAGAAAATCTGCCAAATAGAAATCCAGTCAACTTATCCACCTTAGCTGGGTCGGACATGTCATTCATCATACGGTGGTTCTCAACCAACTGTTCAGTCATGTCATGGCTTATTTTCATAAGTTTATCTCGAATGTCTAAATAACCATCCTTTCTACTGTTTTGACTCTGGATATCAATTGTCCAAGATCGTGTCCTTTGAGACTCTGTACTATACCTGTCCATTCTGGATAAAATAGAGTGTAACCCCAATAGGATATAACTTCTTCAAACACCAAGAACTAACATGCAAATGATTAGAAGTAGCATGCAACCATAGATTTTGACATGCAACTGATTAGAAGCAACATGCAACCACCAAATTCACCAAGAACTAACATACAAATGATTAGAAGTAGCATGCAACCATAAATTTTGACATGGAGCTGATTAGAAGCAACATGAAATCATAAATTATGACATGTAAGATCTGGGTAGTTATCAAAACTAACATGCAAGATCTGGGTAGTTGTCAAAACTGACACGCAAGATCTGGGTAGTTGTCAAAACTGACATGCAAGATCTGGGTAGTTGTCAAAACTGACATGCAAGATCTGGGTAGTGTCAAAACTGATATGCAAGATCTAGGTAGTTGTCAAGACATGCAAGATCTAGGTAGTTGTCAAAACTGACATGCAAGATCTAGGTAGTTGTCAAAACTGACATGCAAGATCTAGGTAGTTGTTAAAACTGACATGCAAACTTCTACAAACCCTCAGGCTGGCAAGCTCATAGCTCTGATACCACTGAAATTTCTCTTTTCTAATTTTACATGATATTTCAAGCCTCAAATCAGATCTTTAAAATTAAACAACCAATATTACAAAGATCCACCAATTTCTCAATAAAATCCAAATCGGGTATGATTGAAATAGTGCCAAAAGCTTCACAACTTCACAAATTATTAATAAATCTAGAAATAGAAATTTTTACAGAAATTTCAGCATCATAACAGCCTAAAAAATGACATTTCTAGATATATATAGCCTTTACACAACAATTCACAAATGTAAGACAAAAACTATGCTCATCGGGCTCCCGAAATTAACACAAAAATGCCCGGAAACACCACAAAAACACTAATAATCTATCTCAAAAGTTTAATCATGTCCCAATACATATATTCAACTCTATTTTAACACCTTAAAGTCTGAAATACAGCAGCAACCCAAACTGATATGAAATACTCAACTGTAAACACCAAACTCATACAAAAAAACACACTCGAAAACCCACAAATCTGCATTGTTCAGCACAAAGGAAAACTCTGTATGAGCATGCACATGGAATGGCTTCAAAATCCCATCCTTAGCCTTCTTGGAAACCTGCAAACTCTCATTCTTGGGTCTCCCTGGAAACCTGCAAACTCGTGTTCTTGGGTCTCCTTCTCCACAGGTTTGGCAGCCTTTGAAGAATAACAAAGAATGAGCAAAAATCAAGTTCTGGAATCAGCCCAAAATGCCTCCAAACCCCTTAAAAGAGGGCATAACTGTAACTCACGTCCAAGAGAGGTTAATGAAACATATTTTAATAATAATTTTCATTTATTAGTCCAACGGTTTCCAAAGATTAACCCCCTTTTTCCAAAACTTCACTTTCTTGGGCCTGCCTGCCTTAGCAAAGATTATTATTTTTTAATTATTTGAAAAGGGGACATGACAGTCTTTCATCTCAAACTATTCTCCCAAATATTATTGAACACTCAAAATCATAGAGGTGAGCTACCTATAATAATGATATCATCAACATATAAAATAAGTATTAATAGATCAACATGATGATGCTAAATTAAATTGTAGGATCAGAACAATAATGTTTGAACTATGATGTAGGCAAGAAGGAATCCTTCTTCTCATACCAAGCCCAAGTGGCTTGTTTGATACCATATAAAGACCTCCTAAATGTTTACACCATATAAGATTCCTACAAAAAACCTTGAGGCTACTTTATATATATGTCCTCTTGTAGGTGTCCATGCAAAAAGGCACTCTTCACATCCATCTAAAATATTGTCTATTCGTAAGAACCAACAAGAGAGAGTACAAGGAAAATACAATTCATCTTGGTGACATGAGAAAAGGTTTCAGTGTAATCAATACCCTCTGCCTATGAAAAACCTTTTGCAAAAAGATATACCTTGTACCTATTAATAAAACCATCTTTAGAAAACTTGGTAAAGTACACGTACCTACATCGAACCAACTTTGATAATGATCCTAAGTGGAGTTCTTTATCAAAGAATAGTACTCCTCTTCCATAGCCCTATCCCACTCTAAGTGTCTTTTTTTCAATGTAAAAATCGTTAGATAATCTATAATGGCATGTCTCAATAGTCTAGTATTAAATGTATGAGCATGAATGCTACAAAAATATGAAGGATCTCCTTCCATAGGTTCAACTACATCAATAGTATCATGAGCCCACTTGGGAACTTGTTGAACATATGGTAGAGGTGGGGAAGTTAGATCATCATTAGGATCTTCCTCAAAGGATACATAATCTTGTAGAGGAGAAGAGGAAATACTATGTAGAGAGGGAGAAGATAGTGATGGAGGCTCCATTTGAGGATAACAATGCTCACCAACAAAAAATCTATTGAATTAGGCTTAAATAACCTTTAGGCCTTCACATCCTCGCAAAAAGAAAAAGAAAAGAGTGGTTAGATCTTCCTCTCCATAGATTTCCTCTAAGAATTTGGAATAAATGCCCATGCATCACTAAAAAAATATGGAATCTAGCAATCAAGCTTCACATGGGTCAAAGCTTCCTTAGGATTCAAATTTTACAATGCCTTGATTCTAAATATAGTTGGCACAATTGATAGCTTCACCTCAAAATGAAGAAGTCATAGCTCAAAACTATATCATACATTTGGCCATCTCTCATAATGTTGTGTTCTTTATCTTAGTAGCCCCATTTAGTAACCTTATATATAATCACTATAAATGATAACCCCTTTTGATAAACACTAGCACATGTAGAAATAGACCTAAATGTTGCACTTCAATAAAATCATTCTTTGACGAAGTCCACACACAGAACTACTTGAACCAACAATCAATCTAATTTCACACTATGATCACAACATCTTCAATAATCAACATGTCAAAACATCAAAAAGACACAATTTTCAATACGAAAAACAATTAATAAAGGAACTAATAATGAATTAGAATGGTTGTTTACCTACATTTTTTAGTGAGTGTTTCATTTTTTCTTCATTTTCTTTTAATGATGTTCTTATGCTACTTGATGATCTAAATTAATTTATGAGATTGGTTAGGATGGTTCATGACCATTTTTTTTTTCTATTTTTCAAAATTCTCTTTTATAGTATTGGGCACGACTCCATGCCCCAGGGTGGATAAGGTCATTTTTTGTTTTTTGTAGAGTTTATTTTTACATAAAAGGCTTACATTTTTTCTCTATTGCTCTATGCCACGATGTGTTTCATTCCATCTTCCATATCAAAGCAAAGCTCTTATAACATACAATGTACCTAAAAAATAAGATTTATCATTTACTTATTCTTCTTAGTCTCATTTCCTTCTCCTTATTGTATCAGTCATTGTCATTATTTTTGCTTTTTGAAAAATCACCCTCTAGTCAATTTCTTGCCAAATTTTTTGAGGGGGCATCCTACCTCCCTTCTTTTGATTTCAATGAGGAATGCTTCTTTTTCTTTCTCATTGTTTTTCTTTGATAGAATTCTCATAATTGCATTATATCAAATAGGGGCAAAGTGTAGATGCTAAAAAATGATTCACACCTACTCGTTCATTACCTTTATGTTTTGATATGTCACATTTTCTCAATTCACTAAATTTGATGTTTTGACCAACTTGATCATCATTTTGACCTATTTCACAAATTATTTGAACATCTTTTGATATGTCTCTCATCATCTACAACCCTTTTCAATTAAATGGAGATCCTTTTAAAATTGATTCATATCCAATCTAGACCTTTTGAAATTGATTCAAAACCATTTAACTATCATCAAAATCACTTGTAATAAACCTTAATCAATAATTACCATCAATCCTTTAGGCATTGTTACATCCTTTAGTGCCTTGTCAATAGTCATCAATTCATGTCATGTGTCCTAGGCATGTCACCATTTTATGAATTCAATCCTTAGCATTGTCATGTCCTACAATGACATTTCATTTAATTTTAGTTGTCATCACCAATCCTTTTATTAATTTTTTCTATAAGAGTGAATAACCCATAGTTTACTCCAATGTCTTAATCATTTAACTAATTCACTCTTATTAATTCATTCACTTTACTAACTTTCTCAATTAATTAATATTTATTAATTAATTATTCCATTTTGCATAAATTTGGGGAAATATATATTTCCTAATTTTTAATTTCAATTTTGTGAGTCAATTATGAGTTTTTAAAATTCAAAAATCTTAACTCTTACACTTTCTCTCTAATTGTACATCCACTTCCTATTTTCTAGCTTCCACTCTTACACTTTCCTCTTTCAAACTTTGACACTTCCCATTCCTTTTCTTACACCTTCAATTTCATTTTCCACTTCTTCTACCAAAATTTTTTACATGTTTCTATGCACATCTCTTACAATTTTTCATAATGTGCCACTTTATGAAACATTTTATAATTTAAATCTTTTAATCATGACAATTTTCTAATTTGTGCAATTTAAATATATGACAATTTCTAGTTACACCTTTTTCCTTCTGATTCTTGCATTTGGATCTCAAATCCTATAAATTGACCTCTTATGCACTTGTTTTTGTTAACCACATTCTCCTAGTATTCTCATTATCATCTTTGCATTTTGTCATCATCATCATCATCTTGCCAAGATCAAGAACTACATCAAATCCAAATCTATGGATAAGAAATGAGAGCATATGAGATACATTTGAAAGGGGGTTTCTTGTTTTAATATCTTTTGATTCCAAATGGATTTTATGTTAGGATAGAATTGTTTGCATATATTATGTTGAGATTTTTGGTTTTCTCTTATTATTCATGCTCATCCTTTATCTAGCCACGCATACATAAAGCATTATCATGCAAGTAGACCATTATATTACTTAATAAATTTGTTAATATAAATCTAACTAAGAGAAATTATCATGAATCAACTACACAAGTGTGTGATTAATCACCTAAATACTTCATGAGATGGCATAAGATATGTTTATTCAGATAAACTTGATTTCTATTTTCCCAACTAGATGATCAACTGAAATCTCTAATACAAAATTCATTCTCCAAGATTTAAATAGTCCCTATTGGGAAAAGACATCAGCAAGACATAAAAATGTAATGTGCATGTAGCCAAGGAAAAGGTTACTTCTTGAGATGATATCACACAAATGAGCCTTTTTTAACTAGAAAATCTTCATCAATATTTGACTTTGTATATGCATGATTATTGGTGTAGGTGCACCTAGGGATTTCCTAGACAATCTAAGGTTTCATGTTTTTGTTGTATGGGTGTGAGCCTTAGGTAATTTTAAATGTGTAATATACAAGGTCATGTTGAACATAGTAGGAGTACAATGGAGATTTTGTTCATAGGATCTTAGAGCCTTTTACTAGGTGTAATTAAGAGGTAGCAAGTTGTAAAGTCATCTGATTGGCCCAAGGCATGATTATGATGACATCATGATGTCAATAGGGTCTAGGAAGAGTTAGGGTGAGGTTATTACCTTAGTTAAGGTTTGTGGTTAATTTTGGGAAAATAGGAGGGTCATTTGACCAAATTGGGAAAAAGTTGCTAAAAGATGCAAAAGTTGCATTGTGCAACTTTGCAACTTTTGTCAAGAAAAGTTGGAAATTATTGGAGAGGAGTCATAAGGGGTAAATAACTGCCCAAAAACCTTATATAAATCATGAAAATACCTATGAATAGGCTTGGATGCTCATTCCACGGAATGAGAATTTTTGCAATCAACATTTGAAGCTATTTTGTGAGCAAATCCTTTGTTTTTAATGATAGTAGGTAGTTAGAAGTTCAAGATTCATACTATCACTTATGAATCATTTTTATGAAATTTTTTATTGATTATGTGTGTTAGTAGTTGGAAGTTTTGATCAATTTTTTTTTACCTTTCATAAAATTAGTCTATTTGTACATTATCACTAGTTTTATCTCGGCAATTGTTGAAGATGGAGCTCTAGCTTACTTACCCACCATTAAATCTATATGGCCTCTTGGGAATATTTATTAGACTCCATTTAAATTATATGTATAGAATATAGGTCCCTCAAATGCAATTTTTTTTTTTAAAGGTCTTTTTCCCAAGTGCATCTCTTGTGAGTCTGCATAGGGAAGACCATTTAGAAATCAGTACATCTTGCAGAGGAGAAAATTTAGAGTCCAAATTCATTTTGGACATGGAAGAATGAAGTCCTACCACCATAAAATTAACTAGAGAGGTTCCTACCAATCATAGAGAAAGCCCAAAATAATAGAGATTATTGGAGTAGCTTGTGAAGCCTAAAAATCCTAATTTTCACTTAATTTGAGTTAGGGAAATTGATGGAATGGTATGACCCCAAGACCCAAAAAATCCTTGAGGGGATGACCAATGAACCAAGAAATTAATTTTTTTTTAGGGTTCTTTTGGAAGGCATAGGAGAAAAATCCTATTTTCTCACTATACGAGACCTAATTAGGGCTACTAGCCCTTTAGGCCTATTTGTGAAAAAATTAAGAGATTAGATGGGAAGATGAATTTGGTGGGGTTTTGAACACAAATTAATTGGTTGAGTGGAAGTGCTTGACAATACCTTCATACCTCTATAAGGCCTAGTTCAAGTTTTGGAGGTTGTGAGCCTTTATGTTTTTTTAAGGGCTAGGGTGAAGGATGTGTTAATGCATCAAGTTTTGACTTGTTTGGGACTCAAAATTGCAAAAAACCTTTAAAAAATGGAGTGTATATGAATCAATATCCCACTAGAATAGTCTATTCGAAAGGATACTATGATCAGGTATGAGATGATGATGATAACATCTCCAAATTGTTAAAGGTTTAGAGAAATGAGATGGATTGTTTTTATTTTTTATGTTCATAGCCATGCAATTTTGTGGGTTTCTTATATAGAAGCTCACCAAATGTGAATAAGGAATAATGGAGGAAAAGTTTTTCAATGAAAAATTAGTTTTTATTTGATTGAAGATGAATACATATAAACCATATTTGCCAAGAAAATGAAGTAAATCAGAAGCCATCATCATGGAATGTGAAAAGACCAATTACTTGGGGGTCACTTGCATATAAAATGAGGATGGCTCCAAGAATTTTGTCCCACATGCATGGTGCTTGAGGTTTTTCACATGTTTTTATAACTAAGCAGTTCATATCCAAGTATATAAAATTTATAGAAAATGGAAGCTTTGTTGGCATGGCACCCAATTGGCCAGCTCAACAGACAAGTAAATTTTGACCATGGTGGCTGATGATGTAGGAGATGACATGGTGATCCCAGTGACCATATCAAAAGGTGAAACTTGGCATGTAGCCTAAGGTAGTCATGATCTCAAAGGAGTTAACAATGCAGTCAAAGAGGAAGTCATGAAATAATGCCTGACGGTTAAGCATAGAATCAGGGTCATTTGAGAAAACCATGAGACATAGAATCAAGCCAAACACTATTTAATCAACTTAGATCAATGACTCCAAATGAATTTTAGGCTGATTTTAGTAATAGTTGACTTATATTCACATATTCTCTAGAAAGAGGACATGCAACATACTTGACATAACATCTATTTTAGCATCATCATCCTTTAGTGTGTTACACACCATTCGATCAACACAGATAAAATGATGCTAGTTGTATTTTGGGCCAATTTTGGCTAGAGTAGTCTTTCTTTCTCAAATGTCATAGAAAGAAGACATAGGCCATACAAAAATCAGGTGACAAAGAAGACATGTGGTAGTGTGGGTCCCTCATGTGCTAATAGAGCAAGTGACAAGGATCAGGTGAGAAAATTAGAGGCTACCACATGGTAGTGAGTCTAGTCAGATGTGGTATTCCAAGAGAAAATTAGGAGGTGCCACATGGTGCCTAGATAGCAGAGATGTCCACTTAGTGGTGATGCAGTAATGACTATGTAGGGATGAGCTAATGGGTTATTTCCATGTGTTAAGGTGGGTCAACCCAATTTTTACCTGGATTCAAAAAGGAGGGAAAACAAAAGACTTCCAAAATTCAAAATTTTGATCATTTTTCCTCAATCTACATGTATATGTCAATTAAATTGAAAAGGATTTTATTATAAAGTTTAGACTTTATAATAAAGGTAAATATTTGCAAAAAATTAGAGCCTATTGATTAGTGTTTGTATGATCTCCAAACTATTCAAGAAAGAAGTCTACAAATTCTAGCCAACTTGATATGACCCCATCAAGAAGTCCTCTATACCATTCAGTTGTATCACTAGTCAAGGATTGTAAAAACAATTTCATGGAAACATATTCATTATGTTGCTTAGATTCCTAAACTACATTTTTTAGATTGATAACATGTGTTTTAGCAAATTGATTTTCTTCCCCTAAACATTTAGGTATGATGGTTCTCAAATTATTTGATATGGGATTTGGGTATCCAACTATCCCTCTAAAATTTGGTTGCTTATATATCTCTCTGTTGGAATAGTTTAGAATAACTGAGAGGGGGGTGGGGTGAATTAGTTATCTAAGGTTTAAATGTACAAATAAAATTTTTTAGTACTACAACTTATTCTTATGTATGCATTGACCATTCAATAACTTAAACATATGCATATTGTTGTCCTATGTCAAAATAGCTTTGCAGAAATATAAACATGTAATACCACAAAATCAATCACACATTTTGACACAAGAATTTTATGTGGAAACCCAATTTGGGAAAAACCACTAATAACATGCTACCAATTTTCACTCTTATGAAGTGAGCCTTGTGAGGAGCGAACCTTATTAAAGGTTACAATGCACACTATTAAATGTGACCTAGTTAAAGGATTTCAATCACCCTATTAGGAGTGATCCTTTTTAGAGGAAATTAGAACATTCCATGAGAATGTCACCTTATTAAAGGATTTACTAATGACTGTTAAGTCAACCTTAATCCAAAGGATTTTTCCAAATTGATACAATTGTTAGAGAGTAACAACAAGACTTATTTGATAACAATAACAACTCACTTGAAAATTATAGATCTCACATTCAGTTCTCCATTTTACTTGGCATTCATCCTCTTAATCTTTAATAGCTTGTTAACCCTTCAAGCCTTCATCACTTTAAGCCTTCTTGCTTAGTATGTCAACTATAGACTCTTCTATTCAGCCACAATATAAAGCAACACCTTAGACTTCTTGTCTTCCTTAGGTTCTCACACATGAAAACTATTACTTCTGGCCTATTATCTCTATATAGAGAACTTATATCTTTTTTAGCTTAACCACAATCTTCCATTCTAAGGTTTGGTAAGATTCAATAAATCTGCCCACTTTTCCATTTTAAACCTTTCTAGAAACTTCCTCTATAATCCTCTTTGAATTTGCCTCAAAATGGTTTATCTTGAATTTTATGCCTCCAGCTCATCATAACTATCTTCGACATGCTTCATGCAATTCAAGAAATCAACTTTGTCAGCTCAGATTTGTTAAATATTCAATCTAACTCATTATACTGGCACTCAGCAATAACACTCTATTTTCTTGGTAAACACTAGGTTTCTCAACATCCACTCAGTCTATACTAGTGCTCGACACAAACTAACTTTCTTCACTTGGCACCAACTATATTTCTCTTGCTCACTCATACTAAACTTATTGCTCAATTTCAACTAATTTTCTATTTGACCTATACTAATTTTTCTCTTCTTGCACTATTTTCTCGATCAGGCTTAGCAGACACATTTCTTTACTTATCCTTCTTCTAGTCTTTTCTTAAGTATCCTTTCATTATAGCCTTAAGTATATAAATAATAAACTATATCATCATTGTCTTGCTTGGTCTTAGTGGTCCTTTTATACACCATATAACTCAATCTTTCTCTAGGTTCTCTTGTTATCCTTTCTTTTAAAATCCTCTTCATCAATCAATTAATTGATAGCATTCAGACCAAAGTAAGCAATTTTCTTACCAACAAGTAGTAGGTTTGACATTAGTGACAAAATAATGATTATTCCATGACAAATTTCATCAATCTTCTTCACTTCAACAATCTCCCTCTTTTGCATTGATGGCAAACCAATACCAACAACACCAGCAAAAAGAAACTTAATATGTTTTATTGAAATCTCTCTCTCTATCAGTATGTGAGCCTTCCTCTATATACTCTAATCTCTTCCCCTGATTTCTCCCTCTTCTAGTCTCATCCCTCTTTGACAACAATACCAAAGACTTGTCAAATATACAAGCAAATATAATTATTTTTGGTTCTCCCTCTATCACATTGCATGTGACTGTAAATCTTCTATTTTCAGCTCCTTTAGTATAGGCATGTCTTAAAGTAAGATCTACTACATAAATTTGTAAAATATGTCATCTAACTCAGTTGATGTAGGGCATTACTCTTTCTTTTTAAGTAGCTTTGGATAGGAGTATCACCCCTAGTTTACCACTAAGATATTCATGTACATCCTTAGATAAAGCCTTTGTCAATATGAAAAGTATCTATTCTTTTGTACTTATATATTCCATTCTCACTTCTTTGTCTTCAAATAATTCTCTCAAGTAATGATACTCTATTGCAATGTTCTTTGTCTTTGTGTGCACCATAGGGTTCTTTGATATTTTTATAACACGTGTATTGTCATAGTAGAGTACCTTAGGTTTAGTAATTTCCTCCTTCATTCCTTTGAGTAACTATTTGATCCATACCATATTTTTGCAATTCACTACATCAACCACATATTTAGCTTGAATAGTAGATTTAGATAAACAATTTTGTTTCTTTCTAATCCGGGTGACCAACCTTTTTCCTTCTTTCTTCAAGTACAAATTGTTATTGTCATCAGTCTTCTCAAAACTAATCTTCACAAGATAGTTGTGAAGCCTTTCATACCATGCTCTAGGAGCTTGCTTCAAACCATATAAAGCTTTGTGTAATCTACACATAATTTTCTTGTTGTTTGGATCAACAAATCCTTCAGGTTATTCTATGTAAACCTCCTCTTCTAGAATACCATTCAGAAATGATGACTTAACATCCATCTAATAAACTTTAAATCCTTTGTATGTAGAGTAATCAAGAAAAGTTCTTACTCCTTCCAATCTTGCAATTGGAGCAAACATCTCTCCATATTCAAATTCTTCTTCTTGTGCATATCCCTTGCAAACTGATCTTGCCTTTTTTCTTGTGACTTCACCATTCTCATCCATTTTTTTTCTGTACACCAACTTGGTTCCAATACCATTCTTGTTCTTTGATATGGGTACTAAAGTCCATGTTTTGTTCACCCTTCAAGCCTTGATCACCTTAAGCCATCTTTCTTTGTATGCCAACTACAAACTCTTCTATTTAGCCACCATATGAAACAACATTCTAGACTTCTTGTCTTCCTTAGGTTCTTGCACATGACATCTATTGCTTCTGGCCTATTATCTCTATAAATAGAGAACATAGATCTTTTTCCACTTAACCAAAATCATCCATTCTAAGGTTAGGTTAGATTAATTAAATCTACCCACTTTTCCATTTTATCCCTTTATAGCAACTTCCTCTACAATCCTCTTTGAATTCACCTCAAAATGGTTTATCTTGAATTCTATACCACCAGCTCATCATAATTATCTTCCACATGCTTCACACTATTCAAGAAATCAACTTTTTTGGCTCAAATTTCTTAAATCTTCAATCTAACTCATTATATTGGCACTCGACAATAACACTTTGTTTTCTTGACAAACATTGTCTTTTGATGCTTGACCAAGAGTAGGTTGCTTAACATCTACTAAGTCTATACTGGTGCTTGACACACACCAACTTTATTCACCCAACACCAACTATATTTCTCTTTCTTCACTCATACTAAACTTGCTACTTGACTTCAACTAATTTTTAGTTTAGCCCCTACTAACTTTTCTTGGATTACACTATTTACTTAATCAGGCTTGGCAAACACATTTCTATACTTAGCCTTCTTCTAGTCTTTTCTCAAGTATCCTTTCATTATAGCCTTAAGTAGATAAAATTTACACTATATCACCAATTTATAGGTTGGTCTTAGTGCTCCTTTTATACACCATATAATTTCAACCCTTCTCTGGGTTCTTGTGTTATCCTTTGTTTTCAAATTCTCTTCATCAATCAATCAATTGATAGAATTCAAACCAAAGTAACAAATTGTCTTAGCAATAAGTAGTAGGTTTGACATCAGTGACAAAATAGTGATTGTTCCATGATAGGTTTCATCAATCTTCTTCACTTCAACAATCTCCTTTAAACACTCTCAACTATTATTGAGGTTCTTACCCCGTGATAATGAGAGTTTTGATGCCTTTGATTATTTATAACACTATTTTGATTATTTTAATTATTTTTTCTCCAATTCTTTTCAGTCTTATCTTTTAATTCTTATTTTCATTAGGAATGTGACTAGTTTCTCCACTTTTGTTATATAAAGGATTACTCCTTACATTATTAAATGAAGAAATTTTAATTTTGTGAGGAGGAGTATACCTAGCTAGCTCAATTTTTTCTCTTGTTGGCTTTGGAATGGTGATGCCATCCCTCTTGGCACCTTCTCTTTCTAATAATGCACTAGGAACTTTCTTTAGAACTTTAGATGCTTTGCTAGGACATGATAAGATTTGAAGAGCTTAGCTGAGTTTTGGTGAATCTTCATTTTCCACATCCTCTTCTTCATCTATATCATCATCTACATGATGAGTTTCATGTTGTTATTGATTAAGAAATGAACACACATTATGAAATGAATTTTCCTCTCCTTGTTCATTACCTTCTTGATAAAATTTATCCATTGAATTGCACTTTTTCATAGAAAAAATAAAAGACCAATCATTTCCTAATTGGGGAATAGAGTCAATAA
Source organism: Cupressus sempervirens (assembly GCA_028749045.1). Lineage (NCBI taxonomy): Eukaryota > Viridiplantae > Streptophyta > Pinopsida > Cupressales > Cupressaceae > Cupressus > Cupressus sempervirens. The sequence continues at coordinate 214,949,780 of CM053787.1, forward strand.
CAATGTTTGTTTGAACCATCTAATTACTTGGAGAAAAGCACACTTCTATACATTACTAGACAAAGAACTTGAGATTATAAAAGCCTAGTTAATTGAATTTAATTTGAACAGTAGTGAAGACAAATTACTCAAAACCCATGCATAGATTTTTCTTATCGAGGATTTATTTCTTCAAATTCAATCCATCAAAAAAAATATAAATTCAAGAAGATGATTTGAGAATTCCAAAAGTTATGATCTATTCATGAATTTTAGAAGATAAACAAAGTATTTGCATTAATTGTGAAAATCAATTCAATTGGGCGGTGACTGGTTGCAATGTCTATATCTATGCTACACATTAATATATTCATACCTTTGTATATATCTAGGTGCCTATGCCTATAACATCTTGGTACCCCTTCTTATAGAAGAAGAAAGGGTGCAAAAGAGCTTTAGACCTTTAAAGAAAATTAACTAATAACTAATTAAAACCATTCATAAGATTCTACAATGATAAGATTTATAAAAGAAAATGTCACAAATATCAAATTCTATTAAGAATTTCTTCAAAATCTAGGTTCCCACAAAGATAGTCAAAACTCAACCAAAATGGTTCTAACCTCAACTCTATCTTCTTCAAGCCCTAGCTCCTGCACAATACTAATGTAACTTGCATAATTCTTTTGCAAATCCTAGGCTCATATCTACATTCTATTAATAAAATCAAGTTGGTCCTCCTCCACTGGTGATAAATCTGGCTACATAATTGGTATTGGGTCGTCATTTTCATTGTATGCTTGAATGGGAAGTGCCATGGTGAAGAGTCTTTTAAATTTGTACAAGAATAGAATAGTAAATTTTTAATACAAGGAAATTATGAGAGAATGTTGTCTTCTAATGTGCTTACTCAACAATGGTTAGTAAATGCACTAAACTTCAACTAGAAGATCACACACACAAATGAAAAGAAATTGTCACATCTAATTTTTTGCTAATTTATGATAGAATGAAAATGTACTTAGCCTTTAATACTCATGTTTTTTGTTGGAGTTAAAAAGATATATTCAAAATGCAAATCTTTGCAAATTTGGTTTGATTAATAGACATAGCAAACACAAGCATGAAATCAGGATGCCAAGAAATTAAGTCGTGTAAATTGGCGACATCGGACATAGAGAACTAATGCAAAATTGAAAAATCAAAACCCACCGAATCCTTATTGAGCGAAATCGTGAAATCAAAGGTGGCTTAAATCATCACTCTTGAAATTGAAAAATTAGAGGTTCCTTAAAATATCATTCCCAAAATTACAAAATAAGAGGCCTACTTATCATCTCCTTGTGGAATCACAAATTAAAAGGCTTTTTCATTTCCTCTTTTCAAGATCAAAAAATTAGAAGTGCCTTAAAACATCATTCCCAAAATCACAAAATTGAAAGCTTGGCAAATGAATATAAAAACAATTTGTCACTGGAAGAATTTCAAGGCTCCATCACCTATCACTAGGCAATCCTAGATCTCTCCCTAGTTCACTACAGAGCATCTGCATCTATGCCAATATATCTCCTTTAGGTGGGAATTATGTTGGCTACTTTTGCATCTCCTCATCTCCTCCTCCACCCTCCTAGTGTTGATCTCCTAGCACTACCAACTATGCTAGATCCTTGACTCTCTTTCTCTATACATCCCCTCCAATTGCATCCAAGGTGCCTATCTCACCCTAATTCTACACATGCAAAGCCCTTAATGCCTCTCCACTATTCATAGCCCTAGGATCCAATCTAACTATTTGCATAGGCACAACAACTAGAGTCACTCTTGGTGGCAGGGGTAGTGCCTGTGCCTATTGCACATCTAGTTGTGGTGCTTTGGGTAGAAGATCTATGAATCTAGGAAATGGATGGGCCATGAAGTAATCCCTATACTTAGGAGTGACTATATCATCAACAACTCTAGCATATACCTCTATGGATCTAGCCATGGACCCTAGCCTTTTCTCACCTCATTAATGAAGTTGGTGTAAGATAAATACTCGTATGGTATGTCATGCTATCAACCAAATACCTGGGTTAATGAGAACCTCTCAATGTGTTATGATGATCTTCCAATCAATGGATAAGATACCAACATGTAGCCCAATTGAGAATGGGCACCATCCTATGGCTCTATGTCTTGCCATAGACTCCATGTAACTAACATGAAATCATCTAGTTGTCACCTCTAATAATCTATCTTTGCCAAATTAGGTTAGGTTATATCTCCAATATACCAAAAAATATAACTTTACAAGGGTTGATGATGATCCCTCCAAAATAGGTCCCATAATGGGAAGATGAATCTATGTGCTCAAAATGTGACCACACTTCTATGAATCATTATATCCAAGATTGCTCAAGAATGAGGTCTCGAATGGTAGCTCATAGCTCTCTATTCATTGAGTGAAAGGGTTTGTAATGAAGGCCCTCAGTTTGACCTAGTTTGTGCCCATGCATGTACACCATAAAATGAGAGATTCAAAGATCAAATATGCATACAAATGAAGATGCAAACTAATCTAAATGCAAAGCAATGCCAGAAAGGAAATATACTCTATGAAATGAAATAACAATGCAATATTAATCTATGAAAACAAACATGGATCTAAGCTAACATGAAAATTCAAGGATGGATCATGATAATAGAAGCCATGGATGCATGAAAGAAGAAGAAAAGAAGATAGAAGTTCTCCACAAAAGGCTTTAGTATTCAAACTCCTTCAAAAATTACTCTCCAAACCTGCAGCATAACAATAGCCTAGAGTGTGTGTATGTAAAATGAGGAAAGGGCTCTCCCTTATAAAGAAGATTGGACAATCAAGATTAAGAGGCAAAAAGATTTAATCAAGGGTGGAGAAAAAATGATCTGTGTAAAATAAAGATCCACCAATGAGAAAAAAGGAAAAGAATTAAATGGAATCCCACTTAGAAATATGTGCATTTAGGTGTAGAGAAATTTTTAATTTTTAATTATTTTATTTCCTCTTTAAGTGGGGATTTATTTAATTAAAAGGGAGCAAGTTCTTTTAATTAAATAGGAAATATTTAATTAAATTAAAAGAGGGGTTTTCTCTTAATTAATTAAATGTGGATGAATTATTTAATTAAAAGAGAGGTTTTCTTTTAATTAAATGGGGACTTATTTTATTTAATTAAAAGGGAGATTTTCTTTTAATTAAATAAGATTTAGGATAAAATGATCAACCTTAGAAAATACTGAAATAATCAAATTTGATCAAGGAAATTGATTTGAATTGATTTAATAAAATATTGCAGACCATTGATTCAAGAAATTGATAAATTGATAAATTGAATAATGGGGGCCCATAGTTTGGGTGACCATTTTAGGGTGCATACATTTTCCCCTCTTTGACTAATGTGTGATTGATTCGAGAACACATGTAGTCAACGAAAGAAATTGAAGCGCGAGGTTGATTCGAGATCACAAAACAACCAAGATGTGTGGTCGATCTGGGAATACATCAGGACAAAGAATACAAATAAATTTTGACTTAAAAATTTTGAGGATATAACTAATAAAACTGAATCAAGGATTGAAGTTGATAAATATTGCCCCCTTTTGATTGAAATCGAAATGAGATACAGGAGAAACATCAAATTGATAAATTTGATTAAATCAAACAAAAGATAAAGTTCTTGATGTAAGATGAAAGAGATAAGAATCATAGAACCAAGGTAGATCATCAAGCATGGAATATTATACCCCAAAGGTGAATTAGAAGAAAAGAAGTGGCATGAAAGTAAATGGAAGATATAAATTTGGAAGAGATAGATAGAAATGGGAAGAAGAAAGAGAATATTTCCTAAGAAAGAGAATGCCCCAAAATCAATCAACTGTTTAAGATAGAAATTTCAATTGAGATCACAAAAGAAGATAAGGAAATGAAGATCAAAATGTGACCACAGTTAATTAAAAGTCCACAAGAAAGATGAAGGGAAAACCTTCTCAAACTCATAATGCAGCCTAAAACTTCAAACTAACATGAAGTCTAATAATGCAAGCTACATGAAAATGCAAAGGTTTACTTGCAATAGAGCAATTGTAACATAGGATTTTGTGTTCATCATTCATTAGAGAATGTAAAAGAACTTATTTTCATCATTTGGCCATTATTAATGGACATTAATAAATCACACAATCATCAATAGTCACAAGTGCAACTATGAAGATATGAATGGGATTTATATCAGATTGGAATGTGAAAAGATTCTAACATAAGCCTCAAAGACATAAAGGTCAAGATGACTTTGATGTTAGCTTACCCAATTTAATGTAGAAAATAAAACATATGCCTCATGCCCCAAGTCCTCTAGCTATGCATCCCGTAGAGACTTAGGAACAATGACACTGAACGAAAATCAATAACAATCAGCACACAAAGAAAAGATCATGACATAGCTCAAACATTAAGTGTTTATGTTTAAAAATTTAAGTGTGTTAACTGATATCAAGTTCTAAGGATAAGGATTGAATGCTTGCAAACAGGTAAGATTGCATGAAAAAATTGGGTGAGACCAAACCAATAAGTGTTGAAAAACACTCGACATCAGGGGTTGTATTGAAAAATACAATTGGGGTGGTGTTGAAAAATACCATTTATGAAGTGTTTTAAAGACTAACACATCCAAGAGACCAAAGCTAACATAGTTATGCCCCCTAGACCAATTCCAAACCAAGGCATGATGGAGAAAGGCTAAGTTTCAAGGGCGCTCACTAAGAAACATGGGTGCAAAGGCCTCAAGTAGTGCCTGTTTCCAGGATTTCACCACTTGGATTTTATTATTATTATTTTTTATAAGACTTCTAATATATATTTTTTGAATTTTTTGAATTTTTTTTTGTGTTTTTGGAATATATATTTTTTTGGGGATGCATCAAAGTGCTTATTACTAAGATGATCATTGTTTCAAGATATTTGAACCAATTTTTAGAATTTTGACAATATATCATTTTTTTGTACTTTTTTAGGATCAATAAATATGTACAAAGATGCCCCTAGAAAGAATGAGCATCACTACCAAGCAAGAGAATATCATTTAGTCCCAATGTCTAGCAAGGTAGAGGACATGATGGAGCAACAAGCTAGTGGATATGATGGATAAGCAAGGAGTGTATGAAGCAAGTGAAAGTGATCTTCAAGGATTGACTCCTCAAGAGTACCCAAGCTAGGGAAAGATAACCATATAAAGCATGTGTTGGACAAGGAAAGAAAGCCATGAAAGGAGATAACATGTGGGATAAGTAGTGAAAACTAATAAGTGAGATAGCATGAAAGCATACAGTCCAATAAAAGTAGGCATGTCATTTGTGATTAAGACCAAGGGGTCAAATGGATAGAATAGTGGTAGGATAAATTAATAAGAATAAAAGTAAATATGTAGGCTATGAGTGAATAATAAAGCATAATAAGCAAGCTGACAAATAATATAGCCTATACACAAGGATAGCTCAACATTGTCAAGATCAAAGAGGAAATATGGGATAGATGGATTAGGGAATGCCTACATATGACACCTATTTGCCAGGTTTTCATCATGGTACTTATCCAAGGCACCACAAGAAGTGGTTTCCACCATAGGATGAATTTATTTATCTTTACTCTTGTCACCAAGGCACTTGATTACTAGATTTTCAACAAGGTACATTTTTTTTCTTTAAAAAAAAAAACCTTTTTTTTGAGTTTTTTGGAAGAAGACAAGCTTTTTAAAATTTTAATAGTGCTCCTATAGGAAAGATGAGTCATGATAAGCCAACACCATACATAAATATACTCTAAGATACTAACAGGGTGATGGAAAGGAGATGGTAGATAATGTATATGAAGGACAAGGTTTTATGCTTTGGAAAGATAGAAGGAATATGGATAGTAGGTAAGTGTAGGCTTGAAAATATTGCATAAGAGTAGGTGAGAAAGTAGGCAAGATCAACATTGACACACAACTTGAAGGGTTGTGAAATGATGGAATAATCATGGAGGAAATAGCATGAGGTTTAGATGTATGAGGAAGTAAGAGAATTTTGGAAGGAGATGGAGTGGAAGCCTTTGGAACCTTCTTAGGAAATTTTTTGAAAGAAAATGGAGTGGAAGCCTTTGGAAGCTGGAATACCAACTTTGGAGCATTTTCAATATTCAAGTCTTTCAAAAGAGACTTGGGAATCCATATAGCTTTAGATTTTTCTTTTCCTTTGGATGCTTTAGAATGCATTTCTTCAATGATGGATTTGGGAACCCATATTTTCTTTGATTTAGCT